>OX463757.1:12581071-13181071 GCA_949824845.1 Rhingia rostrata | reverse complement strand
TGTATACCACCAGCGTATAGAAATACGCGATATGCGTAGGATTTGACGGTCTCTTTCGATTGCAGTCATTCGACATTAAATCTGTTCACACTTGTCGTGGTGTGGTGGATTTCCGCATTTCTTCCTTGGCAGCAACAAGGCAGTGGTCCGAGTCGATGAGAGCCGAGTAGTCGCTGTTTCTGTTCACTATGACACCGTTCGTAGTAGATGTCACAGTTTTTCATCCTCTTTTTCCCCGGCTCATCCCATCGTATTTCTCGTTGGCAGTAATTTCTGCTTTTTAGCAGTTTAGCCTTCCGCTAGTTGTTCGCCTGCACTTCTCCTGTTTAATGTTCTCACATTCCAGGTGCAGATATGAACGTCGTTGTCCTTTTTTCGTTTGAAATCAGTGCCTTCCGAGGATATTGGCTGCTTCGTAACAATACCCTTTCATGGGTAGGTAGTTAACCCAAAGCACAACCCCCAAATTGGAGAGACAGTTTCAGTTTTATTAGATAACCATAGGGCACGGGGCCTTCAGTACCCACTACGGGATTGAGCACTGCCATTGGCCTTTCGGTTCATCCGCCAACAGCTCAGTTACCCTTGAGATCCATAGATAACCTGTTGTCCATATTTGTCGAAGCAGCTCATGAAGTTCGTCTCTGACAGCAACTCCGGTATTCCATGCCAGTCATTCTCACCAGGTTGATAATATTCGTCTTGTTATCAAAACTCGAACTTATAAGCTTAACAAGTTTATCCCGGTTGGATGAGACAAGTAGCCAATGGTTACCACTTGGAGGTAAAAATAATGTAGTCAGAGTTATAATCACTTGGCATTGCAAAGTTAAAGCCAGTCAGAGTCTACCCTCGTTCTACAAGATCCAGCCATCGCAATGGTCGTCAAAGGTAGGCAAACGCGGCCACGACACTGCGAAGGACTTCAGACCAATCAGTCAAACTTTCTTTGTACTAGAAATCCTGGAACGCGTTCTAGGCATCCACATGCGTATTTTTCTAGAAAAAATCTTCGCTATCCAAATCACAGCACGCCTACCCCATGAGCAGATCAACAGAAAGAGCTCTTCACGAGCTAGTGCGAACAATCGAAAACTAGTTACATTGAGGGAGCTTTCAACAACGTCCTCAGTGGAGCTTTTCTTAAATCTCTGATCGAGCTAGGTATAAAAAAATCTATTAGCCAATGGATAGTCTCTATGCTCGGAACAAGAATAGCCACGGCGTGGCATCGGCGTAAGCCCAAGCATAATGGAATTGGTTCTATTCACCGCCAAAACCAAAATACCCGACTTCACCCTCCCCCGTCTTAACACTCACATTATCTTCCAGCGCAAGGGGTTTGGGTATCATGCTTGACCCAAAACTTAACTGGAAACAGAACATTGAACATGGAGTAAGGAAGTCGTGTGTTGCCTTCTATGCTTGCAGCAGAATTTTTCGAAAGAAGTTGGGACTCTTCATCGAAGATGACCTTGTGGATATGGACACAGCAGTGGTACGTCCAATTCTCACATACGGCTCACTTGTATTGTGGTCCGCATTGAGTAAAGGCTTCAACCTCACAAAACGAAAAAGGCTGCAAACAACTGCCAGTATAGACACCCAAAACGCACTGAACGCACTGAGGTTGGCACCGACGGATGCCCTTACTGTGCTATTGTATCTCTTGCCTCTTAACCTACACATTCAAGATACCGCTTTATGCAGCTAAGTAAGACCAAAGAGTATAGAACTACATAGCGTTCGCATCACAGCTAAAAATTTTGTTACCATTTAAGACGCTGGCGGTAAGTGCGAAGTGGAAATTTCGTAGATCGTATGCGTCGGCAAGGCTGTTGTTTGATGCTGGGGTAGCAATGTGAACACTGGGGTATCAATATCAGGACCCCACCAAAGAAGTAAGAGATTTCGGCATGGTCATCTACACCGACGAATCCAAGATGAAGTGTAGTGTGGGGTCCAGAGTCTACTCGGAATCACCGAAAATATCAGTTTCATATCGCTCATCGGATTTTGTCAGCGTATTCCAGGCGGATCTCCTGGCTATCCGAGTGGCTTGTACGCTACTGGGGCGTGAAACTACGGAAAGAAAAAATATTGCTATTCTCATAGATAGCCAAGCGGCCATAAAGGCCATCAACTCGGCTACCATATACTCCAAACTGGTACAGGAAAGCCGGAACGAACATGCCCACCTTGGGGAAAGCTTCAGGGTCACACTTCTCTGCGTTCCAGGGCACAGGGCTGGCCAGGCAAGGCTTAGCCCTTCACGGCTCACTTGCGGTAAGGGTCCATATCCGGCCAGGTGCGATTAAGGGACAAATACCCTCATACTTCCTGAAGAAGGCCGACTCCAAATGGAGAAGGCTAACAAATTGTATCATATCGAGGTAGATATAGCCCTCCTACTGCTACAACCGAACAAACGATCTTCTAAATAGAACCATTCCAGATATCGCCAGAATTACGGCGATAATCACGTGGCACTGGCCGATTGGTGACCATGCCGCCAAACCCTCCATGCTGCAGTTGCGGGAACACAAATGAGAGAGAAACTCACTCCCATTTCATCTGCAAATGACCGTCACAGCAAGAGCCAGACTGAGTGCGACATCTCGGGTAAAAGGAATACAAGATCTTATCTGTTTCCTAAAGCTCACAGGCTGCATCTAGAGACCGCCTGTATCACATTCACAATAACAAACATAATATAGGCCACACGGTTCGTGGTAACAAGTCGTGGTACCTTCCTACCTAGTACTTTAAAATCCTTAACAATATTGAACCGATAACCTTTTATAAAGTAGTAGCAGATGTCTTGACTAGAAAGCATACTTTAGTCTCTTTAGATCGGAATGAGAGGCACCATTTATTACAAAAAAAAACGTTGTCCTCTATTATTTCCAGCCTTTTACTTAATTAAGTGGAGCTACAGTCCGGGATGAACCTGGGCCTCAACCAACATGCCTCTCCAATTAGCCCGGTCCTTAGCAAACTGCCTCCAGTTGCGCACTCCAAATTGGTTGAGGTCGGTTTCTACTTGTGCGCGCCACTTAAGGCGAGGTCTTCCTCTACTGTGTCCGACGCCTGGCTGGGAATCGAAGACTCTGCGAGCCGGAGTATTGGTGTCCATTCGTTGTACATGTCCTAGCCATCTTAAACGTCCAATGCGGAATTTTTTGACCAGGGGCATGTCGCTGTACAGCTCGTATAATTCTTGGTTGAATCTTCGTCTCCATAGCCCGTCAACGCAAACGGGACCGAAGATTTTTCGAAGAATTTTCCTCTCAAATCGACCAAGGATTTCTTCATCCGCTTTTGAGATGGTCCATGCTTCAGCGCCGTAGAGCAGGACTGGGATGATCAGGGTCTTATATAAGATCTCCTTAGTAGTTCGAGTGAGGACTTTACTACTGAATTGCCTTCTTAGCCCGAAGAAACAGCGGTTGGCAAGAGTAATTCTTCGTTTAATTTCTGACGAGATGTTGTTGTCAGAGTTAATAGCGGAACCGAGGTAGATAAAGTCCCGTACTACCTCAAAGTTATATCTGTCAATGGTGACGTTCTGTCCAATTCGTCGATGTTGTGTGTCCTTTCGTGTTGACAGCATATACTTGGTCTTGCCCTCATTTACTTCTAAACCCACTTTTGCCGCTACGCCCTCAATACTAGCAAACGTGGCTATGACATCACGTTGGGTCCTACCAATGATGTCAATATCGTCGGCGTATGCTAGTAGTTGTACAGATTTTTGGAAAATTGTGCCTCTGGTGTTGGCTCGTGAGTTTTGCACAATCCTCTCAAGAATCAGATTGAAGAAGTCACATGACAGCGCATCGCCTTGCCTAAATCCTTTTTTGGTATCGAATGTGGCAGTGAGGTCGTTTCCGACCCTGATGGAGCAGCCAGAATTCTCCATCGTCATCCTACGCAAACGGATGAGTTTGGGCGGTATACCAAAACTAGACATGGCTCTGTATAGTTCGTCTATATAAATGCTGTATGCGGCTTTGAAATCGATGAATAGGTGGTGGGTATCGATTTGGACTTCTTGGGTTTTTTCCAGGATCTGCCGAAGTGTGAAGATTTGATCGGTTGTGGACTTCCCTGGCCTAAAACCACACTGATAAGGGCCGATCAGGTTGTTGGTAAACGGTTTCAGGCGTTCACATATTACGGCAGATAGAATTTTGTATGCGATGTTGAGGAGACTTATGCCTCAGTAGTTGGCGCAGTTTAGAGGTTCTCATTTTTTGTTGATCGGGCAACGATGCTGAGGTTCCATTCTTCAGGCATGCTTTCTTCCGACCAGATTCGGCTTATAAGTTGGTGGATGTTACTTACCAAGTCATCTCCGCCGGCTTTATAAAGCTCGGCGGGAAGGCCGTCATTTCCGGCAGCCTTATTAAGCTTCAGTTTAGATATTGCTATCCTCACTTCACTCAGGTCGGGTGGTTGGCAGCTTTCGCCATCGTTGCCAATATTGAATGGTTCGTTCTGTCTGATAGCTGAATGTTGTTCGTCATCGACGTTTAACAGTCTGCAGAAGTGGTTCTTCCATATCCTCAGCATAGACTGTGTCTCAACTACGATATTTCCTTGTTCATCTCGACAGGATTTCGTTCGAGCCTTGTATCTTTGGCTTTGACGTTTTACACTTTGGTAAAACTTGCGAACATCTTTCTTGGAGTGGCACCTCTCTATATCCTCGATCGCGGGCTTTTCTTCCTCTTTTTTCTTCTTTATAAAAAGCCGGTGTTCTTCCCTTCTTCTCTGCCTATATAGCTCAATGGCAGCTCTCGTCTTCACCTCCAGCTTAGCCTTGTAGGCCTCGTTCTCAGCATCTGTCGGCATTCCTCATCAAATCAGGGGTTTCTTGCTGGTGGGCGCGAGAAACCTAGCACATCAGTTGCGGCTGATCTAATGGCTTGTTGGCATCGTTGCCATAGTTCTTCGACATTCGATGTTGGTGGTATGGTGTTAATCTAGAGGTTTAGGGATAGGCGTTGCGCGAAGGTCTTGGCGGTCCTTGCTATTGCAGTCTTTCGACATTAAATTTTTTTACAGTATTTCTGGATTGTTGTGGCGTGGTGGATATCCACATTCTAACCTTGGCTGCAACAAGGTAGTGGTCCGATTCGATGTTAGCTCCTCGGCATGTTCGGACATCCAAAATACTGGATGCGTGGCGCTTGTCTATCGCTATGCCAGCCTTTTATGCTCTTTATAATAAATTATAAAAAATCGGTCGAGTCGTTTAGGCTGGAGAGGCTTGTAAGGACAGACGGACAGATGGACAGACGGACAGACGGTCAGACGGACAGACGGACAGACGGACAGACGGACAGACGGACAGACGGACAGACGGACAGACGGACAGACGGACAGACGGACAGACGGACAGACGGACAGACGGACAGACGGACAGACGGACAGACGGACAGACGGACAGACGGACAGACGGACAGACGGACGTAACTCCATAAACCACTTTTTTGAGTTCCGCTATCATCGTTATGTTAGAATCAATTAAAATCTCGAGGTTGAAAATTTTACAAAAACAAATATTTTTCTCTTTATAAGAAAAAGTTAAAAATTCCAAATACATATAACTAAACTTTTTTTTTTCATTTCAGGTTGTTATGACATTAGTATCCATACCCCTAATGGACCGTACCGGTCGAAGAACTCTCCATCTTTACGGTTTAGGTGGAATGTTCATATTCTCGATATTCATAACGATTTCATTTTTAATCAAGGCAAGTACAAATCTCTATAAAAATATTTTTCTCTTAAACAATGGTAAGAAAAAAAACAAAAAAAAAGGATCACACACGGTTTGTATTATAAAAAAAAAATTATTTTCCAAATATAATTAGTATCTATCCAGTTATATATTTAAAAGTTTCATAAACATAAACCAAAAAAAAAAAGACAAAATTTTATATTTTGAAGTTTGAAGTTTTTGCCAAAATGTTTGGTTAATTTTTAATTAAAAATATTATCTAAATTATATGTGTTGACACATGCATGATCTAAATTATATTTAATGCTCAAAACTCGTAAAAAAATAAATTAATTTTTTTTTTTTTTTAAATTCAACGGATCAATTGAATTTGATTTAAACATTTGTTTTTGGAATGAATAACTTTTGATATTTCATTAAATTAATAATGTGATGAATTTTTGTTAAACTCTTTATTGATTAGGTATGCTTTTAACATTTTTTTTTAAATAAAACAAACAATACAATTCTGTACATAAAAAAAAAACACTAAATTTACTTTCTCACAAAATGAACTCACAATATACTGCACTTGAACAGATTTTTATTAAAAAAAAAAAAACTAAAACACTACAATTTGCTTATAACTGCTATAAGCTTTGGTATTTTTGGTAATTATATGCTTTATTTTGTTTTGTAACAACAAACTATAATATTTGTGTATTTTATGTGTTTATGTTTAAAAAAAATGCTTTTTCGTTCATTGCTTTTATTTGTAGCTATTGGTGTTGTAATTAGGATTAAGGTCTGAATAAATGAGTTGGTTAAACAATTAAAATTTAAAAATTGGAAAGTTAGGTATATGTTACACTTTGGAAATTCATCGACTGCAATTACGCAGCAGCAAGTTTGAAAAAGATTTTGCGAATGCAATGTTTTTGCCATGATGGGGGATTCCAGCTTTACTAGCGATTTAACTTTTGTTGTAACCTCAGGCAATGTATACAGAAGTTTGACAAGAAACCGCCTATTATATGTTTAGGGTTATAGTATTTTGATTTTTATAAAAGCCTGGTTTGGATCGGACTACATAAGTTATTGAAAAATCATTGCCAACACAGCTTCATTAATGTTTCAGGAAGTAGACTTACTGCGACCACCCATTGCTTGAAATAGATTTCGAGTCCCTACTCTCAAAAGTTTCGCGAATTTTAATGACTTTATTCTGTTATTCCTACAATGTTTGGGGGTTTGTTGGATTTTCGTTCAAGATTGCAGACTGGCTAACATTCTGAAAAACTTGAAGCGCTACATTCACAACGGAGCCTGCAAGCTCTTGTTTAACAGAAACCATCTTTTTGATGAAAATTGCGACTGTAAATGCTTGCCTTTTTCTCTGGCCTTCTTAATCAATATAAATTTATTATATATTTTCTACTCCCAAGGATGGCACCACTTTCCGAATCATTTTTAAACGTTGTGACCCACAGAAATGAAAAAAAAATTCACAGAATTTTTTAGTCATGCTCATAACTATTTTTACCAAGACTAGGTTAGGTTTTATGGGTTTCCGGTGCTGGGATGAGGTGTCAAGCTCGAATAGATCTGCGTGGGCCCATAGTAACACCTAATTGCATGAAGAATAAATTGATTAATACAAATTAAAACAGTTGTGTTCGACTGTTACCTATATTAGGCAAGGTTTTGCTGAACCTCAATGTTTTCAAAATCTTAAAAATTCATGGAAAGCTTTTGATAAAACGTTCATGAAAACTTAGCGGTTTCTAGCTAGCATGGATTCCAGAGCTGTTGAACAAACCTCTTACCTATATTCCACAACATTTCGTTGAAACTAAATGTTTTCAAAACCTTAAAAATATATGGAAAGCTCTTGACAAACCGTTTATGAAAACTTAGCGGTTTCTAGCTAGCGCGGATTACTTACTTACATACTTAAGTGGCGCTACAGTCCGGAATGAATCTAGGCCTCAACAAACATGCCTCCCCAATTAGCCCGGTCCTTAGCTAACTGCCTCAAGTTGCGCACTCCAAGTTGGTTAAGGTCGGTTTCTAGTTGTGCACGCCACTTAAGGCGAGCTCTTCCTCCAATACGTCCGACGTCCGGCTGGGAATCAAAGATTCTGCGAGCCGCAGTATTGGTGTCCATTTTTTCTACACGTCCTAGCCATCTTAAACGTCCAACGCGGATTTTTTTGACCAGGGGCATGTCGCTGTAAAGGTTGAATAGTTCTTGGTTGAATCTTCCTCTCCAAAGCGTTGACGCAAACGGGACCGAAGATTTTTCGAAGAATTTTTCTCTAGAATCGACCAAGGATTTCTTCATCCGCTTTTGGTACGGTCCATGCTTCAGCGCCGTAGAGCTGGCCTCGGATAATCGGGGTCTTATAATCTCAGAATCTCCTTAGTAGTTCGAGTAAGGGATTTACTACTAAATTGCCCTCTTAGCCCGAAGTACCAGTGGCTGGCAAGTTTAATTCTTCGATTAATTTCCACCGTGATGTTGTTGTCAGAGTTAATAGAAAAGCCGAGGTAGACAAAGTCATGTCATATCTGTCAGTGGTGACGTTCTGTCCAATTCGTCCATGTTGTGCATGCTTTTTCTTACACTCATTTACAGCTAAACAAATTTTTGCCGCTTCCTTTTCTATATTAGCAAACGTGGTCATGACATTACGTTGAGTCCTCCCAATGATGCCAACATCGTCGGCGTAGGCTAGTAGTTGTACCGATTTTTGGAAAATTGTGCCTCTGGCGTTGGCTCGGGAGTTTTGCATAATCCTCTCAGGAATGAAATTAAGGAAGTCGCATGACAGTGCGTCGCCTTACCTAAATCCTATTTTGGTATCTAAAATGTCGGTGAGGTCAATTTCTACACTAATGGAGCGGTGGAAATTCTCCATCTTCATCCTGCACACTGCGACGAGTTCGGACGGGATATCAAAACTAGACATCGCTCTGCAGGCTGTAGATATAGTTCGTCTCTGTAGATGCTTTCGTATGCGGCTTTGAAATCGATAAATAGATGGTGGGTATCGATTTGGACTTTTTAGGTGTTTTCCAGGATCGGCCGAAGTGTGAAAATTTGATCAGTTGTGGACTTTCCTGGCCTAAAATCACACTGATAAGGGCCGATCAGATTGTTGGTAAACGGTTTTAGGCGTTCACAATTACGGCAGATAGGATCTTGTAGGCGATGCTGAGGAGACTTATGCCTCTGTAGTTGGCGCAGTTTAGATGCGTCTCCTTTTTTATGGATTGGGCAAAAGATGCTGAGGATCCATTCTTCAGGCATATTTGGCATGGTGGATTTTAGAGTATAGAACTACATAGAGGGCGCCTCTCATACAACGTAAGTTTTCTATGTGCGGTACTGCTATTGACACCCCAGTGTTCACATTGTTTCTCCAGCATTAAACAAAATCATTGCCGACGCATACGATCGCTGCATAATTTTAGCTGTGGTGCGTTCACTAAGTAGTTCCAAACCATTTGCTGTTGTTTACCAAGACATCTCCGTCGGCTAAATAAGGCTCAGCGGGAAGGCCATCATTCCCGGCAGCCTTACAAAGCTTCAGTTCAGATATTGCTATCCTCGCTTTACTCAGGTCGGGTGGTTGGCAGTTTTCGCTATTGTTGTCCATAATGAATGGTTTGTTCTGCCTGACAGCGGAATGTTGTTCGTCATCGCCGTTTAACAGTTTGCAGAAGTAGTTCTTCCATAGCCTCAGCATCGCGTACTGCTACAGTTTAAATGGCTGGTTTTTCACAACTGAAATAATCTTAAATCAAAATGAAAATAACTCTAGTCAAACTGGCAGCTATCAGTTGTTTTAGTGTTATTGCAGGGACGGGTAAATCTGCCGAAAAATCCAGATCTGCAACTGTTATCGCCCAATGGAAGCCAACTACTGTCAAAATCGGTCTTTTAACAGATCTAGATAAAAAAAAAGATTCATTTTTCTACCAATGGAAATCTTTATAAGGACCCTCACCATCTCAGTCTAACCTTATGTCGGTGTAGCACTGTTCGTTTTAAATTCATTGAAAGAAACTTCATTCGCATTTGTGTGGATGTGTCTTGGACTTAAGCTTCCACGACGAACCTTAGGAGTTGTAAAGCTATACAGACCTTCAAAATGTTACAGGCAACGGGTGACAAAAATTAAAAAATATATATATACATCAAATATAAATCGAAGGCTTTACATTAATGTTGCCTTTCGTTGTGTTAGGCCTACGATCTTATACATTTCATCTTTCTTAAACTACGTTACAAATTTTTTTATTTAAGTAAATCTTCTTTTGGGACGGTGTGAATAGGATTTTATGAAACGAAAAGGTGTAACGAAAAAATGCACAACTATAATTGTATTTATACCAGTGAGATAATGAAATAAAACGGGTTTCACCTCTCGAGTTGGGATGCTTCTAACGATTGCATAGAGGAGGAGATAAGGAAACCATATAGAGACGCGTTTTATCTCATTGCCTCGCAGCCTTTACCCTATAAAGACATTTATAGTTGACTCTTTTACGTTCCACTTGTGTTTTGTTCCAAACGAAACAGAAGTTCTCAAAGTTCTTGATCATTCTTCAGAAATATTTGATAGAACTTCATCCTTTGTCTAATTATTCAATAGATATCGCATTCGATTAAACATACTTTCACGTATTCGTATCCTGAAGGCAAACCCTTTTTTTATACCATGAAGATCAACAAAATGGGACTACAAGCTAAAAAATCTTCTCTTAAAGTTCGCCGGCAATCGCATCAAACTCTAGACCCTGTAGACTGTGACCGCTTATATCAAATCTAAAGCACTGATATCCCAATTGGCGGCTTGCTCTTACCCACCTGTCTGCAGTAAATCATAGAAAATGTTGCACTGATAGCAGATGTTTCATATATTGCGCCTGTATAACAAAAGGGGTGCATATAATACCATGATCAACAAAATGGGACTACAAGCTAACAAATCTTCTCTTATAGTTCGACGGAAATCTCATCAAACTCAAGACCCTGTAGACTGTGACCGCTTATATCAAATCTAAAGCACTGATATCCCAACTTGCGGCTTGCTCTTACCCACCTGTCTGCAGTAAATCATAGAAAATGTTGCACTGATAGCAGATGTTTCATATATTGCGCCTGTATTGGTATAGCAAAAGGACTGCATGAATATGCCTCAGAATGCAATTATGATGAGAAGGGGCAAATAAATAGGCATTATGACACGGGAACTATGGAAAGGGCAGTCTTATTTGAACTGTTCTCGAATAGGGTCATACCACTTATAAAGTCGTTTAATTTTTATTGGTCCTTGTCGTACTTTGACCAAATAAGTCGTAGTCTTGCAATAAATATAACGAAAATATCAACAGGCTTTGGCCAAAAACTCCCTTAGATTAAAAAGTAAATGTAGGCGGTACCACAAAGTTCTGAAATACAGTTCCCTTTTACCATACCATTTTGTCACATTTTTATTAAGTCTTAATGGACTGAATCCTGCTCAGAATGGACCTAACCCAACCTTGTTTCAATTATCCACTAAAAGACGTTTCAAAGGGCTTCTATTAAAACAATGATTTTGTAAAATACAAGATAATTTTACAGCAGTTCTAAGGCGTCTTAAAAAGAAGGAAAAAATTTTGATAAAAAATCAGACAAATTTAGTGACCCATCGGTCACGTCTTTATAAAACTTGTCATCCTATTTTTGCGTATTAAAAAAACAAAAGTTGTACTTGTAAAAAAAAATTCCACACTTATTTTCAAAGCAAACATATACCTAAATATTTATCTTTAAAAAAATAAAGCAAATATCCAACTCATTTATTCAGAAGACTCGTCCCTTTTTCAAACAAAACTTATCTCGATTTGCCAGGCTTTTTGTCCCGTAATATAAAAAAAAAACAATAAATTAAAAAAATACAAACCATCTCAAAAAAAAAATATTTATAATTTCAAACACATCATTTGGTTCATAATTGGTATATCATTCCGGAACAATATTCCTTTTTAATTTATTTTTTTAATTTCTTGTATTGTCCATTAATTTTTATGTTAAATCTTCAAAACTAAAACATCTCAAAAAAAATTGTGTACAGCGTCTTTGCCGAAAAAAAAACACACAAAAATACGAACGCACTGTGTATACATTCTGCACTGGGTTGGAAAAAAAAAATTTACATCGAGAAAACAATTTCAATTAGAAATTTAACTCAAAAAAATTTACCATTTCTAACAAAAATCGTTTTGTTTTTAGTTTATATGTAGTCTTTTGTTCAGCAAAAAAAATGCAAAATTTAGAACCACATTAAATGAATTAAACAAAAAAATATTTTTAACACATGTATCTATACAAATAAATCTTCACTCACATTTTTTCACCACTAAACAAATGAAAATTTATTAAAAAAAAAAAAGTACAATCTTAGCTAATTTAACACACTGCGAGCTATTGCCAACAAAAACTAACTAAAAAATTATGTATAGTGAATTAGTTTTAAAACACTTAAAAACACGAGTGAGAAAAATCACAATTATATTTTTTATTTGATTTTTATTAATTTTACTAATTGCATTTATTTAAATAAATTTAAGAAAAACAAAAACTTACAAAACAGTCAAAAAGAGTATTAACCACAGTACGAATTTACTCGATAGATGATTTTTTTTTTGTAAAATAAAAAATTAACCTACGATGAGCAAAAACTCTCCACTTGACGAGATTTCAGATTACAAAGTTTATAAAAAAATGAACAAAGCAAAACAGCATTCTAGAGGCAAGCAACAAGTTAGGTGTCCACTGCATCCAAAACATTTAATTTAAGAGTGTTCAATGGTTTGTAGACGTATAGACGAAAGGTTAAATCAATTGTTTCGTACAGTCAAAGGCAAAAGTGAGAGCACAGCATTTTTTTTAATCAATTAACAGTTTGCTAGAAATAATTATTGTCTTATAATTAGGGTGGTTAAATTTTAAGGGCCGATGTTGATTTTGAATAAAACATAAATTATTAAAGAAATTATAGTCATTTCTTTTAATTATGATAAAATTGGTATGGCTCAATTATGCATGGAACAAAATATCGGTCAAATGGCCGCCGGGATCTCGGTGGCACACCTCCATCCGATGGTCAAAATTTTCGATAATGCTGATGCATAATTAAGGTTATTTTCCGTTAATGTTGCGAATTATCTCATCCTTTAGCTCTTGAATTGTTGCTGGCTTATCGACGTACACCCTTTCTTTCAAAAAACCCCAAAGAAAGAAGTCCAACGGTTATAAATCGCATGATCTTGGCGGCCAATTGACATCGCCACCACGTGAGATCACACGGCCATTGAATTTGTCGCGCAAAAGAGCCATTGTGTGGCATGTGGCACCGTCCTGTTGAAACCACATATCGTTCACATCCATATCTTCCAATTCTGGCCATAAAAAGTTCGTTATCATCTCACGATAGCGAACACCATTCACAGTTACTGCCTGACCGGCTTCATTTTGGAAAAAATACGGCCAGCCAGATGTCGACAGCCCATAAACCGCACCAAACAGTCACTCTTTGTAGGTGCATTGGTTTTTCGATTATCATTCGCCCAAATGCGGCAATTCTACATATTGACGAATCCATTGAGGTGAAAATGTGCCTCATCACTGAAGATGATTTTCTTCAAAAATTGATCGTCCACTGTTGCCATTTCTTGCCACCATTCTGACCATTGACGACGCTTGAAATGGTCAAGAGCTCTTGAGTCAATTGCACCTTGTAAGCGTGTAAATGCAAGTCTTTATGCACAACTTTCATCAACGGCGAGCATGAGTGGTGCAATGGTTGGGCACGACGACGAGTTGAGGTGGACGGCTCTTCAGTCACACTATCGCGGACAGCAGCAATATTTTCTGCAGTACGAGCTGTACGAGCATGCACTACAGAGCCGGTTTGCTCAAATTTTTGCACGATTTTTCCGATTGTACGCACATTTGGACGATTAAATTGACCGAAAAAATCTCGAAGTACACGATATGTATTTTGATTTTGAACGCCCATTTTCATAATAAGCCTGAATTACTTTAACGCGTTGCTCGATTGTATACCTTTTTATGGTTCATATTGAGAAATTGAGAAATGCCAAATGAAATGCAGAAAAAACTCGACGTTTAGATGTGGTTCACATTCAACATTGGCCCTTAAAATTTCACCACCCTTGATAAATGTATTTTTTATTACATATATTTGAAAAATCAGTACAGTTTCACCAATAAATTCCTCAGAAATTTATTTTATAGCAGAAATGACATTTATCTGTCAAACAACTTATTCCTTGTTCCTTATTTTAGAGCATATATCGGGTTTTTCAACAGGGACGCTACAAAAGTTGAGCGACAGGGACAGCAAACGACGCCATATTTCTTGCCGCTCTTTCTCTTCAGAAAGGTTTGCCATTTCATGATGGAAAGATATACGATCCAACAACGAGTCGAAATTATTAAAATTTACAACAGAATTTCGGAGTCAGTGGCCTCAACGATAAGAGCGCTACGTCCAATTTATGGTCGTCATAATCGTCCTAGCAGATCAACAATTGCGCGTCTAGTGGAAAAATTTGAATCCACAGGCACAGTACAAAATGTTCCCGTGCCAGTGAGATAAAGAAGTGCCCGTAGTGTCGAGAATATTGCTGCCACTGAGGCTTCGGTCAATCTTCGGTCCCGTTTGCGTTGACGGGCTATGGAGACGAAGATTCAACCAAGAACTATACGAGCTGTACAGCGACATGCCCCTGGCCGAAAAAACTCCGCATTAGACGTTTAAGATGGATAGGACATGTAGAACGAATGGACACCAATACTCCGGCTCGCAGAGTCTTCGATTCCCAGCCAGACGTCGGACGCAGTAGAGGAAGACCCCGCCTTAAGTGGCGCGCACAAGTAGAAACCGACCTCAACCAACTTGGAGTGCGCAACTGGAGGCAGTTAGCTAAGGACCGGGCTAATTGGAGATGCATGTTGGTTGAGGCCCAGGTTCATTCCGGACTGTTGCGCCACTTAAGTAAGTAGGTAATAGGCTTCAGTGTGTCTCTCAAACGTCGTTCTCAAGCGTTAGGCATCTCTGTGACCTCGTTGTGGCGAATTTCGCGAAAATATCTTGGCCTACATCTTTACAGGATTAAAGCCACTTGACCACCAGAAGCGTCGTATGTTCGTGAATTGGGCTGAGCAACAACTTGAAAATGATTCGGATTTTCATCGAAAAATCATCTCCAGCGATGAGGCTCATTTCTGGCTGAATGGCTTCGTCAATAAACAAAATATTCGGTATTGGTCAGGCAGCAATCCACACGTACTACATGAGTCATCATTGCATCCCGAAAAAATAACGATTTGGTGTGGTTTATGGTCCGGCGGCGTCATTGGGCCGTACTTCTTCCGTGATGATCAAGGCGGCACGTTACTGTGAATGGGAATTGCTACCGTTCAATGATAACCGAATATTTTTGGCCCCAATTGGATGATATGGACTTGGAGGACATGTGGTTCCAAAAAGACGGCGCCACAAGCCACACAGCGAATGCCACAATCAATTTATTGGAAACCAAGTTTGGAGAAATTGTTATCTCACGAAATGGTCCAGTCGCTTGGCCGGCTCGGTCGTGCGATTTGACGCCGTTAGACTTTTTCCTGTGGGGCTACATCAAGTCTATGGTCTATGCCAACAAGCCAGCGACGATTGATGAACTTCGTACGAATATCGAACGTGAAATTGCAGCAGTATCGGCCGATTTATGCTTGAAAACCGTCGAAAATTGGGTTCAGCGTCTGGGCTTCTGCAAGCTTGCCCGTGGTGGTCATGCAAAAGAAATCGAGTTCCATACATAATGGCATCGAACGTACTTTCACAGGAATAATATCATTGATATCCAAAGCCGTTTTTGTTTTATTTAAAAAAAACGTTTGTAGCGCTCTTATTGAAAAACCCTTAACAAATAATTCATTTTTTTCTGAACTGTCAAAAAACGTCCTGCTTGGAAGGTTTCAGCTGGATTCCAACAAATGTTAGTGTCAGCATTTTATTAGTTTCCACAGCGCAGATATTTTTTTGGAAATAAATAAATTTAATTCGTTCTGACTTCAAGCGCTAGCTTGGTTAAACCTAGAATACTAATGTTCGCCTGTTAGGCTGAACGTATTCCTTTTTTCCTTGATATTTCAAGATCCTTTGTAAATATCAACACACGAGTGTTGATATCCACACACGGGTGTTGATCCAGTGTTCCCGTGTGCGAGCTAGTGTGGGTCGGACGTCAAATTTCCCTTAACGATTTCTAAGTAATTGACCATCGATCGTGACGACTGGGAAGCGAACATTAGAACTAAAGGTAATAAATGACGCGCTCGATTCAACTGTTAATCAGCCTGAAAATATTAACGAACCGGCAGAAATGAGGGGAAAAGATATTGAAACTATGGAATTCGAAAAAAAACAGTGTGGGTATTAAAGACTGCAAAAACAAACATACTGCCTAGATTGGAGATCACCAAATTTGCCTTAAATTGGACAAATAAAATGGAAGCCATAATTTAAAGAGGGGTTTTAAAATGTTCTGCATTTAAAAGGACGTAAAAAACATATGAGAAGGCTACAATCCACTGTGTGGATCCTATCCCATCCTTAAAACTAATATCCTCAAAATGTCGGCTTTTTGGCGATGAAATATGGAAAATGTCATTTTTAGAACATATTGTTCGGACAGTTTGTCAAAATCATTTATGGTTACACAAAAAAACATCGTTTTTCGCCTGGTTATGCTATGAAGTAGTGTATAGAAATTATTTTTATATGAAAACGCCCCCAAAAAGTGGGCGTGGCATTGGGCGAATTTCAAAAATGTTTACACTTGTTCTGCTGGGAGCAACAGCAAACACGTGTACCAATTTTCATCATTATAGCTCAAAATTTAAGCCCCAAAACCTGGTGACGTACGGACGGACAGACATGGTTAAATCGATGCAGCCGAGTCGATCCATATACTTTGAAGTATACCTAGCTCAATTATTTCACTATGTTACAAACTTTGTATCAAAACTAATATACCCCTATGGGTGGGATAGGGTATAATAATTTTAAGACTGTTAAGGTCCATAGAGAGCCCCAGTCGAACATTATTATTAAGGGATAAAAAATCATACTAGGGTTAAGCACGTGAGCTACTTACGAGACTTTTTTTTCAGCCTCACTCCGTTTGTGTATCTGACCACAACTTTTTCTCATTCACGTGAATGTCCGTGATCCTTTTATAAAACATATGATAGTCCACAAATCGCTGCCAGTCGATAAGACAGCGCAAGCAAATCACATAAAGTAAAAATTGAATAGGTGACAGGACGTTGTCTTTTCGAATCCCTTTTATCTTACACAGTTTTGGATATGCAAGACTTGACACTTATTTTTAACAAAAAATTAAATCGATAGTGTAAATAGAGTTTTCGAAAAAGGTCTTACTTAACTTACCTACTTTTTATATTGTTTTCGTGACAGTTTTCGACCTCGAGATTTGGATTGATTCTACCATTACATTGATAACGAAATGCAAAAAAATGTTTTTTTGAATTCCGTCCATCGCGTCGGTTCGTCTGTCCGTAATGGTCTCCCCAGCCTCAACGGCTTGGCTATCTTCTTTCAAATATCGTATCCAAGTTTTTTGTGGTCATTATTCTAAGGACTTTTTTGCTTTTATCCATGTTACTAACGGTACCGTAAAAAATGATACACAACCGAAAATTTCTTAAAAATAGCTCTAACGATTTTGGTTAAACTTTATATGGGCTATCAATATATCGGCTGTTTTTTTTTAGAGGTATAGAACTTCGAATTGAAACAAAACTGAAGAAAATCGTTTTAACGTCCATCATTTGGGGCTTATTGGTAGGATAATTTTATGCCATTAATGTTTAAATATCATGTGGCTGTTTCGAATAAAGCCAAGTCTAGAGGTCCAATTTTCAACCACTTTTTCGAGTATTTGTGGCCGTGTGTCGGCAACACGCCACGAATGTTGGCTTGCAAGTGACCTAACTTTTTTGCTTTGTTGGCTTAGACGAGCGACTTCACATATCCCCAAAGCAAATAATCCAATGGTGTCAAATCACACGATCTTGGTCGCCAATTGACAGGTCCATTCCACGAAATTATTCGCTCATCAAATGTTTCCTTCAATAAGTCGATTGTGACGTGCACTTTGTGGCCTGTAGCGCCGTCTTGTTGGAACCACATCTCATCCACATTCATGCCATCCAATTCGGGAACGAAATAGTCGGTTGTCATGGCTCTATACCGATCTCCATTAACGGTAACTGACTCTGCAGCATCATTTCGGAAGAAGTATGGCCTAATGACTCTACCAGCTCATAGAGCACACCAAACAGTCAGCTTTTTGTTGATTTGATACCGTCTCAAGGGTCACATGTGGATTCTCTTCACTCCAAATGCGGCAATTTTTCTTGTTGACGTATCCATTCAACCAATAAGCCTCATCACTGAACAAAATTTTGCGATGAAAATCAGCATCGATATCAATCTCGTTTTCGGCCCATACACAAAAATCACGACGCATTGCATGGTGTCGAGGCCTTAATTCTTACAAAAGCTGGATCTTGTAAGGTCGTAAGCCAAGTTTTTTGCCCAAAGTCTTCCATAAAGTTAATGGACAAAGCTCCAACGAATCGATTCATTCGGATCCTCTTCAACACTTTGCTCTGCAGCGGCAATTGTTCCTTCGGTGCGCACTGTTCGACGTCTCTGCGGATGCGTATTATAGAGTAAACGTGGTACGAAAACGATCCATGGTTAACTGAATTATTTGCTCTGATGGACGATTATGTCGACCGTAAAATGGACGGAGCTTGCGGTAAACTTCGAGAGCTGAACCAATATTTTGGAAATAAATTCGCACAATTTGCAAGCGTTGTTCATTGGTCAACCTATTCATGATGAAATGGCAAATTGAACATAAATGACATTAGAGTTTCCCGATTTGACCACAAAATGTAATTTTTATATCAATTCGAGAAACCAACTTCTAAAAAAACATCCGTTACAAATTAAATTGTTATCGACCACGCTCTACGATAGTCAAATGCAAGTGGCACGTTTCATTCACAAAAATGGCAACCAAAGCCTGAACATAAATCGCGCCCTGTAAATATCATCAATATATCTTACGTACTTCCTTAAATGGAGTTACATTCCGGAAAAAACCAACATCTTCTCCTATTAGCCTGGTCCTTAGATAAATGCCTCCAGTTGCGCACTCCAAGTTGTTTAGGTCGGTTTCTTCCTGTGCGCGCCATTTAGAGCGCATGTCCGGCGTTTGGCAGGGAATTGAGAACTCTGCTAGCCGGAGTATTGGTGTCCATTCGCTCTACGTGCCCTAGTCATCTTAAACGTCCAAAGTGGAGTTTTTTTTTTGACTGGGGGCATGTCGTATAGTTCTTGGTTGAATATTTGTCTGCATAGCCAGTCAATGCAAATGAGACCGAAGATTTTTCGAAGAATTTTCCTCACAAATCGATTTCAAAGGATTTCTTCATCCACTTTTGATACAGTCCATGATTCAGCGTTGTAGAGCAGAACGGGGATGATAAGGGTCCTTTATAGGATCTCCTTAGTAGTTTGAGTGAGGGCTTTACTCTTGAATTGCCTTCTTAGCCCGAAAAAACAGCGGTTAACATGAGTAATTCTTCGTTTAATTCTTGACGAGATGTTGTTGTCAGAGTCAATAGCGCAGCCTATGGTGACGCTCTGTCAAATTCGTCGATGTTATGTGGCATTTCGTATTGACAGCATATACTTGGTCCTACCCGCATCTATATATCATTTCATCAAAAAACAATGTGCTTACCCTATCGTATAACATATGCCTTCAAATGGCAATATCAGTGAAATAACTCTCGCGGAAATAAGCTTCATTGGACTTAATTCCCAACAGAAAGGAAATAGCACCTGAGGGGCTTATTTCTTTTTAGAAATGGAAAGAAGTCCTGCTGGTGTTAGTGCCTTTTGCTTGTAGGGTTTATTTCCTTTTCATGCATTCAAACTCGCACACATCCCAAATCCAACAGTTAGTCCAGGCAGAGGGGTTGCAGGGGGGCAGCATGCCCCCTACTCACATTCAAACTTTGCTTACACCAAACTTGAATAGAATTCCATCTTCAAATGGCAATATCACCTGCTGGGTTAACTGTTTTCTTGTAGCAGGGCTTATTTCCATTTCGACTGATTTTCGCATGAGGAATATGCACAAATCGCTTAGAGGCTTTCCGAGCGCATTGTTGTACAAATATATTATTTCGAAACGGAAATAAGCCCCGTGGGGCTCATAGCACCACATATAGGCGTAACTAGGCTCTTTGGTATAAGTATTTTGGGCCCCAGTATAAGCCTAAATATTTTTCGTCCACTGTCACGTCGATTTCATTTTTAGAAAAACATCGCTTTTCGTCGGACAACAAAGTATTTTGGTAAAGTTTCTGAAAAAATGTTTAGATAATCTCATTTTGTTTATGTCACACGCCTACTTTTTGGATATTTAGACTTTAAGGATGGGTTGGGATGGGATGAGATGGGGTATAAACCGATTTGCACAGACAGCGGATTGCAGGCATCTAAATTTCTTTGTTTAATATTTGATTTTTCATAAAACTATAATTCTTGGCGTTAAATACTTTCGAAAGTGATTTGTACGACAAATTTTAACTCGTTGAACAACAAAATAATTTCAATAGCCTTAAAGTTATATGTAAATATATTTCGCTAGGAATTATAATTATTTTTTTATAAATATCACCGAACATGATACAAAGAATGATATAAGCATACTATGTTTTTCAACGTTAAGTGTAAAATAAAAAAAATAGTTAAATCTCATAATTTAGTTAAATTTTAATGCGTTTGGTTTTTTTTTTCTAAACACAATGTGCATATTTAAAAAAAAAAACATCAACTTCAATTTAAATCACTTTTGACTTTGACTGTACTCTCTATAACAATAGCTTACACAAATGAAATGTGCTAGATCCAACCTCTTGCAGTGCAGATATTCTTTCAAAAAAAAAATCAATGCAAGATTCTTTTCATCATACGCAACAATTTTTTACCAAACATAATCCAATTTAAAATTTTCTCCTTCTATTAATTTATCCACTCCCACCATCCTTACTAAAACTTTTAATATCATTTACAAATTTTTATCACACAAGAAAAAAAAATTATAAAACTAAAAAAAAAAAAAAGATAAATCATAACAATAAATTTAATAATATAAACCAAGAAGAAATAGAAAAAAGCCTTCAAATTCGAGTAGGACCCTGTTATTACACCTTTTGTATAGGAGTTTTTTGGTTATGTACAGGAAATGATCGACTGGATGTCATATCTGTCTGTGGTGTCGACGCTAGGATTTGTGGTCTTTTTCGCCGTTGGACCAGGCTCAATACCATGGATGATAACTGCCGAACTATTCTCACAGGGCCCACGGCCAAGTGCAATGGCAATTGCTGTTCTAGTCAATTGGATGGCAAATTTTGTCGTCGGAATTGGTTTCCCAAGTATGAAGGTAAGGGAGTCTTATTTTATATACAATTTTTCAAGGACTACAACAAATTTTTGATTTTTTTTTTTTTACAGACTGCATTGGAAAATTATACATTCTTGCCATTTAGCGTATGTCTAGCTATATTTTGGATATTCACCTATAAAAAGGTTCCTGAGACCAAAAATAAGACATTCGAAGAAATTTTAGCACTATTCCGGCACGGAAATGGAAGGTATGTTTCATTTTAATTAATAAAATATTTATAAATACATTTAATATTTAAGGAATTTTGAAGTGAAACAAAGTATTTTTTTTTATACTCTCCCATGATACACAAAAAAAAAAAAAAAAAAAACATCTAATTTTAGAGTTTCATACATACATTTTTAAGGGACCCTGTTTGTAGTTTTGAAAACCCCAAGAGACCGGGAAAACTAGTTTTGAAAATAATAAGAAAAAATTAAAAATATCATATTGGCTTAAGAAAGTGCTTAAGGGCGTTAAAGCCAGGATATTGGATACTTTTGGATCCAATGCATTTTGTTTTATTTATGAACCTTGCCTCGGGTGAGGCAAACCAATAAGACTGAAATATAAGGGAATTGACTACGAAAATGTTGCCAATTTGCGAATTACTATGTAGGGCTTGGACTTTTTTTATTTCGGTCATGCTGTGGCAATATGACTTGGCTAGCTTCTGAACTTTGCAGAACACCAACGTTATTGTCGGTTAATTTTTATAACATGATTTACTAACTCTTTTCAATATAATTACATTGAATATCTATACATAATACTTACTACCGATAGTCGACATAAGAACAGTATTCAGACCTGGTCTTGCTTGGGCTTTATACAAAAGAAGACGCTGGGCTGGTGTAAAATATCTCTTAGCTATGAAAAGGTAGCTTAGTTTTCTTGGGTTTTATACAAAAGAAGACGCTGGGCTGGTGTAAAATATCTCTTAGCTATGCAAAGGTAACTCAGTTTGACGCTGCTCATTTAGAAATTGAGGTTCCATTACGTTACCATGACACATCTAACCGAATTATGATGTCAGGTATGGAATAACGATTGTTTAGTTCTTGCTTTCTTACTTAAATGGCGCTACAGTCCGGAATAAACCTGGGCCTTAACCAACATGCTTTCCAACTCACCCGGTCCATAGCTAACTGACTCTAGTTGTGCACTTTAAATTAGTTGAGGTCGGTTTTTACTTTTGCGCACCACCTTAAGCTACTTGGTCCGACGTCTGGCAGGGAATCGAAGACTCGAGCCCGTGATATCACGTTGAGTCCGATCAATTATGTCAATATCGTCGGCGTATGCTAGAAGACGGGCTCAGTGGCGCGATGGTTAGTGCGTTGAACTGCCGCGCAGAAGGTCTGGGTTCGATTCCCAGCCGTAGCAACACCTAAATTATTTTTCTCTGGCCCTCCTCTCGTGATGATCTGACAAATCATCCGAATAGTATCAATTGTCATGAAAAGCTTACCTCAACTTAAACGTTCGGATTCGGCATAAAACAGGAGGTCCCGCCATCGTGCTTTTCACTTTTATTTAAAAGAAATAAAAAGGTCGGTGTAATACCTAAAAGTATGCACACCATCTTGAATTTCTTGAAATTTAACGAACACAAGAAAAAGTGACTCCCCGAAGCTAGTTCGGACACCACCCATGTAGTTTAAGTCTCCACTACATCCAAAATCTTTCCTATCCTCTCTTTCTTCCCCTTCTCTAACGCTCGTACTATGGTAACATATAAAGGGTATTCATAACCCCTTGAGTTCGTGTAAATTATATAAAAAAAAAGGAAGTACACACGCACACATGAATGGTTGTGAGAAAAAGGTTAGGCCCTTGGTACTAACAAACAAGCCTGTTGCGCCATAAATTTAATTTTTTAATGCTAGAAGTTGCAACCATTTTTGGATGATTGTGCCTCTGGTGTTTGCTCTGCAGTTTTACGCAATCCTCTCAAGGCTCACATTAAAGAAGTCACATGACAGTGCGTCGCCTTGCCTAAATTCTTTTTTGGTATCGAAGGTTTCGGTGAAGTTGTTTCCGACCCTAGTGGAGAAGCTAGAATTCTCCGTCGTCATCATGCACAGAAGGACGAGTTTCGGCAGCATATCAAAAGTAGACCTGGCTATTTATAGTTCGTCTCTAGGAATCCCTTCGCATGCGGCTTTCAAATCGATGAATATGTGGTGGGTAACGATTTGGACTTCTTAATTTTTTTTCCCAGGATCTGCTTTTTCCAAGATTTGCTGTAAAGATTCGATCTGTGAACTTTCCTTGCCTACAAACACCGATCAGGTTGTTAGCAAACGGTTCACATATCACATATTACAGCTGATAGGATTTTTAGGGCATTGTTGAGGAGACGCGATGGTTAGTGCGATGAACTGCCGTGCAGAAGGTCTGGGTTCGATTCCCATCCGTAGCAACACCTAAATGATTTTTCTCTGGCCTTCCACTCGTGATGATCTGACAAATCATCCGAGTAGTATCAATTGTCATGAAAAGCTTATCTCAACTTACCCGCTCGGAGTCGGCATAAAACATGAGGTCTCTCCATCGTGTAACAAGTACACACGCACACATGAATGGTTGTGAGATAAAAGCTTGGCCCTGGGTACTAACGAGCCTGTTACGCCATAAATGTATTTTTATTTTTTTAAGGATCTTTTGGACGATGCTGACCCGGCAAATCATGCTAATGTTCCATTCTTCAGGCATACTTTCATCCAACCAAATTTTGCTTATAGCATGGTGAATGTTTCATACCAAGTCATCTCCGCCGGTTTTTTAAAGGCTTAAGCTATAGTATTGGTATAGCTATTCTCATTTCACATGGTTGGTTCTGCCTGTCAGCGGCCTGCAGTAGTGGTTCCTCCAAATACTCAGCATCGACTGTGTATCAACAACGATATTTCCTTGTTCATCTCCGCAGGATTCTGTTGACTCCTTATATCTCTGGCTTTGACGTTTTAAACTTTGGTAAAACTTGCGAAAATCTTTCCTGGAGTGGCATCTTATCGTATCGATCGCGTTTTCTTGCTCTTTTTTCTTCGTTCTCAAAGACGGTGTTCTTCCCTCCTTCTTTGCCTACGAGCTCAATAGCAGCACTCATCTTCAGCTGCAGCTTATCCTTGAAGGTCTCGTTGTTGGCTGCGAGCATCTGACTGCATTCCTCATCAAACCAAGGGTTTCTTGTGCGAGAAACCTAGCACATGAGTTTCGGCTGATTGGCATCGTTGTTCATGGCATGGTGTTAATCGAGAGGTTAAAGGGGACGTGTTCTACAAAGGACTTGGCGGTGTCCTGCCGTTGCAGTCTTTCGACATTTAACTTTTTCAAGGTATTTATGGTTTGTTCGCTGTGTTGGATATCCGCATCATCAGCTTGACTACAACAAGATAGTGCCGATGTAAGCCTCTCCAAAATTCAAAATACTGGACTCGTGAGTGCGTGACTCTTGTCTATCACAATGTAATCAATTTGATTGACCATTCGTTGATCTATAGATTGTTAAGTCTCCAGATGGATATCGACGTGAGGAAACTGTGTGAACGCTAAAGTCGCATTTCGTTCCGCAGCGAAGTCAATTAGCCTAAGTCCGTTGCCAGAAGTATTGTCGTGTATAGGCTGTGTTTTCCGACAATACTGCTTAAAATGAATTTTCTTCCTATCTTTGCGATAAAATCTGACTTCGGTACTTCGGTAGTCGTTTAAAGGTTTTGTCAATGAGCTCGTTGAAGTCTTTCTCTATATAATTTGTTCTTCCATCGAACCGTTCGCGCATATAAAGCTTTAGGCGAACTTTACCTTCATCCTGATCGTTACAAAGATTTCGCTTTTGTTTTGAAAGCATAAAGAAGTGTTATGCATTCTAAACTTAAGCGAAAACTTTGTAACGATCGGCATGAAGGTCAAATTCACCAAAAACCTTATATGCGCTCAAGTCTGGCACTTATGACAAATTCACATCCGAATAGACACTGTTTCTGCTGAATATTACACGGTCCGTAGTATATGTTTTTGATCCTCTTTTTACGCGTTCCATCCCATCGCACTTTCTGGATGGCAGTAATATCTGCTTTGTGGGACCTTAGAGTTTCCGGTAGTTTTTCGATTTTTCCTCTCCAGCTTACTGTTCCCACATTCCAGATGCAGATACCTCACTCCCCGGTTTTCTTTTAACATAGTCGTCAACAAAAAATCAGTCCTTTCCGAGGTTTTTGGTTGCTTCGTAACAACAACAACCTGGAGGTCCGGTGCATAATATAATAAGCCCCTAGGTCATGGGGCTACAAGTATCCACTACGCCACCATCTCTATTCAAGAGCCTGACTTTCCCTTAAGATTGTCCCAATATGTCGAGGCAGCTTATTTGTAAATAAATTCTATCTGGGGACTGTAGACGCCACCGTTGACGCCATCTTGCGAGTCTTTCGCTGACGTCTGGGAGAGTATTTTGATTGGGAACCTTTCCTCTACCTATTTTTAATTCACAAGTGTTTTTTTTTTTCTATTTTGCACCTACCTTACATATCTCTAAAGGATTCCACCATGCGCCACAATTAGTAACATCCTATGGGAGACCAGCAACTCCACGCGGAAGCGCCGGATTGCATACCGACCTTATAAAGTTTTCCACATAATCCTCAAAACGGGCTAAAATCGCCGCTCTCATATCTTTTATCACCTAAGGCTTTACAAATAGATTGACATAAAGTTAGACATTTTTTACTGCCGGATTTGTTACGACGGGCTCAGCGGCGCAATGGTTGGTGCAATGAACTGCACCGCAGAAGGTCTGTGCTCGATTCCCAACACCTAAAAGATTTTTCACTGGCCCCCCCATTGTGATGATCTGACTATTCATACGAGCAGTATCAATTGTGAAGAAAAGTTTATCTCAACTTACCCGCTCGGAGTCGGCATAAAACATGAGGTCCCTCCATCGTGTAATAAGTACACAAGCACTCATGAATGGTTGTGAGAAAGCTCGGCCCTGGATACTCACGAGCCTGTTGCGCCAAAAAATTGTTTTATTTTTATTTCGTACTGAACACTTTCTAAAAAAGTTAAGAAATGTTTCCGAAAATATTTTTCTATAAAAAAAAACAATTTTTGGAAAAAGTTGTAATAATTCGAAGGTAGCGTTGAATACCATTGTCTATAACGGTGAACATTACTCTTCGCACCAACATTTTATTGACTTATTCGTCGACTTAATCGCATTTTTCAAACCCTGTGGTGCTGAGAGTTCGTAGTAGAACCACTCTGCGAACTAAGCAAGAGCCTGCAAATGCGCCTTTTAATCTTTTCCAAACTTCCTTTTTTGTTTTTGCATCTTGCGGGTGAGCATAGTTCACTGGATCTATTTCAAGGATTATTTTAATCCTTCACCAACAGCTTCGATGGCCCGACACGTACTCCCACAGCTCCTCGTACCTCCAACAGATTTTGGACAGCAGATTCCGCCATGTGTCGGAAAAAGGGTGATAAGAGGTGAGATTTCTTAAACAAAATGTTCTAGAAAAAATCTATGAATTCTCTAAACAATTTATTTAGACATTTTTGTCACCTAAATTGCTTCCAAAGTAAGCCTCACCACTTGTTTGGCTCTGTTCATATTGAGGATGAAGTGTTATAGTGAATTAGATGATTTATACAGTGAATAGTAAACAAATCAGGAACAGATATTTTTTCTCAAAAAGCAACAAATTCGTTAAATCTGAAAACACTGGATTTCAATCATTCCAAGCGTTGTTTCAGCCTTATAACCACGCCTCACCTGTATATTAAATAAATTCGAAAATATGCCACGTATACCATCCATATTATTATTTTCATAACTAGTCTCCTACACATACCATAAATGGGGTTTTTCAACATAAGTTTCTACAAACGCTAGATTTAATAAACATCAAAGTATACCATTAGCTATAAACAACGGAACCAAACAATTTAAGAAAAAAAAAATTATTATTTTAATTTGTCTCTTAATTTCCTTAAATTATTTTCTTTTTTCTTAGTTTAATTTTCCAATTATTCTTACACAACTTTTTTCAAAACAATAAAAAAAAACTTAAAAATATTTAAAGCACCATCTCTCCACGGATACACAGAAATGTTCTACTTATTTCCAAGAAAAAATAATAATCCCTCTGACCTTATCCGAACTAAAAAAAAAAAATCATAAACCAACTAGTACAACTGTTTTAGATACCGATAAATTTCCATTCATTTAACCCCTTCTAAAAAACCATATATAAATCAAATAATATGATTTGACCTATTTCACCCAAAACCCCTTTTTAAATTTAAATATTCAATTTGTAATTGAATTTATATATAAATATAACACAGAAGGACATTTCGAGATAGTAGACTGTATGGGTAAGTTGCATGATGAACCACACACCACAAAAAAAAATGAAACCTTTGATTTTTTATTAAACAAAAAAAAAAGTTTTTAAAAGCAGCCTTCTGTAGTACAATAGTTTCTATTCAAAGTCATTAAATGAACAAAAAAAAAATCGTGCTTTTCAATTTCATCTATTTAATTCAAAAAAAAAATTGAGTGATTCAAAAAAATAGTAGAGAAACCTACCTTATATTTGTGAATGCTTGAATGCTTGTTAAATATTTTTTTAACAATATTATAAACAGAAAAAAAAATAAATATGTATGTCTATCCACCAATCATCACTTACATTTTATTACCGAAAAAAAGTGTTCATCAACAAATACATTCTAAATCTCACGAATCTCGTTATAAAAAAAAAAATTATACAAAAAAACGCCCTGCAACTCACTAGACTCATTGTCACACATTCATTTTTTTTTAAATTTTTTTTTATTTTATTTTTTAATTTAAATTTTTATTTTACATTTTGTTTTGGTTTTAGTGACGACGAAACAACAGCTACATCGACAGACATCGAAATAACAAATCGGAACAAGGAGTTATAAAATGTCATTTAATTTTTGTTTCTTTCTAAGTTTAATATTGAATTTAATATTTTGTATACATGTTAATTTAAATTCATAATTTAATTGCTTATATGCACACCTTTCTTGGTGATGTTGTACATGTCTCAAAATAAATGTGTTATTTAAAACCTTCCCCTCAATAGTATCACAATCTCCAATTAAATACTGCACAACAAATGTTACAGATTTGTGTTAAAAAATAAAAGTATGTATTTTGTTTATACATTTATAATTTTTTTTAATTAAATAAAACATTATAATACATCAGAAATAAATGAGAGGCAAAATTATTTTTTATTTTTTTATTAAACACTTTAGCTGTAATTGAAGGGTAACAACGGATCACAGAGGACTTAGGGACACTTTTTTAAAACAACCCCAATGTTGTTATATCATCTTATAAGTAATTCGGTATTTTTAGGAAAGTTTAAATGGAATAATTTACACTAGACATGCGTATATTTACTATGGGTGTCTTCTAGTTGACCGTTTATGTCAAATGTCAAAAATATGTAACGTAACACAAACTTTATGTATCGCACTTTTAATATGCCAGTAATTTTGTAACAGAATGACATCGACTTCACGTATAACTCACCGCGTCATGGGTGCGAGGATGATTTTGTAATATTTCTGGTTTTGAACCGAATTGAAATGATATTTTTAGGTTAACCTAAACTATACAAGACCCTGGTTGGTGTAGTCCTTAAACCCCCACGAGCTTGGATGGCATTGGTTTTCTTTTGAGATTGCAAATTAAACCACGCCTATCAGGCAATTTTTAAAAATCGAAAAAAACCCTCGAATATTCAAAATTTGAATCAATAAATGGTCCTTTGCCATTTAAAATTTAAAGACAACTTCATGTAAATGTTTTCAGCGGCTCCGTTTCAAATGGTTCATTTAGATGGTCCAAATCGTGTCACTTTTTCGAGAATTTCGGCCGGCCTGTGTTCCATGATGTTTGTTATACTTTTCCGCGGGGGGGGGGGGGGGGACGAGTCTAATGCGTGGACAAAGAAAATGGTCGGAAGCAAATTCTGCAGTCGCCACTGCACCGAAGGTTGAAAGTCGAATGAAGAAATTTCCCCCGTGAGAGTATAACACGCAGCTGGTTAGATGCTGCCGGCTTGACCGCTCAGCTGAGGGTGGGTTCGCGGGTATTCAACTAGATTGAATTAAAAAGGGCGCCACACAATCTTTTTTTTTGAGGAATTGTGAAACCTGGATAATTATCTGACGGTGTTTCTGAAAAAGCAAGAAGCTTCCGAACGAAATTATACACGGGGTTAGGTGACGTTATAAGAAACTAATTTATTGCTGCACAAAAGCAAACAGATAAACATAAAATAAAATTATTTGAGAGATATTTGGAAGATGGAAAATCTGGAATATAAAATGGCCCACTATCGCGTCTATTCCCGGAATTTACCAAAATGGCGTCGAACAAGGGGGTCGCGTGTCCCGTATATTTTATTTCCGGGATTTTCGTAACGGAATGCCAACGGATCTATTTCAACAATTCTCAATTCGGGTTCACTAACTTTAATAACTTTATCACAAGCACTATACTTATCTTCTCTTCCTTTCCGCTATATCTCCTACGCCCTTCCTGGCGTTCTCCAATTTCTTCTAGTCACTCAGGGAGCCTAGCCTGCCGCTAACTCCTTATGACTCTGCCTGTCTGTTCGTCCTTTTTCCCCCTTTTCTGTTTTCCCGACAACTACGGGAATTCACACTTCTAATCAAAACTACAAAAAAAAAACTCCTCGATCCAACTTTTTTTTGATTAAACTTTTCGTACACTCCGTTCGTTTCGCTGGTCAACCAAGAAGTGGTTTTTCTTTGACCACCTTCTTTGTTTCCAACAAAACGGTCACACTCTCTCTCATTCAGCCAATAGCGGGCCCAACTTACGGCTTAATTTCTACCCCGCTCCGCTACTTTGCTGGAGTGGGTTGCCGTTTCCCGCTATTCTCTCTTTCTCAGTCTGGCGTTCATTTGTGAATTCGCTTGTAACCTGGGAAATTTCCTCGGGCCAAACGTCCCACTGAATGCATTCAGACCACACACACAATTTCCCTCGTTTGTTCGTTGCACCCTGCAACAATCAACGAGAGCGCAGACACAATATTTATTTATTGAAATTCGATCGAGGATCTGTTTCGCGGCATTTGTCCCCACGAATCCTGTAAGGCTTTAATAGTGTTCGGCTTGTCCATATAGACTAACGGCTTCACATAACTCCACAAGAAATAATCAAGAGGCATTGTTCATGAACGTCATACAAAATCAGAAGTGAAATATCTCAACTTATTTGTGACTTAATAACAAAGGAGGTGAATGGATCAAACTTCCTCCACAGGGAAGTCACTGTTAACAAACAATTTATAAAAAAAAAATATTTTTTCACAATTAAAATTTGTTTTCATTACCTCCCAGAGCTTTCTGCAGTCAAAAAAATATGGATGCACAATCTGGCAGATGCTGATGACACTTTGGACGTTTGTGAACATATGTTCTGCAATTCATCTGGGTTTTTTCGTTAAAAAAAAACTCATTTTATGAACACGTCCAAAGCAGATCTTAGTTAAGCAGATGTTTACTAAAACCATTTATCGAAATGGGTGCTTTGTTTCATGCGTTTCTCTCATTTTATGGTCGCCATCGTCCTACTGAGAGGACTATTTGCAGTGTGACAGATAAATTTGAGTCCAATGGTTCAGTAAACGATAAACAAACACCCGTACGTCGACGAAACTCAAAATTTGCCGAAAGCAGCTAGTGTGCAGGAGAACCTGGGGAGAAAGATTTCACGTTGCTCACATCGAAGTTAGGCTTTCGAGGCCCACAACTTAACGAATTTTGCATCCCGACTTGAGCCTACAACCGTACAAAATCCAACTGACCCAGAAGCTGAAGGTAAACGACTATAGAGAGTGACCGACGTGTGTTCGCTGAATGGGCTCTGGAGCAGTAAAATGCGACTTTGCATGAACTACAGGAATCACATTTTTTTGATAACGTCGTTGGCTAGGCCTTCACGGTCAAATGCGAGCCTTATAAATCACTGATAATCAACTTCTTTTGGTTTGAGTTGACCACAGTGGCCATCAAAGCCAACATAACACATGCCATCGGTCAATTTCAGCCTGATTTATGGGCCAGAGTCATGGAAAATTGGACATATCGGATGAGTACCACCTAGAGAAGTCACGGCCTCGATAGGCCTGTCAAAAATAAAAAAAAAATTCGATGATATCTCACACACATTTTCTTATTGAAATTTAAAGATAGGAAGCGCTTAAAGAATGTCGGCCAAATTCAGCCTGATTTATGCATCACATCGCGCTATTTCGCGAGATAAGCTGCTCACCAAATTCTTCTCTCAACATTTACATTGCTTCACGAGCTGTGTGGCATGTGGAACTATCTTGATGAAACCAAGTTCAACTCAGCCAACTGGGGCAAAAAAAAAGTCGCGCATCATGGCTCGATATCGTTCGCCGTTGACGGTAACGTTTCTTCCTCGGTCGTCTTTGAAGAAAAAATGGACCGATGATGCCACCAGCCCATAAACCACACCAAACTCTCGTTTTTTCGGGATGCATCGGTAAATCTTGTATGGCATGTGACTGTTCATCACTCCAAATGCGACAGTTTTTCTTATTTACGTATCCGTTTAGCCAGAAATGAGCCTCATCGCTGAACACAATTTTTCGATATAACAGCGGATTTTCATGGAGCTGTTGTCAGGCCCATTGACCTAACCAGAGTCATGGGAAATTGGTCATATCGGATGCGGCCACCCAGAGAAGCTGCGAAATCGATAGTCCTGTCGCAAATAAAAAAATTCGATAATATCTCACACACTTTATTTTATTTATATTTAAAGATAAAGAACGTCGGTCAATCTCAGCCTGATTTATGCGCAAGAGTCATGGAAAATTTTACAGATCGGATGAGCGCCACCCAGAGAATCCGCGGCATTGATAGGCCTGTCGCAAATAAAAAAAGAAGATATTTCACACACTCTTTATTTTATTTAAATTTAAAGATAGGAAGCGCTTAAAGACCGTTAATAAATGGTTTTTCAATAGGGGTGGCTCGATGTTGACAGTTCATGGCGGCCATGTTGTTTAGGCGGAGTCTGTCAAATTTGTTGATTAAAGTGTAAACATTGTGTCCATTTAACGAGAGACTCCAACGTTTGGTGTCCGAATTCGAAGCGACCGGTTCAGCAAGCACTCGTCTTCGAAAAAATCGCCTCCAAGAGCGAGCTGAACGATATGGAAGTGGATGACATGGGCAGCATTACGTGCCACACAACGAACGCCGCAATGGTTATTCTACATGAGCTTTTTCAGTGTAGGGTTATTTTTTGTGGAGTTGCATTAAGTGTGCACCGATTTGACTCCCTTAGATTTTTTCTCGTGGGGTTTAACAAAACCATAGCCGCAATCGACTGATGTCATCTAGATCCAAATAACCCAGGCCATTGCCCAAACTTGACCGGAGTTACACGGAAGAGTTTTTTTTTTTAAATTGGAACTCTGGGATCTAATGGCGTGCATGACCCTTTAAAAAATCGTTAGTAGCGACTTATTCACCCCTATCGAGGTATCCGTTCGGAACAAACCCTGAAACGAAAATCAGTTCCATTCGGAACTCAATTTGCTTTCGAGGTATCCGTCGCGAAACAAAATAAAAAAGCATACAATCGCATTCGTTTGATTCCGCAAAAAATTTTCGTCGGACAACTTCGGAAGAAATACAACAACTAGCTGTCAAAAATTGTCCACTTAAAGCATATTGCCGATGTGTGGTTATGTGCGTTACATTTCATCAGTAGATATGTCCGAAATGCTGATCGGAAAGGATACCTCGGTTGATAATTCTCCGATTTCGAACAATTCGCGAAAATTTTTCTTCCGAACGGATATCTCGATAGGGATGATGAACTACGTATTACAACCATTTGGGATGAACAACTTTCATCATGAAAACCATGCTGCTGGACAATTGCTTTCTACATAAGTGCTGAAGCGATACGTTAAAAACACCCATTTTATATATTCCAGATATCCATCATCATCGCAGAAAGACCTCTCCAAACCGTAAAGAGATTTTAACGATTTAAATCTTTTGGACGTGATGGTATCATACTTACTGAAGAGCCTAGTCCTAGTCAAATCATTTACTTCCAGCTCAGATATACACGAATGGGTTAAAAACATAATTTAGAGGGGATGGAGGTGTTTTCGCCGATATGCTTATCTTAAGCATTCCTTTCGCCTTTCAGTTTTTTACTGGTCGTTTTCCTTGAGCTTAAGTGTAATGTTATATCCACGAAGTCTCCAGTGATAGCCAAGTGGCAGCCAAATCCCTGGAATCCATCTCATTTACATCGAAATCAGCCTGCAAATGCCGACTATCTCTGCATCAGATTGCAGAGCTAGTTATGTGCTCTGGGGACCGTGTCACAGAGATACACCAGGCTGGGCCTTAGCATTGATATTCTACCGCCGCTCCAGTTGAAATTTTTGGCATGACCTTCGATACATGTAAATCATTAATCAAACTGTATGCGATCGAGAAAACAAACAAACAAAGATGGATACACGCCACAACGTGTCTAATATCAAAGATTATAAAGTCATACAGATGACGCATTGAGAACAAAAAACAGAAACTTTTGCTCACCGGCTTCATGGTTACAGGCTGACGGTGTGCATGTGCACACATGAGATACGACATCCAAACATATGGCGGGCTGTGCCAATACGACACGCCAGCCATAGAAAAATCTTTCTTGTGTGCACTGCGTCATCTGTATGGCTTTATCATCTTTGCTAATATCCAGGTAACGCTGTCTAAATTATAACCGGAGACGCCCTCTCTGCTTAATAATGCTGAACAGGTCAAACATGCTCGGAATGTAGATTTACGATGGAACGACTACATATTCAAAAATCGCTGCGAAATGTCCTTGTTCCCAAATTGATGTAAGAAATATAAATCTGACCAAAAGCACCAAAAACACCAGAGTACCTTCTAGATAGCATTCAAACTTGTGCAAAAAAAAAAACTCAATGGAGACATCGGAGTAGCGAAGTTGCTTGTTTCGCTCGAACACCTTCGAAACATCTCCCGCCTTACCTTGTTTTATCGGTACTTTACCGAAAATTTTTGTATTTTTTTTTCTTGCTGGTGGAAATCTCAATAGACACGATGAGCACGTGCCCAAAGTAGTTTGAGACTTAAACTCACTAAAACCACCATCCTTTTTGTATTAGTATTGCAACTAAGTATGCGACATATCTAGCCATTTTTTTTTACAAGTGATGAATGTTTGGAAGGCAACTTTCCTTTGAGAGTTCCTGCTTTTTCCGCAATTTATAGCGCGTTTTGTAATTATCGGGCCAAATCTAAGGGCTTAGTTCTTCGAAGACGCCGCAATAAATTTGTTTCGTTAAGAATTTGGAGGACCGTTGTGTTAACGCGTCCCAGTTAACGTTTTTTTATGTTTGCGTGCAAACCTTTTCGTTTCATCTTTAACCGCGGGAATACCCAGATCTCTGCGAAGATCTTCATTCCATATATACCACGGCGCATTGACGAATGATCTTAAAATTTTGTTTTGAAAAGTTTAGATTAGTTTCACTGGTACAAACACATACCATATGTCCAGACCGGCTTTAGCACTTGCTTGTATAATAGCAGGTTGCTATCATGGTAAAGCTTCGAATATTTCCCGATCAACCAGTACAGTTATCTGTATCTAATTTTTAATTTTTCGCATTTCTTTTTTACGTGCGACTTCCATTTTAATTTTGCATCGAGTGTCATTCTGAGATATTTCGCTTCATTTGCAAATGGGACTAAGCCGTATTGAGAAATACTGGCAAACTGGTTGTCCGTTTATAAAGGGTGATCCATTTCGAGGTTCCCTACTTTTTTAAAGAAAAAAACACAGAAAATTCAAATTTAATGGAAAATGTTTATTATCATTTGAAAGAACATTCTTTGGCATTTATTTTTTGAAGATTATGTCTATCAAATGTTGGCCGTTGCTACGTCGCAGATGGTCCATCCGTTAAGTCCAATTTTCGATCACTCGTTCGAGCATTTCGACTGGTAACTGGCGAATGACACGCGTGATGTTTTCCTCCAAGACGTGAATCGAAGCGGGTTTTTGTCGGCATAAGCTTTTGACTTTACATATCCCCACAGGCAATGAAATGAAATGAAATGAATGCTGGGTCTCAAAATGGGTGATGGTGTTGCGAATAGTACGCTCAATAGGCCGATTATGTTGACCATAAGTTGAGCGAAGTGCACGAAACACATTCCTCACAGAACGTGAATTTTCATAATAAAGTTTTGAACAATTTGTAAACGTTGTTCACGCGTAAGTCTTTCCATTATGAAATGCCAAACAATACTAAACAAAAATAACATGACAGCATGACACGACACACACGTGATCTGTCAAAAAAGGCTATTGAAAAAAATATCTCTACTTGGATCACTCTTTACAAAAAATCTACATGAATCAATTTGGTCTCGATAAGTGCAATCCGCCAGGATTTTGTCCACTCATTAAACTCGTTAAAAGCGTTTTGTAATTTCATTTTTGTTTCCTCGATTGTGTTGTGTTGTGCCAACTGCTAGTATAGCTGTATCGTCAGCAAACGTGGCAACTACTGTATCGTTTGTTTGTGGGATATCACGTGTAAATAGGCGGTACAAGAGTGGTCCAAGGACGTTTCCTTGGGGTACTCCTGTCAATATTTCGTTGAACTCTGAATATTCCATTCTAAAGTTTCACACGCAACAGTATATGCTCAAGCTACGACACGAGGATTTTATACAATTTTTCAGGCAGAACTGGTCTTAGTTTGTACTGAAGGCCTCTGTGCCAAACTTTGTCTAAAGCTTGCGACACGTCAAGAAATTTCTTTTCTTCGAAAGCTTTCTCAATCAGTAATTCGATGAACTTGGATGACAGTCGAATGTTTACTACTAAACCCAAATTGATGGTCAGGTAAAAGTTGTTTCTGTTCAATAATGGGGTGTAAGCGACCGAGTAATATCCTTTCAAAAACTTTGGAAATTATTGAACGAAGTGAATTAGTTCTGTAAGATTTTATTTCATTCGGTGATTTTCCTGGTTGGAGGACCATAATCACTTCCGCGAATTTCCACAGTCTTGGTATGTATTCTAATCTAATTGCTGCATTTACAATGGTGAGGAGTTTAGTAAATGCTTTCCGAGGCAACATTTTAAGAAGTTGTACTGTGATCAGGTCATAACCTGAAGCTTTTTTAAGCTTTAGTTTCTGTATTTCCCGTTTAAGCTCGGCAATGCTTGCATATCTAAGTTTATTATTACCGGTTGTAGTCTCGAATAAATAAATGTTTTCTGGACCATCAAATGGTGTTAAATGTTTCCTCAAGATGTGCGGCGAAAACGTCTGTTTTGTCCTTTTCGCTTTATGCATAAACGTCTTGAGTTACTCTAATAGGTGGCACATCGATTCTTTTCCAGCGGTTAGGCTTTGCAGATAAGTTTCTACGGCATGGTTTTTAAAGTTTTTAATCTTTACCAACTAATAACTTACTTACTTAAGTGACGCTACAGTCTGGAATGAACCTGGGCCTCAGCCAACATGCCTCTCCAATTAGCCCGGTCCTTAGCAAACTGCCTCCAGTTGCGCACTCCAAGTTGGTTGAGGTCGGTTTCTACTTGTGCGCGCCACTTAAGGCGAGGTCTTCCTCTACTGTGTCCGACGTCTGGCTGGGAATCGAAGACTCTGCGAGCCGGAGTATTGGTTACCATTCGTTCTACATATCCTAGCAATCTTAAACATCCAATGCGGAGTTTTTTTTGACTAGGAACATGTCGCTGCACAGCTTGTATAGTTCTTGGTTGAATCTTCGTCTCCATAACCCGTCAATGCAAATAGTACCGAAGATTTTGCGAAGAATTTTCCTCTCAAAAGCGACTAAGGAATTCTTCATCCGCTTTTGAGATGGTCCTTGCTTCAACGTTGTAGAGCAAGACTGGGATGATCAGGGTCTTATATAGGATCTCCTTAGTAGTTCGAGTGAGGGCTTTACTACTAAATTGCCTTCCTAGCCCGAAGAAACAGCGGTTGGCAAGAGTAATTCTTCGTTTAATATCTGACGCGATGTTGTTGTCAGAGTAGCGGAGCCGAGATATACGAAGCGCCGTACTACCTCAAAGCTATATCTGTCAATGGTGACGTTCTGTCCAATTCGTCGATGTTGTGTGTCCTTTCGTGTTGACAGCATATACTTCGTCTTGCCCTCATTTACCGCTAAACCCATTTTTGCCGCTTCCTTCTCTATACTAGCAAACGTGGCTATGACATAACGTTGGGTCCGACCAATGATGTCAATATCATCGGCGTATGCTAGTAGTTGTTCCGATTTTTGGAAAATTGTGCCTCCGGTGCTAGCTCGTGAGTTTTGCACAATCCTCTCAAGAATCGGATTGAAGAAGTCACATGATAGCGCAACGCTTTGCCTAAATCATTTTTTGGTACCAAATGTGACGGTGAGGTCGTTTGCAACCCTGATGGAGCAGCGAGAATTATCCATCGTCATCCTATACAAACGAACGAGTTTGGGCGGTATACCAAAACCAGACATGGCTCTGTATAGATCGTCACCTTAAATGCTGTCGTATGGGGCTTTAAAATCGATGAAGCCGACATCTTGATATCAATGACATCGATTTGGACTTCTTGGATTTTTTCCAGGATCTGCGGAAGTGTGAAAATTTGATCGGTTGTGGACTTTCCCGGCCTAAAACCACACTGATAAGGGTCGATCAGGTTGTTGGTAAACGGTTTCAGGCGTTCACATATTACGGTTCACATAACGCTCAATGAAATAGCCGGTAGCTGCGCTATGAATTTAAATCATTTTACCCTCAATCCTACCTTCGGGTGTACGTTGAAATGTAGAGATTCCTGCATAAGTTATACAGACCACCCATGAAGTCGTCATCACTACAACCATATACATTTCCTTTATTTCCCTTTTCAAGGGAAGGAAGGGTCAGGCACCCAGATTATGTTGAGATGTATTGAAATGTGCAGTAAATTAAAGTAAATTATTTCAATTTTTGCTTAGACTAATCCTTCCACATTTAAAATATCTGATGTTTCCTGAATTAGACAAAACCAATTAGGAGGTATATAAGCCTCGCAAAAAAAAATGTATAATGGCAACTCTGAAGGAATATAATTTAAAAAAAAACTCATTTCAAATTTACCAACATTTTTCTAAAATTTAAACTAAATTAAGATAGTGAAATACAATTATGTCACGACGTTTACTAATTTGTATCCAAAGTTTTGCCTAATGAATTTGCTGTCACAATGTTACACTACTTGGCAGTTCGACTAGATACTTCAACCAACTACCATAAAAATACCGCCTTACTTGTCAGATGAGAAGCATATACCTAAAAAGAAACTAAAACGTCACACACAAAACCCCATTTAGGCCAAACTATATCCTTTTATTAAAAAAAAAAATAAATAAAAAAAATCAAAATTCTATTATATTTAAAAAATACACTTAAAACATAATCGTAGAGTGTGCGAATTTCAGGAGTATGCTAAACTGCGTAAATAGTTTGGAGCCGCAAAGTATGAATTCTGGCATCGAACATGCCGCATTGATGGTATCTGAGGAAAAAACCCAACATGATTCACGTAAGAATTGCATCTACTAATTAAAAAAACAAAAACGAACAAAACTTTTCTATTTTCTATATAAAAAAAAAACAATCAATGATCAATGTTTTTTTTTTAACAATAAACAAAACAAACAAAAATTTAAAATAAATAAATAACTACAACACACATAATATTAAATGTTTTTTTTTTTTTGTCAAACACAAGCAAACATAACCTTAAACTTAAAACAAACATACAAACTAAATAAACGCTAATATACATTTCTGTTTAACATCAATAATACCATAAAGTATATATATAAAACCAATTATTTATTTGTTTATGGTTTTCTTTAATAAACATGTGCTATCATTAAATGATTTTATTGTTTGATTTTGTTTTATATGTCTAACTATCTACTCTATAATATATTATACATAACATATATTGACTGTCTTATCTTTTTGTCTCTGTCTGTCTTTGAACGAGATAAAGTATTTTTGGTTTTTTTTTTATTAAATTTAAATATTTATTTAACTTTTTTTTTAAGTTTTAAAACTTAAATTAATAAGTTGAGTAAGAGATTTGTTAATTTTTTTTTGTTTCCTCAATTGGCTTGAACATGTCATTTTCGTTGTAGTTGAATTAGTTTTGGTAATGCTTTTTTTTTATGCTACATAACCTCATTTAAATGCATTTAGTTGCTGTAGCTTAAGTTGGTATTGTTTCGATTGTGTTGAATATAGGTGGATGTGGTTATATTTTGTACTAGAACGCGATTTGTTTTGTCATTGGTCAAGAAATATTTCGAGAGAATTTTAGCACTTGCACCATTAATTCAACTAACCAGTGGTTATCTGCTTAATGCGTAGATACTCCAATAAGCAAGTTGGTGCAACTCACCCTTAAAAAACTAACTTAACACAAGAAATGGAAGCAGTAATGTCTCTCTAATATTAATCACCTGCAAATGTCTTCGAAATCCGTTTAAACTTTTCATCCTTCTGGAAAAGCTGAATATTATCCCACGTATTAATAAACGCTGATTAGTTAATCAATGACTAACACAAAAGTTTCTCTCATAAGAAACACTCACGCAAATTTCAAATGTTAAGGCTGAACTATAATAGAAAATGTGGTTGCGGACGACCACTTCCGTAACTGTGCAAACACATGCAATTTGTATTTTACAACCACAACAGCTTTTCGCTTCGATTCGTTCAGTTTTCGTTCAGTTTTCGTTTACTTTTGCTCACTTGCGAAAAAGCGGACTCATTCGATCCTTCTCTTTCTTTTGTTCTTTCATGCAAAAATTTGACATTTCAATGCAACAGCTGTGTTCATTTCAATTTGTAAGTTCATAAGCCACCAATTTTTTTTTTTTTTTTTGAAAATGACTTCAACTCTGACAATTGCCTTCATTCACAAAAGTCTATTATGGGCAACTTGAGTAATTGACAGTACTGAAGCAAAAACGATTGCTTCCGAATAGAATAGTTCAGCCTTTAGCCACTGATAAGCTAATCAGTGTTTATCAATAGTTTCTTGCTTACTTACTTAAGTGGTGCTACAGTCCGGAATAAACCTGGGTCTCAACCGACATGCCTCTCTAATTAGCCCGGTCTGTAGCTAACCTCCGCCAATTGTGCACTCTAAGTTGGTTGAGGTCGGTTTCTTCTTGTGCGCTCCACTTAAGACGAGGTTTTCTCTACTTAGTCCGACGTCTGGCTGGGAATCAAAGACTCTGCGAGCCGGATTATTTGGTGTCCAATCATTCTACATGCCCTAGCCATCTTAATCGTCCAAGGCGGAGATTTTTGAAAAGTGGCATCTCGCTGTACAGCTCGTTTAGTTCTTGGTTGATTCTTCGTCGACAGAAGATTTTTCGAAGAATTATCCTCTCGAATCGATCAATGATTTCTTCATCCGCTTTTGGTACTTGCTTCAGCCAATAAGGATCTTAAAATATGGACGTTTTTCTTACCAGTGGCTCGTATAGTTCTTGGTGGAATCTTCGTCTCCATAGCCCGTCAACGCAAACGGGACCGAAGATTTTTCGAAGAATTTTCCTCTCGAAACGACCAAGGATTTCTTCATCCGCCTTTGATACGGTCCAAGCTTCATCTCCGTAGAATAGGACTTGGATGATCTGGGTCATGTATAGAATCTCCTTAGTATTTCGAGTTAGGGGTTTTCCACTGAATTGCCTAAGCAATAGTAATTCGTCGTTTAATTTCTGACGAGATGCTGTTGTCAGATTTGATAGCGGAGCCGAGGTAGACAAAGTCCCGTACTGCCTCAAATTTATATCTGTCAATGTTGACGTTCCATTCAATCCGCGAAGTTGTGTGTCCTTTCCTGTTCACAGCATATAGTTAGTCTTACCTTCATTTACTACTAAACCGATTTTTGTCGCTTCCTTCTATCTACAAGCAAACGTGGCTATGACATCACGTTGAGTCCTGAAAATGATGTCAGTATCGTCTGCGTATGCTAGTAGCTGCACCGTGATACTACTGGAATGATTTGTCAGAGCATCAAGAGAGGTGGGCCACTGAAAGAGGAGGGCTTGGAATCAAACCCAGACCTTCTGCGCTGCAGTTCATCACACTATTCATCACGCTACTGATGTCCACTGAGGTCACAGGTCCAGAGCGCAAAATTATGCGCTCTTAAAATGTTTCCCGTAAAATCATTTGTTAATGTTGCCTACATATCACGAACTGCTGATTTTCGCGAGCTAATCCGTGATCGCTTGATCTGTAATTTGGAGGTTCGGCCTTCCTTGTTGCCTCGAACTTGAAGGCTGCGATTCGAAGATTATTTTGGCTGGAGCTGTATTTTGTTCATTCGCTCGATATGCCCTAGCACCATGTATTTAATCCTTAATCTAGAGGTTCGGCGTTCCTTGTCTCCTCGAGCCCGGACGCTGTAATTCGCAGACTCTTTTGGCTATAGCTGTATTGTTCATTGGCTGAATATGCCCTGCTAATGTATTTAATCCTTAATCTGGAGGTTCGGCATTCCTTGTCTCCTCGAACCTGAAAGCTGTGATTCGCAGATTGTTTTGGATGGAGCTGTATTGGTTATTCGCTCGATATGCCCTAGCACCATGTATTTAATCCTTAATCTGGAGGTTTGGCGTTCCTTGTCTTCTCGAGCCCGAACGCTCTGATTCGCAGATTATTTTGGCTGGAGCAGTCTGCATGATATGCCCTACTACCAAGTATTTATTAAAACCTTCAATCTCAATTATCTCGGCTTTCAGTGAAATAAATTCAATCAGTTCTTCTCAATATTGCATCGAATAAAAATGGCCGCTTTTAGATTGGATAATGGTAAAGCGTAAACCAACTCACTTCCCAACTCACAATTATTCCTCTATAAGGCAATAAAATTGAATTTCCATAAGCAGTTATATAGTACTTGTGCGCGTAGGTTGAGCATTTTTGCAGTCGATTGTTTCGGTAGAAGCCTCTTTAAGAAAATTCACAAGGTTAAACCAAGTTATGATGGTATAACCTCTGTAAAGATATTTATATGATTCCGGAGATGTGTGAACATGTAATATACGTTAAGATACTTCGGTAGAACTTGGCAAGAAGTTTATCCAAAGCAAGCATGTAAGGGGTGTTTTTTTAGATGTAAAACACAAGAAAATCGTTTCAATGTCTATCATCTAGGCTTTATTGGAAGGATAATTTTATGCTATTAATGTTTAAATATGATTTCGGGCATGTGGCCGCCGCGGCTGGTTCGAATAAAGCCAAGTCTTGAGGTCCAATTCTCAACCACTTTTTCGAGCATTTGGGGCCGTAAGTCGGCAATAACTCCACGAATGTTGGCTTCCAAGTCCTCTAACGTTTCTGGTTTATTGGCGTAGACGAGCGACTCCACATATCCCCAAAGAAAATAATCCGATGGTGTCAAATCACACAATCTTGGTGGCCAATTGACATGTCCATTCCGCGAAATTATGGGCTCATCGAATGTTTCATTCAATAAATCGATTTTGACGTGCGCTGAGTGGCATGCAGCGCAGTCTTCTTGGAATCACATCTCATCCACATTCATGCCATCCAATTCGGGAACAAAATAGTCGGATATCCTGGCTCTACACCGGTCTTGTTTAACGGTAACTGACTCTACAGCATTATTTTGGAAGGAGTACGGCCCAAAGACTCTACCAGCCCATAGATCACACCAAACAGTCAGTTTTTGTTGATGTAATTGCGTCTCAAGGGTCACATGTGGATTCTCTTCACTCCAAATGCGGCAATTTTGCTTGTATACGTAGCCATTCAACAACAAATGAAGCCTCATCACTGAACAAAATTTTGCGATGACATTCAGCACCGAGATCAATCTCATTTTCGGCCCATACACCAAAATCACGACGCATTGCATGATCTCAAGGTTTTAATTCTTGCACAAGCTCGATCTTGTAAGGCCAATATTTTTGCGCAAAATCTTCCATAAAGTTTATGGACAAAGCTCCAACTGCTGTGCACGGTGGCGAATCGATTCATTCGGGTCCTCTTCAACACTTTGCTCTACAGCGGAATTTGTTTTTTCGGTGCGCACTGTTCGACGTCTCTGCGGATGCGTGTTATCAAAAAGAGGTAAAGTAGTGCGAAAACGATCGATGGTTAACCGAATTAATTGCTCAAATGGACGATTATGTCGACCATAAAATGAACGGAGCTTGCGGTAAACTTCGCGAACTGAACCAATATTTTAGAAATAAATTCGCACAATTTGCAAGCGTTGTTCATTGGTCAACCTATTCATGATGAAATGGCAAACTGTGCATAAATGACATAAATGACATTTGACCACAAAATGTCAGTTTCATCTCTAAAAAGCTGAGGTTAAAAGATCGGGAAAAGGGCGAAAAGATCAGGAAAAGGAGTAAAGATCGGGAGAAAGGTGAAAAGATCGGGAATCTACCGGATAAGTATTCCGGGAAAATATGATTCAAGTACTTCGTTGTACTTACTGTTCTTCCATGTTTAGCCTACAGCCTAGTGGACAGCGTGTTGGACTACCATGCGAGAGAATGCGAGTTCTTATCCCAGTAAGAGAAGAGGTTTTATATAATAAATTGCATTGAATTTCATTCTTTCATATTTACGAATTGGGTTATTAATAATTAAAAAGAATTGAAATGAATAAAAGTAAATAATATAATAAAATGCAAAAACAAAAACAAAATAATCAAAAGTCAATTTTATTGGGGCTTGCAAACATTTTCGGAAAGACTTTTTGCAAAGCCTATAATTCGCTTCTATAAAGCCTTTTACAGTAAACAAAGCTTTTTCTTTAAGGCTTTTCAGAAGTATTTTAAGAAGTCTTATAGAAGTAAATAGCTTCCTTAAAGTGCGCCAAATGTTTTTTTTTTTCATAAGACTTCATACAGGTTATATTGCTTGGAGGGAAATAGCTTGTCCAGCGCATTTCAAATTACTTAAACTCTGTGGCGCAAATTTATAGTCAATCGATGTTTATGGGCTTAACTACACACTAGTACGCATCTACTTTAAATTAAAAGCTAACTTTAACTTATATTCATAAAAAGACCCTTTTTAACGTGGCGCTAATTAGTGAATACTAACGAACGTACCTCTACTCATCTAAAAAGTGACAGCCCTGACAATGAAACACGCCTAAAAGTGACAGTGAAAAATATTTCAGCTGTTTGTGCATGTAGGTCATAAAAAAATTATACACAAAATGGTAGTTTTTAATGCCTGTACCGTCACTTAATGGTGTAAGAAAATCATTTTTTCGTGTTCTCTTGGAGGGTCCAGTTACCGCTCACATATGACACCAGTCAATATATTAGAAAATTGAGTTTGTAAAACAGACCGGTAAGAAAGGTTACAGTTGAGTCTTATTGTGTAGATCTAATACGGTTGAACAATGAAACTTATAGTCCTTTCATTTCGAAAGTTATAACAACTCTACAGTTTTACAAATCGAAAGGGGATTCAAAGGGTCCAGTTATAGCTATCATTAAGCAACTTCATTGGAACACAAATCATGATGGAATTTAAATGTTTCTTCGGTAGCTGGTTTTACCAATAATTGGAAAATTCAGTTTCTTTCCACATTAATGAAACAAACTAGAAAAACTATTTCAGAAAAAATAAATCTTGATCATTGAAAAAGAAAGAGTGATTTTCTGCGAAAACTTATATAAAAAAATTAAATATGTTTTTATAATCTTGAAATAAAATTCATAAGCTTTGTTTTGACACAGACAGAATTTATAAAATAAAACGCAAGACGTCAAACAAATTTTCCAATGAGACTGAATATTCACTGAAAATTATTTTTTGCATTTTCCTTCATGTATGAACATAAAAAAATCACACGCAAACATTCTACATACAACTGTCCATGTGAGAAACGATTATTTTCCAAAATCAAACCACACACTTGCAGAGATTATCCTGTACTTTACAAATACAAAATATAAACCCAAATAATGAGTGAACCATTTCGAGGTTCCCTACTTTTTTAAAGAAAAAAACACAGAAAATTCAAATTTAATGGAGAATGTTTATTATCATTTGAAAGAACATTCTTTGGCATTTATTTTTTGAAGGTTATGTCTATCAAATGTTGGCCGTTGCTACGTCGCAGATGGTCCATCCGTTGAGTCCAATTTTCGATCACTCGTTCGAGCATTTCGACTGGTAACTGGCGAATGACACGCGTGATGTTTTCCTCCAAGGCCTGAATCGAAGCGGGTTTGTCGGCATAAGCTTTTGACTTTACATATCCCCACAGGAAAAAGTCTAACGGTGTGATATCACACGATCTTGGTGGCCAATCGACCGGCCCAAAACGTGAAATTATGTGCTCACCGAAATGTTCTCTCCATAAATCCATTGATTGATGCGATGTGTGGGAAGTGGCGCCGTCTTGCTGAAACCAAATGTCGCCGAGATCACGAGCTTCAATTTCAGGCATCAAATAGTCGGTTATCATGGCACGGCACCGGCATAATTTTTAAAGAAATATGGACCGATGATTCCACCGGCCCACAAACCACACCAAACCGTTGTTTTTTTCTGGATGAAGTGGTAGTTCTTCAATCTCTTCAGGTTGCTCTTCGTCCCAAATGCGGCAATTTTGTTTGTTTACATACCCATTGAGCCAGAAATGGGCCTCATCGCTAAACAAAATTTGCCTTGAAAACGTCGGATCTTCTTGGAACTTTTCAAGAGCCCGTAGAGCGAAACGATGTCGCTTGGGAAGGTCGAGCGGCTTCAGTTGTTGCACAAGCTGCATTTTGTACGCTTTCAATTTAAGATCTTGACGTAAAATGCGCCAAGTCGTTCCATACGTCAGTCCGAGTTGCTGCGAACGGCGCCGAATCGACTCTCTACGGTCTTCGTGTACACTCTCAGCTACGGCCGCTATATTTTCTTCACAGCGTGCTGGACGTGGTCTATTCGGTCGAATATTATCCAATAATGAATGCTGGGTCTCAAAATGGGTGATGGTGTTGCGAATAGTACGCTCAGTAGGCCGATTATGTTGACCGTAAGTTGAGCGCAGTGCACGAAACACATTCCTCACAGAACGTGAAGTTTCATAATAAAGTTGAACAATTTGTAAACGTTGTTCACGCGTAAGTCTTTCCATTATGAAATGCCAAACAATACTAAACAAAAATAACATGACAGCATGACACGACTCACACGTGATCTGTCAAAAAAGTCTATTGAAAAAAGTATCTCTACTTGGATCACCCGTTACAAATGTTTGGCGTAAAAGCTCGTTAGTACCTAGGGCCGAGCTTTCTCACAACCATTCATGTGTGCGTGTGTACTTCTTGCGCGATGGTGGGACCTCCTGTTTCATGCCGACCCCGAGAATTGATACTGCTTGGATGATTTGTCAGATCTTCAGGAGAAGAGGGCCATTGCAAAATAACTTAGGTCTTGCTACGGCTGGGAATTGAACCCAGACCTTCTGCGCGGCAGTTCATCGCACTAACCATCGCGCTACTGAGCCCGTCGTTTATGGATGGTCTTTGCAAAAGCCAGTCGTACTGGAAAATGCAATTCGAATTCGAATGGCATGTATTTTTTATCATCGGAGTATGTGCAATTAAGGAGTCTTCACCTCTGAATTTCCCATTCGAAATAGTCAGCCTCTTAACCTCAATTCTTGTGCTATTGCACGATTTCGGTTGGTTAATACCACGAAGCTTGATGATTGGTGACCTTACGTTGAATTCCAAAACGTGAGGTTGCAATGAATTTAAAAATTCTTTGGGATAATTCGTCGTCCTAGTGGCACATCAACGTAACTAAACTTTTTTAAGATTTTAAGCATAAAATATAGAATTTATATATTTTGACAAAAAATTGTATCTATAGGTAAAGTAGAATAGAACTTAAAAGTTATTTTAAAACACTAAAACAGAAAATTTTCGCTTAGCCAAACATGTGTCTTGTATTGTTATACCGAGTGGTTGAAAACTTTTGGAATTAATTATTTTGACTGAAGTGCATTGCAAAAATTGGTATAGTGCGTACCAAAACAGTTGGCCATTCTACTGCGCAGGTCTCTTAAAATGTGTTGTACAATCTCTTAAAATTGAAAAAACAGGCATAAAGAGACGAAAATGGACAGAGCCATAATAAAAAACGACGTATACCCTGCCTTGTGTTCAAGATCGCTGTCGCGATCTCACTGAGGGTGGTTTCTTCATTTTCCTTCGTTTATACTGAAATTAGAAGCGGAGGAAAAATATAGACCATTATATGTCAACTTTACTTGGAGGAAAATATATTGTTTCGTTTTTTGTCTTGTCGGTTCTTTGTAGGAGTATGATGTGATCACGGTCGGATAGATTAAGCAAAACATTGCACATGAATTGATTGTGTGACTGTGTCTATATGAAGGTGTACGGTTTTAGATTTAAACCCTATTTGCTCATTATGCTTTCGTTGATCATTATTAATTGTGTCGTGCATATTGATCATGTAGGTACTGATATTGGCACAGCAAAGTAAAGTAAATTGCAGTGTCACACCAAATTTTTTTTGTTTATATCATTGAATTTGGGCGAGGTAGGTAAATTTAATAAAAAAATTACAATATGGGAATTTTTTGGAAACGTAAACGATTTTATACCCAATAACAATAGGCACGATTTTCTGTCACAAAAAAGAGGATGGTGTATTAAAAGGTTCGTTAAAGACAAAATGGTGAACGTTCTTGATTCTTCAATAATTTTTTTTTAAGAAATGCAGTTTTTAAAACTTATTGAACTACCCACCACTTTTAAATTTGTAACCTTGATTAAAAGTGTAAATTATAGCGAGATAAAATTGACGATGAATTGCAAATATAAAACAGATTTACAGCGAGCAGCAAAACAAAACACCAGTAAACCAAATGGGGAACCCTTTCAAATACAATCGGACTTCTAGGTAGAAATGTATAAAAGTCGACCTCATAATAAAAAATTAAGTTTATTTAGATATTCAACAGCATTTTAGTTCTAAGCACTGTAAAGTTGGGTTACGCATTGTAAATTACAGGCAAAAACGCTTAGTGATTAAATCTCTTTCGCGTCATTTTTGTTCTCTTAAATCCTCTCTCTGCGCAATCGACCGTTGGCCAACTGTTTTGGTACGGACTATACGAATGTGCCCCGTGTACGAATGGTGACCACTTTCCCCTATGTCCTTCTCATTGTTTAAAAGCAAAAAAAACAACAAGTAAATTGGTTGAAAATTTTGTAAGTATGTAAGTTATGCATAAACGTAAAACAACATCAACATGGTTTTATGTTAATAGATGAGCACATCTAGATGGTTAAAACTCAAAGCAAACATGAAGTTTACTACAGCATCCATTAGCTATGTGTAAAAATGTCATATGGCAGATTCATAAAGAATTTTCTGGAGATCTGAAATAAATGAGTTTATTGGCAGACAATTTTTTTTAATAAAAAGTAAACAAAATCCGTTATTTGGCTGCAAAATTTTTCCATACTTCGGACTGCAAACTAACATTTAAAAACACAAAGTGAGGACCTATCCAACGATACCCAATTTCTGCAGTTAACATTCGGAACAAAAAAAAAACCTTGTGCTATTAGAGTCATCCAAAAAGTAAATTCTTTGGAGACATAATGCCATATTCAAAGAAATTGTCTATTATGGCTTTGGGAGACTTTCAAGTAATTTTGCTTCTCTATTGAGGTTCCCATCCTATTAATTACCCGTCGCCCGATTTGAAAATGACAGATGACATTACGCTAACTCTGCATTAAATATTTAAAGTTTTTTTTTTTTTGTGTGCGCCCGGAGGTGAGTAATCCTCATAGGATACCAGTGGTCCGTACCATTGGTTATGCCCGACTCATATATTTTCGAACCTGACAATTTCATTAGTGTCAGTCAATATATGCCTACGGGCTTAACCTCACCCCTCAGAGAGGCACTAAGAGAACCGGCTGCGCGTGCTCATAGTAGTATGGAATTTATTCCTCTCATTTTTTCATTTTTTTTTTTTTTGTGGTGACTACGACTAAGGCCCGTTTGCTGATACGAAACATAAATATTTATTTTCAATATAAACCCTTAAGTGACACTTAGTGCTTTGCACCAATCGTAAACTGAAACATAGAAATCGCTATGCTGAACATAACCTAGGTGGTAGAAAAACTGGCCCCTAAGATATTTATGTCAAACATAAGTTTACATGTACTGTTATTTAGACGCTTTCTGTCAAGAATAGTGAAGTGACTACTACGAAAGACAAATAATAAAAATGGATTTTGAACTGTCGGACTTGATTGAAGATGACGTGGAAGTTCTTGAAATTCTAGAAGTAGGAGTTCCTCGCCAAATTTACGAAAGAAATGAATATTTTTACTCTTTTGACGCAACAATTTTCAGTAATTGCAGGATACGAAATTTTTTGGAAAGACAATCAAGTGCCCACGCAGAATGTTTCCTGTTGGGTAAGTTTCAACCTGTATGTCACCATCAAATTCGTTCTCCAACCCGAAAATTGTTTTTGGGTTCATAATGGTAACGGCCAGTTCGAAATTAGGATCAGAAGGTGTAAATGGTTTTCCCCCTCCTGTTTGAATGCTTGAACCTTTTTCCTTTGCCGCCTCTTTTCTTATTTCTGCTTTATAGTTGCCATAAAACCTCTTTAGTGACTCGCTATTTCTAAAACAAGCTGTGGATTGGCTGTTAAAATTTGTCTCGATTCGGAGCCAAGCGTTCTCCTTATCCTTCCACGTTCCACCATCAGTTTTTTTATTCTCTGCGATGTCCCTTTCATCGTAGACGCAATGTAGAAGAAGTGTTTTTTCGTTTTGCGAGAAGTTTGGATTCCTTTTCTTATTGTTTGCACGGTAAAATAAAAAAAACGAACATTTGCGCACAATATTTTGACAGTTGTGTAAACCGACTTGAAGTTAGTATTCATTTAAAAGTCACCACTTACTATGTTCAACAAAAATTTTTTTCTGCAACATACATAAATTTAGGCTTCACATAGAACGTATGTGGAACATAGCTATGTATAAGATTTATGTTCCGTTTCAGCAAACGGGCCTAAGTATCCTAAACATGTAGTTTACGCTTCTGTAATGTTAATCGCGTTTGGTAGGTAGCATTCCAGTGAACGCACCTACTAATACCGTCATTACAAGCCGGTTTTCTTATGGCGCTAGGTCGAACGGTCTTGTTCTTTGTAGCCGGCGCTTAAGGTTTGTCACGTCCAGAGTGCGAATTATTTCTTTATTACAATGAACATATATACGAGTACGAAGTTTGCGAGCAAAGTTTGTTGCTTCGTTACTCACGGTAGCAATTCCCAAATCTCTGTGAATATCAGGATTCCTAATATACCATCGAGCATTCACTATTGCTCTTAGGGTTTTGCTTTGGAATGTTTGCAGTATAGCAATATTGCTTGGTTTGGTAAAACCCCAAAGCTGTATACCGTATGTCCAACAAGGTTTTAGCACTTGCTTATACAGAAGCAGTTTGTTGTATATGCTTAGCTTCGAGTATCTTCCAAGTACATTTCTCTGAGTCTGAATGCGAGCTCGTCCCGCTTTTTTTTTAACGTGTGGCTTCCACTTAAGCTTTGCGTCTAGAGTCATTCCTAGAAATTTTGCCTCATTTGCGTATGGTATTTGTGCAGAGTTAATGAAAACAGGTACCTAAGTTGATTATCTTTTTGTACGTAAAATTGACATGCGTGGACTTGGTCTCGTTAAGTGCAATTCGCCAGGTTTTTGTCCACTCACATACTTTGTTAAGAGCCCGTTGGAGTTTCTCGTTGATGATTCGACTGACTCATCCATTGCGAGGATAGCCGTATCGTCTGCGAACGTTGCTTCGATGGTCCCTTCATCTTGTGGCATATCTCTGGTGTAGAGCAATATTTAAAGTGAGCTTTCGGCTGATTTAACTTTAATGCAGAGTGATGACGCTAAAGTACACTTTTTGACGACTATAATTATCAACAAGTGTTAGTACGTGATAAAATAATTTTTAAGTCTATTTTAAGCGACTATAAATGCGCGCACGTGTCTCTTTAACTGATTCAAATTGGCGCGACATTACTCAACATTTGCTTGTGTGTTCTCAATGGAAAAATTTTATGTTACAAAAAAAAAATAGGAAAATTATTCAAATCGAAACTCGAAAATTAAAAAAAAAACACAAAAAAACTATTCTATTCCATCTATAAAGAATGGTTTTACAAGTCTTTCTTGTACCTATCTGGCATGGTATTGAATTGTTATATCAAAAAAAAATCCTACTCTACCCATATTCAACTTAATATTGTATGTCCTGCATTATTCGTTTGTTATTGTCCATTAATTTCTGTGTGATTTAAACCAAAAAGAATTATTAAAACAAATTATTAACCAATTAAGTACTTTAATTTTCTTTCCATTTTATGAATCCTTCTTGCGTTGATTACATTTTCATTTAAACAATATTTATATACATATGTATATACAAATGTATATACGAAAAAAAAAACAACTTCTACACACTCTCTGGATATTGGATGAATTTACAAAACAAAAAAAAATTATATTTGAATAAAATCAAAATTTGGCATAAACAACATCAATAACCGACAACAACAACACACTGCATGCAAATATAACCAACAAAAAAAAAACAAAAAAAAATCTATAAAAATTAAGTTTTTGGGACCACTTCGTTTTCATTAACGGTTGAAGGAATGGGACCCTACCCATTAAGCGATAGCACCAATTTATTGGGTCCAACAAGTTTAGCTGGCAGCTCAACTTGTCACTATACGAACTATGGTACAAATATAAACACACCAGTTCCTATACGAAAATGTTACTACAATAGAGACAGTTTCCGAAGGCATTCAGCGCATGGAAGAATAAGTTCCTCAGGTATTATTGCAAAAAAAAACAAAACGAAAAAAAAACAGCAAATACATTTTTTTTCATTTTTTTTTTTAAATTAACAAAAATCACCGAAGTAAAGAGATTAAAAAAAACGAAAAAGAATTTCACGACATTTATTTAAAAATAAAATATTTTTCTTTTTTCAGTTTAAGTGACTCTCACCATTAAATTGTTTTTTTAGTAATAATTTTGTTATTTTTTTTTTAAATCACTTAACGTTAAATTCACATAATGGTTGGGACTTTTTAGATACGGAAATCACGGTTTACTGATGGAAATGTATTAAGTCCCAGCTTTAATGTTGGATAAATATTTAATTATTTTGTGTTTTCTTTTAAAGCGAAATTTTTGCACTAACTGTGTTCTCACTTCTGTTGAATTATTTTTTAATCGATCAATATAAGAATGATTTATGAGTGCTAATGAAAATGGAAGAAGGGTGTAAATTCATTATGATTTTTTTTTAAAAGGGATATTCTACAAAATGCATAGGTGCAAATGCAAAGTAAAAAAAAGAAATTATCCACTTATAGGCAATCATTTTTCTTCGTTAGTTTTTTCTATCATTCAATAAAAATTACTTAACCCAAATTACTTAAAAATATAAAGGAAGGTAGTGGGCAACAGAAACAATTGGTGCAATTTGATAGGATCCTTGGGCACAGAATTCCAACACTGGTTACTGAATCGATTTCCACAATAATGACAATATCGAATATAACTGCAATTATAGAGACACGAAAAACTTCCAAGAAACCGTTTGTTTTGCTTTGCATAATGCAACCCAATATTTTTCCGAAAACCAAGCTTATGAACCATTCAGATATGCATTGAACAAATATTAATTTTTTATATTTATTAAGTTTTTAATATCCAAATAAATTTATAAACATATGAGAAGGCTACAATCCACTGCGTGGATCGCTTTATATCTTATCCCATCCCATACTTAAAACGAATATCCCTAAAATGTGGGCTTTATGGCAAAGAAATTATAAATCTGAGATTTTCGCAGTATATTATTCAGGCAGTTTATCAAAATCTTTTATGGTTCGACAAAAAAAAAGGTTTTCTCCTGCATATGGTATGCCGTAAGGTATACAAATGGTTTTTGTAGGAAAACGGTTCGAAAAAGTGGGCGTGGTTTTGAATGATGTATGGATGGAATATTTGTTTTATCAAACTCAATGATTTTACAACAAAAGTTTTTTCGAATATTTTAAAATTTTATCGAAACATTATTTTACTGAAAACGCCCCCAAAAAGTAGGCGTTGCAAAAAATTTTATATGAACAAAATATAGATATTCAGATTGACTACAAATGTTATTCAGAGACTTTTTCAAAATTCCCTACATTTTGGGCAAAAATAACGTTTTTATAAAAAGTGGGCGTGGCAATGAACGGATTTTCAAATTGTTTATACATGTTCCCAATAACCACCACGCACAAGGATCACATGTACGAATTTTCATTATCCTAGCTCAAAAATGAAAGCCCAAAACCGGTGACCTACATGACGGACGGACAGACAGACATGGTTTAATTGACTCAGCTAGCGATTCTGAGTCGATCCATATACTTTGAGATATATCTAGCTAAATTATTTCTCTATGTTACAAACTATATATATGGAATAGGGTATAAAAAGCTGTTACAACAAAAATGGATGATTAACCATTTCTAGAAATTCTCATCAACAGCCCAGATACGAATAAAAAAAAATCAGCTAGATTTTTTTAATTTTTCTCTGCTCTTTTATTCCGAATAATATGGCAGCGGAAAATTTCCCCCTTTTCCTGCAATTCTAAATAAGCTTTGAAAAATCGAAAAAATCCTACACTGCGTCCGATGTCTGGCTGGAAATCAAAGACTCTGCGAGCCGGAGTATTGGTGACCATTCGTTCTACATGTCCTAGCTATCTTTAACTTCCAATGCGGATTTTTTTAGTTGTACCATGTCGCTGGAAAGCTCGTATAGTTCTTGGTTGAATCTTCGTCTCCATAGCCCGTCAACGCAAATGCGACCGAAGATCTTTTCGAAGAATTTTCCTTTCGAATCGACCAAGGATTTCTTCATCCGCTTTTGATACTGTCCATGCTTCAGCGCAGGACTGGGATGATCAGGGTCTTATATGGGATCTCCTTAGTAGTTCAAGTGAGGGCTTTTACTACAAATTTGCCTTCTTAGCCCGAAAAAACAGCGGTTGGCAAGAGTGAGGCTAAGGTCACGAACCGAGTGGCAAGCGACAAAGCGGCAGAGGACCATCGCTAAGTAGCTCAAACACAATACAACTTCATGTTAAATTTTTATTTGCCGCTCAGCTGTGGCTCAGTGCGTGACCATAGCCTAATTCTTCGTTTAAATTGTGACGTGATGTGTTTGTCAGATATAATAGCGGAACCGAGATAGACAGAGTCCCGTACTACGTCAAAGTTATATCTGTCAATGGTGACGTTCAGTCCGTTTCGTCGATGTTGTGTTTCCCTCCGTGTTGACAGCATTCACTTCGGCTCGCCCTCATTTACTGCTTAACACATTTTCGTCGGTTCCTTCTCCATACTAGCAAACGTGGCCATGACATCACGTTGGATCCTACCAATGATATCAAAATCGTCAGCATTTGCTAGTAGTTGTACCGATTTTTGGAAAATTGTGCCTCTGGTGTTGGCTCGTGAGTTTTGCAGATTCCTCTCAAGAATCAAATTGAAGAAGTCACATGACAGCGCATCGCCTTGCCTAAATCCTTTTCTGGTATCGAATGTGTCGTTGAGGCCGTTTCCGACCCTGATGGAGCAGCTAGAATTCTCCATTGTCTCTAGTTCGGGTATACCAAAACTAGACATGGCTCTCTATAGTTCGTCTCTTTAAAAGCTGTCGTAAGCGGCTTTGAAATCGATGAATAGGTGGTGGCGATCGATTTGGACATCTTGGGTGTTTTCAAAGATCTGCGGAAGTGCGAAAATATGATTGGTTGTGGACTTTCCTGGCCTAAGACCCCAGGGTCTAAGGCCGATCAGGTTGTTGGTAAACTGTCTCAGGCATTCACATATTACTGCAGATAGGATCTTGTAGGCGATGTTGAGGAGACTTATTTCTCTGAAGTTGGCATAGTTCAGAGGGTCTCCTTTTTTTATAAATCGGGCAAACTAAGCTGAGATTCAAATCTTTAGGCATACTTTCTTCCGACCAGATTTGGCTTATTAGTTGGTAGATGTTACTTACTAAGTCATCTCCGCCGGCTTTATAAAGCTCGGCGGGAAGGCCGTCATTTCCAGCTGCCTTTTTAATTTTGGTATTCTCACTTCACGCAGGTAGGGTGGTTGACAGTCTTTGCTGCCGTTTTCTATATTGAATGGTTCGTCCTGCATGACAGAGGAATGTTCTTCATGTTCGCCGTTTAACAGTCTTCAGTAATGGTTCCTCCATATCCTCAGCATCCAATGTGTCTCAACTACAATATTTCCTTGTTCATCTCGGCAGGATCCTGTTCGACCCTTGTATCGTTGGCTTTGACGTTTTACACTTAAGTAAAACTTGCAAACATTGTTTCTGGAGTGGCATCTCTTTATTTGCTCAATCGCGCGCCTTTCTTTCTCTTTTTTCTTCTTTCTGAAAAGCCGGTGTTCTTCCCTTCTTCCTTGCCTATAGAGATCAATGGCAGCGTTTTTACCTGCAGCTAAGCCTGGTTCCGTCGTTCTTCTGTTCCTCATCAAACCAGGGGTTTCTTGCTGGTGGGAGCGAGAAACCTAGCACGTCACTTTCGACGGATCCAACGGCCTGTTGGCTTAGTTGCCATTGATCTTCGACATTCGATGCTGGTGGTATGCTGTGAATTGAGAGGTTAAGGGATACACGTTGCTTGACGGTCTTGACGGTCTCTTGCGATTGCAGTATTTCGACATTCAATTTGTGCACAGTTTTTCTGTTATGGCGTGGTGGATATCCGCATTTTTTAACTTTGCTGCAACAAAGTAGTGGTCCGAGTTGATGTTAGCTTTGCGGAATGCTCGGACATCCAAAATACTGCATGCGTGCCTCTTGTCTGTCGAAATGATATCAATTTGGTTGACCGTTCATTGATCTGGAGACCACAATGTCCCCTTATGGATATCGAAGTGCATAAACCGTATTCCGGCTATAGTGTTCGTTCCGTAGCGTCCGTCTAAGTCCATTTCACGACGTGTTGTCGTGTAGGCTATATTTTCCCACAATACTTCTAAAGATGTCTTCTCTTCCTTCATTTGCATTACAATCTCACAGCACGATTTTAACATCGTACTTCGGTAGTCGCTCATAGGTTTTGTCAAGGAGCTCGTAGAAGCAATCCTTAGCTATATCATATTTTTCCTCCGTCGCGTCGGGGCGTGAGTGCATATAAGGCTTATGTTGGCGAATTTGGCCTTGATGCGGATTGTTACAATGTGTTCTTGAAAATATAAGGATTCTTGCCTAAGTCTGGCACTTATGACAAATCTGCATCCTAACAGTCGCTGTTTCTGCTCACTATAACACGGTCCGTAGTAGATGTCACAGTTTTCAATCTTTCTTTTGCCCGGCCCATCCCATCGTATTTCCTGGATGGCAGTAATATCTTCTTTGTAGTAGTTTTGGATGTCCGCTAGTTGTTTGCCTGCATCACTCCTGTTTAATGTTCTCACATTCCAGGTCATTGTCCTTTTTTCGTTTGGCAGGTGGTCAACAATAATCCCAGTCCTTTCCGATGCCTTTGGTTGCTTCATAACTAGTGGATTTTTTTGTGAACTTAGTTACTTCATTTTGATTGTAATAAATTTGTTTAAAAAAATATTTAACAAAAAAATAGCTCAAGGGAAGTATTTTTGGCTTTTTTTTTAAATATTTTTTGTCATTATTTTTATTCAAGAAAATTACTTTTAGTCATGAAAGTAATGTATGCGCGAATGATGTTTTTACTTAAGAAAATCAGTTTATCTCAAGGGATTTTATTTGTTCTCTTATGAAAACATTATTGGGAACACAGTTTACAAAATTCTCTTGTAATAACCACGCAATATAACGACCCAAGCGATATCATGGTCGTTTTTTTTGTGATATTTTTAGTTTTGTAAAAAAGATCAATTTATTTAGTTTTTGAAAAATCAATTTTCTTTCAGGTTACTACGACAGCTGCAAAAAAGTTTTTTTTATTGTTTTGTAACGACACCCAACATTGTTTTCTTTGCAAAATGCCTTAAACTATATTAAAAAAAAATTACACTTCTTGAGAGAGACAATGCCAATAATGTGCGCAATCAAAGAAACAGACAATTAAATAAAATAATTGAAAAGAAAAAAACTTTATAACAATAAAAATAATTTGAAAAATCATTCCAAGCCAAAAAAAAAAAAAAAACATTTTCATAACGGAACATCATATGTCATTAAACCACTATCACATTCCCAGGCAACATTTCAATTTAGTATCATTTTTTTCGAATTCAGTTTCGATCAATTTTATTTATTAAAAAGCATGTTTTCCAATTTTATTATTTTTTTTCTTTTTAAAATAATTTTTTACTCCAGAAGCATGTGTTTGAAACGCCGTTTTACTTGTGTTAAAAATGTGATTGAATGAAATGAAATTGAATACCAAAAAAAAAAACATTGTTGGCATGTTAATCTTGCATGCACAAGCTTACATTTTTATTTCGTTTATTTTTAATAACGAAAAGAATTTATAACAAAACAACCTGCACATGACTAATAACTAAGAAAAACGCTTTAGAAAAAAAATTAAAACATACATTGGACTAACCTCACTTTAATTTTTTTTTGTGTATAGCTGCATCCGAGCGTTGTTTAGAAGGCGGCCGAAATACACAGCAGGGCCGGAACGTTGCCTCTGTGCCCCATCACCTTCGTCAGCAAGTACCTGCCTGCCAGAACAGCGGGCCTTGACTGAGGAACGCCTCCCCTCCTGAGACCGCTAGCCTACATTCGAATGCAGATCAACAAACATCGCAACAGTCATCGCACCATCAACATCTGGCGTCAACATCACAGCATCATCACATGCACTGTAGCTACGAAAAGGACATTGTGTGTGATGATCCTGTGTCACATCATAGCGGCGATCATCACTATTATCAACAACAGCAACAGCCGGAATATGAAGACGACAGTATGACACGCCACCGCAAGAAACAATCTCATCATCAGTCACCGCATAGTCATCATAGTCATAGTTTACATTCGTCACCGCATCAGGCTACCGCACATCAGCACTACGATCATGAACGTACCGCAACGGGAGAGGGCGGCGAGGTGGGTCGGCATCACTCGCATCACCATCATCATCGAAGACGAAGGCGACATCACCATCATCACAACGGTGGTGGTGCGGGAACAAGCGGAACAATGGGTTCTGGGCATGGCCACCATCACGGTCACGGCGAGCAACAACGACGTCAGCACCACGAAACGGGCTGCCCAAAACGTCATCGGTCGGCAACAGATGTTTCGACGACATCGATCAATACGTGCCATGAACCTTCGTGTCCCGACCGGGAAGTGCAGGAAATCCTCGTTCGTAAGAGTTGTTGTACATCGTCGCGCACAGAGTTGGCACAATACTTCGCCGAAGATCTGTACGGCACATCACGCCGACCATCGTCTTGCTGCACCTCCTCTGACTACTGCTACCATACGGACTCGACCAGTCTGTATGGATCGCGATCTTCTCTAAGCCGCCAAAACTCCATTAAATCCGGTTCGGTGACTATGCGCAGTAGAAAGCGAGTTCACCATCGGCAACCATCGTACACATCGATTTCCCTTCGAGGCCTTAACGCTAGCCAACCGAACAGCCAACTGGGTTCCTTAACATCGATCTTCGATCGTGCTCGTGAAATCGAAAGCGGTAAAATGATCGTCTCGCCTTCAAAGGTCACCATCGAGCATCAGGCGTCGAGCAAGGATGGCGGTGGCAGTAGCAAGGAACTCCCCGAATACGCGTGTTCTCCGTCACCGATACGATGGAGCTTCCTAGCGGATGGTAGTGCCCGAAAATCTCCAACCGACTACGATGGAGCAAGTGGAGGTGAGCAACGAAGCGAACATCCACATGATCGAGGTAGTGCCAGTGGCAGCCGGAAGTGTCGTGATAGTCCATTGCACATACGCGGTGGTGCTGGAACTTCTGATGAGTACGAGGAAGCTACGACGGTGTTATTCCATCAGGAGGGAGAGGCGTACAACAATTGCTGCAGCAACTACATCCAATGCAATTCGTACCTCGATCATGATTTACAGATCACCAGTGAGGATATTCATGAATACCTCTCGAAGGGCAATCAACAGGGTGTGATCCTAAACAACACCAAGAATTACCCCTTTCAACCATGCAATGCGCTAGAATTTCAATACAAAAATAATTTTAACAACAATCCGGCTGGCGCCGCCTTCGGATCCCGTCGTAATTCGACCAAAGAAACGAACCTCAATCAAAACTCAACCGAGGAGAGTAGCCAACCGTCACGCGACTCGACACCGATATCGCCGACAAATATAAATTTGTCTTCGTCGTCGAACAACATCAACATCGTCTTCAACTCCTACCTCGAGCGAAACGCCAATGAAGTGAAGTTCATCAACACCTCCCGCGAGAATGTCGTCTCGGCAGAAGCCCATCATTCGGGCTATCTTCCGTATACGTATCCCACGTATGATTACACGAACATGTCATCGAATTCGTTGTTTGATAAGCCGTTAGGTATTGATGAAATTGCACCCTCAGGGGAGGCGTCCGGAGGCGTGGATTATTGTCCATCAACCTCTAGAGGGGTTGTCACATTCGAAAGTTTCGAAACGGCGGCATCAGACAATAATCTACTGTCACATCGGAGTTCGTTTAATGACAGCTATATGGAGGGTCACATCAACTATCAGTTCTCACCGGGATCACCACAATCGGCGGCATCATCGATATCTGCGCTCAATAGTGGACGTACTAGTGAACAACGTCAGCGGCATTATCATCATCATCACTTTACCCGATCATCGTCGCAACACAGATGGCAGCACGTGTCGGAAAATTTCAAATTCAGCAACGCACTAAAGAAAGTGAGAAAACGGGCGCGCAAGTGTGCGGATTATTTGAAGAAGAAATAGAGGAGTGAGGAGGAGGCAAGTGTGATGAGGGGGATAGTATATGGAGATCCTAGAAAGTTAGTTCTCCTGGGGGATGAGAAGGTTGAGAATGGATTCAATCGGCATTTGGGTGATGTGGCAGTCATAGTCATGAATGTGAGTTAATGGCTTAATGAAGGAAGTAAAAGAAGTAAATAAACTAAAATGGAGGCTAGGAGGGGTACTATAGTCAAATTTGAATAAAATCAACAATTTAACATTGAAAACATAAACCAACAGATGGCGGGTGTATTGCTAGGTGGGTTTGTATCACATGAACGACTTGTTTTGTTTATTATTTGTCAATTGGCTTGTTTAAACTATGACATTAGAATTGCTGCTAACAAATTTTTAATATTGTAAACATCAACCAATAGATGGCGGTAGTTTCGCAGGGTGGATCTCCATACCATGAACGACTTGTTTTGTTTTTTTAGTTGTCAATTCGCTTGTTTAAACTGTGACATTCGAATTGCTGCTAACAAATTTTTAATATTAGTAACATCAACCAATAGATGGCGGTAGTTTCGCAAGGTGGATTTCCATACCATGAACGACTTGTTTTGTTTTTTGTTTGCAAATGGCTAGTTTATCTAGCACATTAGAAGCAAACCAACGCATTTTTTTAATATTGAAAACGTCAACCAACATGTGACGGTAGTATCGCCATGTGGGTTTACATACCATCGACTTGTTTTATATTTTAATTTGTCAACTCGGTAGTCTAAACTACTGCTACTGCTTTCCTTAACCAGTTTCATTCCCGAAACACATGTGCAATGGTTCTGGATACAGTACAGCATGCAGTTGACATAAATGACATGCATGCAGTGCGGTGGGTCCTGTCATAATATTCAGCGTCAGAACATTTAACACAAAAAATGGCTACGTTGGATATGTTAACGTGTTGTGGTTCGTAATAGGGACATCGTGAGCAATTTCTCCGCAAAGTAAATGTTTTGGTTAAGTTGAGAAAAAGTATCTCTCCCGTTTTTTGTAACAGTGATGCCAAATACCTTAAAATAACTTTTTTTTTGTGCTCTGGTGCCCTATACTTTTGCAGTACATGTGTTCATTCCCATTGAAAACTATGTGTTCTATATTGTATGGTTCAGGCTTAAATATATTTTTCTATGACAACCACAGTCCCGGGTAACTTCAAGCCAATTGATGACGTTTTATATTTCGATGAATTTATGTAGCAATAATATCTTAATTAACTTACTTTTGGCAAATTATAAGACATTTTCTTATCTAAGTAGCAGCTGTCATGTTAAGAGAATATTTAACTTGACAGTTGCTAGTTAGATAAGAACTATATTTGGTTTAACAAAAGATGGTCCTTGACATGTGAAAAATATGACGATAATACATTGTTGGTTAGTAAAATAAGGCATTATCAGTTTTTCTAGACTTTGATTTATTAACTTCCTTTGAAGTGTCTAAATTACTACTACCAATAGATGGCGTTGACTTGATAACATGATTATATGAAAAGTAGTACTCATAAATACGTTTTTAGAGTACAACCATGCCTCACCATTTGCCGATTGCATCTATCCCAACTCTGACAGCTTTAACGCTAAATCATATTTCGAAATATTCATCATAAGCGGCATTACTTAGATATCATTCCACAATTCGGCGCAGCATCAAACTATATCGCAAGTAACCACAATTTCTCAAGCCTTCAACACACCATATATACACAACGATTAGGAAAGAAATAATATTACAAAATAAAAAAAAAATACAATAACACCTAACGCCTGGCACCTAAGAGAATATTCTTTAAATTTTCATCCTTAGAAAATTGTACTCAAAACCAAAACAAAAAAATATATTAAATAAAAAAAAAAACAAATATCCACGAAAATGAAAACGATATTAAATGTAGAAACAATTTTAAGTAAAATTGTCGTAGTCCTATTTCATTTTGTAATTTTGTATTTTTAAGCAAACAAAAAAAAAAAACAAAAAACCAAAGACATAACAAAATTTAACGATTTCAAAGAGAAAGGTGATGTTACGTTATAGCAAAACATAAAAATACCAATAGAACTTCTTTCAAACTCTATATAGTATATAACAACAAAAAAAAAAAAACAGACAACTTTTTTATAGTGCGTAAAGTTATTGTGAAATAAGAAAAAAAAAATTCGTATTTATTGTATAAAGAGACATTTTCATTGTTTTAGTGTTAAATTTTGTTAACAGAAACATAAGCAAATATAAAAATAAATTATTGTATTTTTATTTTTATAAATTTTAACTATTTTTTATATTAGATAAATGTATATGAAATCAAACTCAATTTCTACAAAACAAAACCAAAAAAAAAATTAAATTAAATAATTAAAAACCATTGACGAATTACGATATAACAAATGATAAAGTGGTGGAAAAATTCTAAATTTATATACGAAGCAGAACGTTAAGGATACTAGATTGAAATTAATAAATAAAAATAATAATAATATTAAATTAAAATACAAAAAATAATAATAACCATTAAGTAACACATGTTTTCTTTTAAAAATAAAATCTAATGACCGAAAGTGTTATGCGCACTGATTGAATGTATGATTTTGACAAATTTTTTATTTGTTAAGTTTTCGTTTTTTTACAAACATTAAAAATAGTTATTAGTATTTAGTGATTAAACGAAATTGTTTAGTTAAATTTTTTCGTGAAAAATTATACATTTTTCGTGGCTTTGTCTTTGCACAAAAAAAAAACACAACAATATGTCGAAAAAAAACGAAACTAGAGTAAGCTTGTGTATTATATTAGGATGACGATTACGGACAAAACAAAAACAAAAAATTATTTTACTGTAAAGAAACAAGTATTTGATTTTTCTTCTTTTGAAAATGAGTTAAGAGGAGTTTTTTATTTGCAAAAAAAAAAGAAAAAAAAATACTATTGTCTTCCAATTTTCTTGGTTATTCATTTTGTTTTTGTTAATTTGTTTTAGGTTACACTGTTTTCTTGTGTTGGATAGTATGGCTATGGTTATATGGAATGTAATTATTTTTAGCATTAATTTTATATTTTTTAACTTAAAATTCAAGTTGAAAACTGTTATAAACAAATTTAAGAGCCTTTGTACGAAGAGGTTTGCTCGGGGAATGTTGTTAACAATTTCTTTCCTGTGCTTCGTGGACGATAAATATGCAACCCTTATTGCGAGAATCAATTTTCAACCGATTGATGATTTATACGAATTGTCAACTAAAATATATTTCGGTGCTATGAAAACCAATTGATAAAATCTAGTGCAATTGTGAAGCATGGGAATATTTTCGTTATCGTGAACTAAGGTAAGGCCTTGCATATATGCACCCTTATTGCGAAGATCAACTGTCACCCGATTGAGGGTTTATAAAAACTGTCAACTGAAATAGATTTCGGTATTATGAAAACCAAATAATAAAATGTAATCCTAATGTCGAGCCTAAGAATATTATCATTATCGTGAACTAAAGTAAGGCCTTGCTTATATGCACCCTTATTGCGAAGATTAACTGTCAACCAATTCATGATTTTTACAAATTTTCAACTGAAATAGATTTCGGTATTATGGAAACCAATTGATAAAATGTAGTGCTATGGTGAAGACTGGGAATATTTTAATTATCGTGAACTAAGGTAAAGCCTTGCTTATATGCACCCTTATTGCGAAGATCAACTGTCAACCAATTCATGATTTTTACAAATTTTCAACTGAAATAGATTTCGGTATTATGAAAACCAATTGATAAAATGTATTGCTATTGTGAAGCCTGGGAATATTTTAATTATCGTGAACTAAGGTAAGGTCATGCTTATATGCACCCTTATTGCAAAGATCAACTGTCAACCGATTTATGATTTGTGCAAATTTTCAACTGAACTAGATTTTTGTATTATGAAAAACAATTGGTAAAATGAAATCCTATTGTCAAGACTAAGAATATTTTCATTATCGTGAACTAAGGTAAGGTCGTGCTTATATGCACCCTTATTGCGAAGATCGACTGTCAACCGATTGATGGTTTATACAAATTGTCAACTGAAATAGATTTTGGTATTATGAAAACCAATTGATAAAATGTAGTGCTATTGTAAAGCCTATGGAATATTTTCACTATTGTGAAACAAGGCAAGCGTTTGACATAAGTTTGTTTCTGTGTACAAGTGAACAAAATCTTGCAAAATTCATTCACAATGACTTTAGCTGAATAGTTTTTTTTTAATGGAGATAAGGAGTTTTATGTTGCTGATTTTTTTAAAATAGCAAGAATGCAAAGGAGGTTAAGAGACGATTTTCAATTACTACGTACCTACTCTGCCGCTTCTAGTTTTTTACAAAGCTTCTGCTTATCAATCGATGCATCTTTTTATCTTGTGCATGGCATAGAAGACAAATGTATAAAATGTAAAATCTTCGAGCAGTACCGAAAATTTTAAAACCTGCGACAGACTAAAGATTCTGTGGTTGCTTGCAGTTGAGTTTGGGCTATGACTTTAATCTAGGTCTTGCTTAATCAAATGCATTGCTTTTCTTTAAAGGTGTCATAGAAGCCAAGTATGCCCAAAATGGATAAATTTTCAAAGGAAGAAGAAAAATATATTTCTATGAAAAAACCTGCATTCCATACGCACTACCACTTTTTTGAGATAAGTTCTTGGGGTTCTGACACTAAGCTATTCAGCTCTACAGCAATGCTTTCCCATTTCGGTTGTGCTCCTGCATTTTAACAAATTCCTTTGACATTTTTTTTTTTGTGGAGTTTATGCCAATCTGCACTTTTTTGTCTTTACTACCTTTTGAGCCCATTCGAAATAATAGTTTATAATTTCATCACCTAAATACTTACAAAATTCAATTTTCGTTTTTTTTTAAATCAGCATCCACTTGTCGACTCTAACTTTGCGATTAAAAGTAAAATTGACAGGATGATAGAAAAGTCAAGGGCAAATGACGTTCGCAATACCGATTATCAATTTAAATTTGTTGATTGATTTGAATAAACAATGGACGAAACATCAACTGACAGATGACAATCACAATACCAACTTCGAAAAATGATTATTTGGCCGTGTCCGGGTTTTAGTTTTACTAAGGGCCTTATTAAGGCTATCATTTCTTGTAATTCTTGCAGATTTTTTTATAAATTCAATCAATGGAAAGTTGGTGTCAAAACAAAACTTTTGAATTTAAGAAAATGATTATCCAAAAATATTTAAATTTTTAATTAAAATTTTCACAGAAAATTACTTTTTATTTTTATTTTAATTTATGATTGCCATTCCACCGAACTGAGACGAAATTTTCCAATCATTCCTATAGGAAGCTATGGGGGTGACATTTCAATTCCATCATGTGCTGTGTTCCAATAAAATTGTTCAATGCTAGGTATAACTGGGCCCTACAGTAACTTCGATGAAGTTCTTATTTTATGGTAAATGACTGTCAAAAAAGTTGCTAATTTCCGGCATGGGCACTCAGATATGCGTGACACAGCTGATTTAGCTTAAACTTTTCATGAAAATGTTTTTGATATCAGTAAAATTACCCGATTTATTTCTGATAAAAAATAATTATTATGAATAAAGAAAAGTAATTAAAATCTAAAAAAATGGACAAATAAAATTGCGAAATATATAGTTTTTGTAAGACTTTGCGTTCCACACCACCTTGCTTTATTTTTTCAGTAGTAATCTGTAATCCGGAACACGGTCATTATTACTTGAAGTTGATCATCGCAATAAGGATGATTTTGTTTGTTCAAAACGGTGATTGAGTAACTATTCTTTGGACGATTGGTAAAGGTTCGAGTCTTAGCTATATTCTTCAACCACTACAAAAAGAGGGTCTCTACTCGGGTTGAACAATCCACAAATCAAAGCTCGCTAAACTATATAAAGGCATCAAATTAGTTGCAAAAATGTAAGCCTTATATGTACATTGTACACACATGATAGTGCGTTTCAAAATGTGTATTGAAAAATTCCGAATTCGAACTGACAGCAATCGATATTACACGCCTTGTCAATCCCAAAATGCAGGGTGGGTCAAAATTAATGTCATGTTTTGTATGTTTTCTTGTGAAGATTTGCTTTCGCAAATGTTTCCAATTAAAATACGATTAGGAATTGTTTGATGAACGTTTTTAAATTGAATATGCGACTTCTCGGGTTGAATGGTAGTAAAATTGTGTCTTTTAATGACATTTACTGTGTACATAGAAAAATTGACATTTGAAATATTTTTTTCACATATTGTTTTGAGCGGTTTTGTAGAAGACATTCGTTAACATGAAACATTGAGTAATTTTCTTAACATTTCAAATTACTGGGAAATTCATGCAACGTCAGAAAGTCATCGTAAACGTTGTAAACGAGATAAAATTATGACGTGATAAATGAACTGTCAAAATTTGTATGGGAAATCTTTTCCAATAATATCGGAATTTTCTCCCAGGTTATGGGTGTGTAAACTGAGATGATAAACGTTGTAAACTTTTGAAATGCTGTTTTGACACTTACACTTAACAGTCACTTTCACAAATCAAACGTATTCGCTAAACTGAAATAAATTATATACAACGGAAAGAGAACAATAGCAATAAAATTCTATCAATAAATAAATTACTAAATTGAGGTTCATTTTAGTGGGTTACCGCGTTATTTTGTGGTACAGTTTTAGGGCCCAGTTGTAACTATCATTGAAAACCCTCATTGGAAATGTTGTGTTAATTCTTGCCCCTTTTTTTATAAATTCAATATTTGGCGAGTTGGTGTCAAGACAAAGCTTTTGAGTCTTAGAACATGATTATCCAAAAATATTAAAATTTTTAATTATATTTTTGCAGAAAATCAAATTTAATTTTTATGAAGTAATAATTGTCATTCCATCGCAATGAAACGGGATTTCCCAGTGATTCCTACATATAAGGAGCTATGGAGGTAATATTTCAATTCCATCATTTGTGGTGTTCCAAAGAAGTTATTCAATGATAGCTATAACTGGACCCTTAGGGTCCACTAGAAAATTCCGTTTTAGGGCCCAGTTATAGCCATATATGGACAACTTCATTGGAACACAACAGATTTTGCGTATGCTGCCACTTAAATAATGACACTGCCTTTGACAGAAGCAATATTCCTAATGGCGTTTTCTATTGGTAAATCTGGATTTTGATCTAAAATTTGATGTTTTTTATTACCAATGGAACATGATTTCAGATTGATTTTTTTCTGTGGTTGTATTGTTGTGATTTCGTGTCTGTGAAGTTAATGTCGGTGTAGCTGTCAAGTTTCCGCAGTAACAAAGGTTGTTTGGTTTTGTTTTCATTTATATTTCACATTGTAATGGTTAATAATACCTACTTTTTCACAACCGAAATATTGTTAAATCAAAACGAAAACCACTCTAGTCAAACTGACAGCTATCATTTGTGCTAGTGTTAGTGCAAGGAGTGGTAAATATGCCGCGAAATTCAGATCCGCAAAATTGATCTGAGATCGGACAAAAATAATTTTTTTTACCCAATGGAACACAACAACTGCCAAAATCGGTCTTTTGACAGATCTAGATCAAAAAATAGATTTTTTTAGCAATGGAAAACACCATAAAGTTTCACATATTGCCAAGCTTACTAGAACTAGACTTACAGTACGTTATAGTCCACCAAGCGAAATTCGTGATTTCAGAGGAAATGCGATGCATTCCACCATATAGTTTCACATTCCGGTGCTGATATGCTAGAGTTCAGAATAACTATATTGAGATTGTTTAACATAAGCGGGATACCCCTTATGCCTGGTATTTACCTTCTTAATCCCGTACGAATATAATCATTTTTTTGGAATTACTCGACCGTTAGTACCCATGGCATAGCTTCTTCTCCCAACCATTCATGTGTGCTTACGTACTTTTTGCACGGTGGCGATAGCTGCTGTTTTATGCCGATTCCGAACGGTTCAGTTGAGATAGCTTTCTCGACATTTTTACTCAGACGATTTGTCAGATCATCGCCAGAGGTGGTCCTTAACAGTTGAAATGCTTTTTTTTGGGGTAAAACTATTACAAAAACAAATTTTTGGTGCAACAGTTTCGTTAGTACCCAGGGCCTAACTTTCTCACAACAATTCATTTGTGTGTGCGTTGTTCTTGCACGATGGCGGGATCTTCTGTTTGATGCCGACTCCAAGCGACTAAGTTAAGATAGCCTTTCTTGACAATTGATGTTACTCGGATGATTTATCGATCATGCAGTGAGGAGGGCTAGTGAAAAATCTTTTAGGTGTTGCTACGGCTGGGAATCGAATCCAGAACTACTGCGCGACAGTTCACCGTACTAACCATCGCGCCAATGAGCCCGTCTATTTCAAATGTTAAATTTAGTTAATGAAATGATGAGTTTTGGTTTGGTGGAAACGTACTTTAAATGGCTGAAGATCTCTGATGCGTATACACATATAAACCTAATTGGTATCACGTTAGCGTTATAAAACTTCTCAGAACTGCAAAAAGAGTATTTTTTGCTGCCAATGAAAAGGTTTCTGAAGAGTTTTATTCATTCAACATGCCATTAAAAACACGAGAAAATAGAACCAACAGAGAATGGGTGATTTATTTTGTAAAAAATAGAGTTAACGTTCTAAACAATTTTATAAAAAAAAAGATTTCTAAGATTTTTGAAAAACAAAAAATTATTTATGTTTGATAAGCATAAGCGATTAAAACAAAATAAATATAAGCTCTCGCTATCAAAAGTACCTACTTAAACAGATTTTGGTAAAAAGTGAACTTATCAACTCTTGCAATGTCACCATTTTGCTAATCCAGGAGAGGAAGCTTAGCAACGGGGCTGGGGTGTAAAATAACCAGTTAGTATGATAAAAACCATTAACTGTCACTTTTGTTAGTCCTTCAAATGTAATAAATGTAAATCCTAAATCCATGTCCATATTGAAGTTTTTGGACTTCTCGATTCATGGCAGGCTTAGCGACACTTTGATTAATGCAGAACTAAATTGTTCGATTCTTAATAGAAGCAACACCATCTTCAATGGCCCTCATCTCAATTTGATCTCACAAATCAACGGAGAAGTATCAATTGTCATTATCTTACCATCGTCATCGAATGATGTTTTCATGCATTTTGGGAACCAGCTTTACCTCTAAAGCCTTTTGAACCAGATATCTATCTATGTAAAAATATATTAAGAACCACAAGCAACTTTTTGCTGGCCCACGGCCATGACGGTATCTGTAGTAAGGTTACCTTATCTGAAGCGATGTGTGCAGATTCAAAGATTTGAATTTGTTCGCATATGCAGTGAAAGGTTGCACGTTAAATTCCAGCCAATTGAATAATGCCATCAATGGGAGTCGCCGTATTTCTTGTCTTCTCGTAGAATATTTTTAAAGACTATGTTTCCACCGAAGTTTGTTCTTAATTCTCTAAAAAACTAACTTCGGTGGATGCATAGTCTTTAAGTAAAACAACGTTTGAAAAAGATTCCACGAGAAGACAAGAAATACGCCGACTCCAATTGAATTTAGTTCAGACACCACCCATGGAGTATATCTTCTCTGCATTTTACATATTTCCCATCTCTTCCGCTTCTCTTAAAATTTTACGCGGTGTGCTAATACTCAACAAAGGTAAAAAAATGTTGTAAATGTGGTTTTAATCCTTTAAGCGCTTGTAAATAATAAAAACAAATAAATTAATTTCGGCATAAATAAAATTCAAAATGGTTTGCTTACAAACTATCCAATTCACAAACTGCTCTTAATTTTTCTAATAGAATTCCAGCAACATATTAATTACTGCCAAACTACCCAACATAACAATTTAAGAAAAGAAATATAATTTTGCACAAAATATTTTTTTAAAATAATTTTTTACAATTTTCTGTTAAAATCTCTAGTCTGTGTATAATTTTCTCTATTTTTCACTTCTTTATATATAATGCTAGGTCTAATGTTAGTAAAATTATTTCATCAAATCAAAGTACCTACTTGTAGAAAATTCTCATGTAAATACAAGTTTCCTTTAAAACAAAAAACAAAACAAATTAAATAAATAAAAATAACAAACAAAACAAAATCAAATAAAAGTAAAATGAAATACATATTATTATTATTATATAATATATAATATATGATGCACTGCCAAAACGGTTTTTAACTAATTAAAATTACTTAAAAAAATAAAACAACAAAAAAATAAACTACATAAAAACGTACATTTTTATTTTTTACTTGCAAAATTGTTATAAAATATAAAAACAAACAAAAAAAGTTAAGCATTATGTAAATAATTATAGAATGCACAAGAGAACAGCAGATTAAGTACCGAACAGCAAAACACAGAAAAATAGTAAAGCATAGCAGTATTTCTAAAAAAAATAAAAATATATATATATATATAGATATACTTATAATTATAAACAATTATCCCGTGCACTAAGTTAGTGCTTAATTGTATAATTTTTAACTTGTAAATACTTAACTCTTTAATTTTTATTTTTAACATTTAAACAAAAAATTAAACAGAAAACCAGCAATGAAGATCGTTACTTACTAAACTAATTAATACCAGTATTGACAAAGAAAACAACTTTTTTTATATTAACATATATTTACGATTAATTACTAGAGCTATATGAAAATAAAGAAAAAAAAATGATTTCATAAAAAAAAAAAACAGCATCAAAACAAAAAAAAGGAATTTAAAAACTAACAGACATTCACACTAAATGAAGCAAATAACGAAAAACAAAATTAAATTCCTTTAACAAATAATTACATAGTTAGTCTTATAACAAAAAAAAAACAACAGAAAAAATATATATACATAATTAACCCAATTTAAATTAAGTAGTTGATTATGATGAACATTTTTAGTGCATCTCGATAAATTATTTCATCTCTCCTCTTTCTTCTCCAAGTCATAGAGTAAAAATTAAACATTTAACAAAAAAAAAATCAAAACAAATCTATGAAAAAAGCAATTCGACTTGGAAAAGAAAAACAAAAAAAAATTAACAAAATTCAACCTAACATAAAACACAATAATAATGAAAAAAAAAACTAGAGTGCTAAAAATCATCAAATAAAGTGACATCATTATATTAGAATATAAAAATAAAAAAAAAATTAAAATAGCAAAAGAAAATATAAATAAATTGAATAACAAATTAAAAAAAAATATATAAACGAAATTAGTTTGATACTAGACACTAAAATTATTAAATAACGAAAAATTAAACAAAAAACTAGTATAACAGACAATTAATCGATACATTTTAAATAATTAATTATTTATAAAAAGAAGAAAACCAAAAAAAAAACTTAATAAATTGTCGATAATGGTTCCAATGTTGCAGCATTGCCAACCACGACTTTACGATATAAGACAACTGGGTTTTTTGCTATGCACTTGTAGATAAAAACTAATTTCAAATTAAATTTATAAATACTTAAAAAATGGATAACGACTTAAACTTAAATAAAGAACTAAAAAAAGACATATCCATTGCAATTCGAAGTTTAAACAAAAAATATATATACATATATAAATAAATAATTATTTCTCTTTCTATTGCTGTTAAAAGAAAAAAACAAAACAATTCATACAAAGTGCATGTCAAAAATCGCAGCTGCTCTATTATTGTTCGTTATTCTAAATGTAAATACATTAAAATATTATATATAATAAAAAAGCAAGTTTATAGACTTAATAATTATTACAACAACAAAAAAGGCAAATATTTGAAACAAGAAAAACAAAACAATTAAATTTTAAACAAGAGAAAAACAAAAAAACAAGTTTAGAAAATGAAATTAAATAAAAAAAAAACAAAACAAAACTAGGTGTACAATTAAGGAAGGTTAATCACACTGAAATATAAACAAATAAAAGTTTTTTTTTCGTTTGGTTATACCAATTTCTTATGAATGAATCTACAAAAAATTTTGTTTTTATTTTCTAGAAAATTTACAAAATTAATTTAAAATATTATCCAAAACCATACATACATAGTTTTTCTGTCTCGTAAACATGTTTATATTTTTTTTTTATTAAATTTTTGTTTGTAGATGTATTATTTATAATTATTACCAAAACCTAAATGCAATATATCAATAGATATAATTATTAATGAAACCAAAAAGATTATATATTAAAGAAAATATATATATTGAAAAAAAAATGCAGATTATTAATAATAAATTATTATTATGTCTTGATTTAATAATTTTTGCTCAATTTAGCAAAGAAATTAATAAATAATAAAAATGAAAAATTCGTTAAGAAAATATGAAATTGTCTTTTATTTTGAATTAAAACGTCTGGGGATGGGTGTTTTCATAAACGTCAAATATCTGCGCTAGTCCAATCGTTTTTCTTCTGTGTTGTATTTATGAACACACTCATTCTGCAGAAGAAGGGGGCGGTGAACTCCCCGATATTGTTTAACATTTATACAAGTGATCTTGTAGGTTCTCTCAGTCACGCTATAGCGTACGCAGATGATCTAGTGGCGTACAAATCAGGTCCGAAAATCGAGGTCATCAACACACTTTTGCAACGTGACTTCGATCACATTAAGGGATACTGCAATGATTAGAAATTGAGGATCAATTTTCGAAAACCCGAAACAATTCTGTTCAGGACCCCAGTGCAGAGGGCTTCTTACGATACCAGGGGTGGAATCGGCTAAAGTGATAGTTGATTGTCGCTTTGTTGATTGTCGTTTTTGATTATCAACTCTTCTTTGCCCTGCGTAAAGCGATCACAAAAAAATGATTGAACATTGGCATCACTTAGGATTTGGAACGTCACTTTCTTGCCGACGCTGTCATTCCGAGCAGCTGATAGGTACAATTTTATTTGGAGTGTTTACATTGTGAATAATGTAAGTGAACTTAGAATACTAAAATGTTAATATAATACAATAAATTTGTTTGTTTTTTTAAGGTCACAAGCAAATAAAGAGCAAATACGGATCCTTTCCACATACATGCAACAAAACCCGGATTTGGCAAGATCCTATAATGCTCTTTCAAGCACTGCCCGGACAGCCCAGAGACAGCAATGGGAAAAACTTGTCAGGACATTGAACACAATTGGACCGCCAACAAAAACTGTTGCTGAGTGGAAAAGAGTAAGTAATGAACATACACACCAAGATTAGATTATACATTTATAAAATCCTAATTTAGATTTGGACGCTACGCAAATATAGCGCAAGAAAAAAGTTCACGCACAATAAAAATTCTCTAAAGAAAACTGGTGGCGGTCCTTTTGATTTGAAGTTATTAGACGAGACAGATGAGGCAATAGTTGCGGCCTGTGGCATAGAAGCATCCGTAAGCGGAATAAAGAACTCATTGAGTTTTGGCAACATTGAAAAAGGTACCAAAACAATTGTAAATACATATTAATACATATTAATACATATCTACCATTTTCATTTCCTCAGAATCAGTAACCAATGAAAACGCCTATAATGTCGACGATGACATTGAGCAGCTCCTTGAGGACCTTAATGGAGAGCCGGAGTAGAATATCTTGCAAGACTCCACAAATACACCTATCTCTTCAACACCAAAGAGACGACAAACAAATGTGAAAGAAAAGCAAGATATTCTGCAACAGCAAATAGAACTCCAAAAAAAGTTCTTTGCCAATCAAATGGAGAATTCAAACAAAGCCAACAACACCTTACTTGAGATCCGGGATTCCTTAAGAGAGTTGTGTACTGCCAAAAATAGACAAACAGACTAACACAATTCCTTAAAAAAAGAAGAGCTTGAAGTGAGGCGGATGGAACTAGAGGTGGCTAAGCTTGCCAATGATATCAAGCTAATGGAGCTCAACAACTCCAAGAGCTAGTTATATTTCTTTAAAAAAATTATGATCTCAACACTAGTATTATTTTAAGCCTTAGTTTTACTTTTTTACTTACTTTTTTATGTTATTTTGCAATAATACTATACGGTTCCTACATATCCTAAGCTTTAGAAAAGCAATATAATATTATTTTAAGTTTATTGAGTTTTTTTTAGCGTTTAAATAAAAAGCAATTTGTTAAGATGTGTTATTTTTCGTGTAATTAAAAAAATCTTTTTCAGTTTTACAGCACAGCGAAATGAAACAAATGAAATTTGTACTTAAAATTGTTTATAATATAAAAGAAGGACTTACCTTTTAAACGACCGATGCATCGTTCTACAATACTTCTGGCCTTCGAATGAACTGTGTTGAAGTGTGATTCGGGGGAATCTTCATTAACGCTTCTATACGGCGTCAGTAGGAAAGGCTCTAGTGGATAGCCGCTATCACCTTACAAAAAAAGATGTTGAAGTACTTTAAAATTTATATATGAAATATAACATTACCAAGTAGCCATGACCTCCTGCCTGTTAAATAATCTTTTTCTAATGCATTTCTTTCTTCACTTTGTCGCCAGACAAAGCCGTCGTGAGCACTTCCCCCAGATCTAAAATTTATAGCTAAAATTTGTGTGTTTTCATCGCAAATCTGGAATATTTAATATGCGTATGTATTAGATTATTTTCCAAAATGATTTCTTAAGTTAAACTTACAACCATAGCATTTATACTATGCCTTCCTTTCCGATTAAGGAACATATTCTCATTTTCCATTGGCCTTAAGATCATGACATGAGTTCCATCAACGCACCCTATAACTGGAAAATGTTAAGAACAATCAACGGATTAATATATGTAGTATAATATGTATGGCAAACAAATTAACCTCCAGGAATTTTATGTTTCTCAAAAAAAAATGATTTTGTTGAATCCTTGGGCACAAACTTAATCATAAGTGGGCAAAGTATTGACTGCATTTTTCTAATGACTGCAGCAGTAATTTCAGCCACCGTACTTTGGCCCAATCAGCCCCAACTTGTCTTTGATAGCCACCACCGCCAAGAAGATTTAACGTTGCAGCCAATTGCAGGATGGGTGGAACATGAGTTGACCTTATTCCAGTTGGTAAATCAAGCAGTCCCAAAACAAACACAAACGCTTCTTTTGATAAGCGAAAGTTTTTCAAAAATCTAAAAGATACAACAAACAATACTACTTCAACAAAGAAAATATATAAACAATATACATTCTTACATCGGGTTTGGAAGTTCCAAGATATTTGCTTTATTTCTCAGGTTTCTTCTTATTAGTTGGACATTTTTGTAATTATTTTCTTCATTTTCCTCTCTGTTTGAGTTGTAGAAAAGTTCCAATGAAGTAAACATTGCACTTCACAAATTTTCACTTTCACTTAAAGTTTTTTATTTTAATTTGTTCAATATTTTCTTTTAGCACTAAAGTATTTAATTTATTTGGTGTAGAATATTTCCGTTCAGCTTCTACCTATGAAAATGACACAAATGTATGAAAGTTACACCTAAATAGCTGTCACATGAAATTGATCGCAAAAAAGCGATTGTCAATTTGACAATCACCTTACGTGGACGTAAAACGATGATTTTGATTGTCAACTATCAACTATCACCTTAGCCGATACCACCCCAGAAAAAAATAGAAAAAAATTGTGTATCATGGGACAGCATGGACGGCCGTTGGCGGTGAGAAGTGAAGTCAAATACCTTGGCATCTGGCTTGACAAGTTTCTGTATTTTAATAAAAATGTGGATGCTTGTCTGGCCAGGGCTAGGGGGGCTTATGCTCAGACAAGAAGATTGTTTCATAGCAGTCAACTTGATTCAAGGGTGAAAGTCATTTGCTACATGGCCCTCATAAGGCCGATCATCGCTTACGGTTGTCCCGTGTGGTTGAATGTATCACCATCATACATGGAAAGGATACGGCTGTTTGAGAGGCGTTGTCTCCGATCCTGCTTAGGATTGTACCGAACGCCGGACTCCGAGTACATAAAATATTATCGCAACGAGGTTCTATACAATCGGGTTCAGTTGAATAGAATTGACAATTTCCTAATTAAGGTGACTCGAAGGCACGCTTCAAGGGCGATGAGTAGCGACAACAGCCTGATATTCGGGGCTTATTACCCCAATGAAATGTACATTGAGAGTGCGCTCATGTCCGGCTTTATTCCACCCGAGGCATTCACTCATGTCGATTCGTTAGGGTTAAAACAAGACAGGAACGGTATCCCGGTTTTATACCATCGCTACAGTGACGCGCGGGACAAGCGGCTAATTCGCGACGGGTACGTCGACAATGCTCCGGAGCTCCTCCGCTTTAGCACGGCGGTATCGGATCGCGATAGGACCGACGCAGCGCACCGAGTTTTGGTGGCTAAACGAGGAAAGTATTTCTGCAGTTCCTCAGGTCTTTGCGGACTTTTAGTCCACTCCTTAGTACTTAAGTAAATTAAATTTAGGTACAAGGTCTGGGGCTGGGCTTATGCACCATATTTTATTTAATATGGTTGCACAAATGCTTGCTGGACCAAATGACGCAATCGGGATGGCAAATCCTCGGGGCATATGCAACGAGTGCTTGCCACCCCGATTATAATTAAGTTAGGTTTAAGTAGTTAAGTAGTCTTAAGTAGTGTTAGTTAGGTTTAACTAGTCTTAAGTAGTTTAAGTTAGTTTTAGTCTAGATTAAGTTTTGTATAAAACAAAAAAAAAATGTTACTGTTTAAAGTTTTAATTTTTTCTTTGAAAAATCAATTAAATGTTTTAATATTAATAATAAAAACAAATGACAAATTTAAGCTGAAAAGCAAAAGAAAAATGTTAGTTATAAGCTTACAGCGCCCGCTATGGGCCGATAAGTTAGATTAAGTAGATATGTCATTGATAAGTTAGATTTAAGCATTTTTGTCTAATATTAAGTTAATATTTTAAGTAAATAAAAAAATTAATTAAAAAGTGCAGGCCCGCTTAAGTACAATTGTAAGTAGTCACTGAATGTTCATAAAGGTTAGACAAAAGTTAGAACTGATTATGAATTAATAGCAAAGGAGAAGAATGGATAAACCTTTTGTACTCTACAATGATTTTTTTCCCCCAGAATTGAATTCTTGTTCCATCGGAATTCTTTTATGAATTAATAGCTTAGTTGTCGCAACATTCCAACACGGAGTTTCTTCTTCACCCAAAAAAAAAATTGATTTCATTGTAAACACACAACTTATTAACAAATTGCAAACGAAATATTCATTTTCGCACTTCAAATTTGTTTTCTTTATCTGCTGCGCTGTCTACAGTCAAAAAATATGGATGCTCAATCTGATAAATTCCGATGACATTTATGACGTTTATGAACATATGCTCTGGGTTCGTTTGATCAAAAATCTGACATTATGAACACGTTCAACGCAGATCTTATTTAGGCAGATGTTTATGAAAACACCGGATGCTTGTTTCTGTAACAAGAAGACTAGGTTTCTGTAGCTCTAGACAACTCACTTGGCGAGTCCACAGTTGCAGATACGAACGTCGTTGTCCTTTTTATGTTTAGCCGTGTCGTCAACAATATAATCAGTCCCTTCCGAGGCTATTAGTTGCTTCGTATACATCTTTTCCCGTGGTTGGGTAGTTAATTAGTTGTAAGTTGGGTTAACTGGAGGGCCAGTTCAAATTGATTAGATACCCCTAGGACACGGGGCCATTCAGTATCCACTACCGGATGGAGATCTGCCGTTGGCCTTTCGGATCATCCGCCACCATCTCTGTTCAAGGGGCATTAGTAACCCTAAAAATTCCTAGACAACCTGTTGTCCGAATATGTCGAAGCAGCCTTTCTAGGTTCGCCTGTGACAGCAGGCCGGGTATTCATTCGGTGCCCTTCTGACCTGGCTGTTTATAGTGTTGTTGTTCGTCGTGTTATCAACACTCGCGCTTATCGTTTAGCAAGTAAAATCCGGTTGGATGAGACCGGTACCCGATGGTTACCACTTGGAGGTAAAAAATAAGTACTTGATGCATAGTCAGAGTTACAACCACTGGGCATTGCCAAGTTAAAGCCAATCAGAGTCTACACGCGTCTCCTCAACATCGTCTACAAGATCCTATCTGTCTTAATATGTGAACGCCTGAAACCGTTTACCAACAACCTGATCGGCCTTTATCAGTGTGGTTTTAGGCCAGGAAAGTCCACAACCGATCAAATCGCCACACTTTGGCAGGTCCTGGAAAAAAACCCAAGAAGTCCAAATCGATACCCACCACCTATTCATTGATTTCAAAGCCGCATACAGCAGCATTTATATAGACGAACTATACAGAGTCATGTCTAGTTTTGGTATACCGCCCAAACTCATCCGTTTGTGTATGATGACGATGGAGAATTCTAGCACTCCATCAGGGTCGGAAACGACCCCACCGACACATTCGATACCAAAAAATCATTTAGGCAAGGCGATGCGCTGTCATGTGACTTCTTCAATCTTATTCTAGAGGGGATTGTGCAAAACTCACGAGCCAACACCAGAGGCAAAATTTTCAAATAAACCGGTACAACTACTAGCATACGCCGACGATATTGACATCATTGGTAGGACCCAACGTGATGTCATAGCCACGTTTGTTTGTATAGAGATGAAAACGGAAAAAATGGGTTTAGCACTAAATGAGGGCAAGACAAAGTATGTGCTGTCAACACGAAAGGACACACAACATCGACAAATTGGACAGACCGTCAAAATTGACAGATATAACTTCGAGGTAGTACGGGACTTTATCTATCTCGGCTCCGCTATTAACTCTGACACCAACATTTCGTCCGAAACAAAATGAAAAATTACTCTAGCCAACCGCTGTTTCTTCGGGCTAAGAAGGCAATTCAGTAGTAAAGCCCTCACTCGAAATACTAAGGAGATCTTTTATAAGACCGTGATCATCCCAGTCCTGCTCTACATCGCTGAAGCATGGACCGTCTCAAAAGCGGATGAAGAAATCCTTGGTCGATTTGAGAGGAAAATTCTTCGAAAAATCTTCGGTCCCGTTTGCGTTGACCGACTATGGAGACGAAGATTCAACCAAGAACTATACGAGCTGTACAGCGACATGCCCCTGTTCAAAAAACTCCGCATTGGACGTTAAAGATGGCTAGGACATGTAGAACGAATGGACACCAATACTCCGGCTCGCAGAGTGTTCGATTTCCAGCCATACGTCAGATGCAGTAGAGGAAGACCTCGCCTTAAGTGGCGAGCACAAATAGAAACCGACCGCAACCAACTTGGAGTGCGCAACTGGAGGCAGTTAGCTAAGGACCGGGCTAATTGGAGAGGTGTGATGGTTGGACCCAGGCACCACTGAAGTAAGTAAGTATCGGCTGCTTACATTGATAATCTATCTGTTGTCATTGTCACAAGCCAAGCAAGAAACTCCTGGTTAAATGAAAAAATGATAGGCCAACGATTTTAGAATGAAAGTATGCCCGATCCGGAGAAAAATGCGACCAACTCAACTGTGGCAAATACAGAGGCAAACTTTTCCATAAGATCGCTTACAAGATCGTATCTGCCATACTATGTGCACTAACCAAATACCAACCACCTGGTTGGTCTGTATGAACGTCGTTTTTAGGCCAGAAAAGTGCACAACTTATCAAGTCTTCAAACTGCGGCACATCCTGGAAAAAAAATGATGTCCTAGCCACATTTGCTAGTATAGAGAAGGAAGCGGCTAAAAAGGATTTACCAATAAATTTGCAGTGGATGCATTTATATGCTGTCAACACGAATGGAAACCCATAATCGATGAGTGGCCAGTGGGACAGAACCTCAAAATCGTCAACTACAACTTTGAGGTAGTAAGAGACTACATATTTACTCTGACAACGATATTGGCAGTGTCCTGGATTCCAGATTTAGTAAGCTATCTTAGGTTCAGCTCTGTTTTTATTGGTCAATCGAACATTTTGCCCAATAAGCCCAGGTAGTCTACTACATAAAACGGAAGTAACCGATAGTCACGAGAAATTTAATGACAGTTCAACGAAAACGATAGCTATACGACTGTCAAATGCCAGTCGTAAGAAATTACGACTATCGTAAAACCTGGAACGATACTCGTTTTATGTAATCAAATTTCAACGAGAACGAATTGATTTCAACGATATTCGTCTCAAAAATCCAAAATCCGGAACAAGGCCATCGTTGGCTATTGTTGGCGCTGAGGTGGGGGTGCGATGAAGATCGTGCATATTGCACGATGTTAATTGTGGGTCACACCTTAACGTCAAATTTTTCGCCCAACTTGATTTGACATTTCTTGGTTTCAGCGTTTGACAAATTCAACCATGAGGGGTAAACAATTGAGCGTCGCGTTAAGATTGTTGAAGCCCTTTACTAAAACGGGCGTTCAAATCAAAATGCATTTCGTGCACTACGTGATTTTTTTGGTCAGCATATCAACCAAATGTGTCCACAAACGGGAGAATTGAGCGCAAATTTCAGCAAACCGGATCTTTAGGAAATGTGAAAACACCAGTGCATGCTAGCCCAGTTTGTTCTGCGGAAAACATTGATGTTGCTCGCAATAGTGTGACAGAAGAGCCGTCAACCACGACTCCTCGTCGTGCCCAACAATTGAACATCTCATGAACATCCCTGGTGCGAATTTTGAATAATGATTTGAATCAACCAGCTTCAAAGGTTCAATTGGCTCAAGAGCTGACCATTTCAAGCGTCGTCAATACGCCGTGGCTAAACAGACATAATGGTGACTTTACAAAGAAAATCATCTTCAGCGGCGAAGCACACTTTCAGCCCTCAGTGGATTCGTTAACTAGAAAAATTGTCGCATTTGGGCAAATGAGAATCAACGAGTGATTGTTGAAGAGCCAATGCATCCACAAAGAGTGACTGTTTCGGGTCATCGGGCCCCCACTTTTTGTGCCTAGGCCCAGGCATCAGCCAATTGAGAATGAGAACCTTGGAAAAATACTTTTTCCATGACCTCACGAATCTATCCGAAATCTCTTTCTTTAATCTTTTCAGGTTTCCAACAACAACTGGATGGCTGGAGTGAGATTAACAAAAATGGAGAATAACCACACAAGTGGACCTCCAACGGGCATCACAATGGGTCTATGTTTACCAGGGAACACGCACACCGAACCTATACCTCATCAACCCACCAACCTAATCTAACATGAGTGGCGCTACAATTAGTCCGATGCTCCGATCCTTAGCCAACTGCCTCCAGTTTCGCAGTTCAAGTTGGTTGAGGTCAGTTTCTACTTGTGACCGCCACTCATGGCGAGGTCTTCTACTACTGAGTCCGACTCACGTCTGGCTGGGAATTGAAGACCCTGCGAGCTAGAGTATTGGTTTCAATTGGTTCCAAATGTCCTAGCCACCTTAAACGTCCAATGCGGAGTTTCTTGACTAGGGGCATATCACTGTACAGCTCGTATAGTTTTGGTTGAATCTACGTATCCATGGGCCGTCAACGCAAACGGGACCGAACGTTTGCGTTGACGGCCCATGGATTTTTCGAAGAATTTTCCTCTCAGATCGACCAAGGATTTCTTCATCCGCTTTTGAGACGGTCCATGCATCAGCGCCGTAGAGCAGGACTGGGATGATCTGGGTCTTATATAAGATCTCCTTAGTAGTTCAAGCGAGGACTTTACTACTGAATTGCCTTCTTAGCCCGAAGAAACAGGGGCTGGCAAAAGTAATCCTTCGTTTAATTTCCGACAAGATGTTGTTGTCAGAGTTAACAGCGGAGCCGAGATAGACAAAGTCCACTACTACCTGAAAGTTATATCTGTCAATGGTGACGTTCTGTGACGTCCTTACCTAAATCCTTTTTTTTGGTATCGAATGTGTCGGTGGGGTCGTTTCCGACCCTGATGGACTAGCGAGAATTCTCCATCGTTATCATATACAAACGGACGAGTTTGGGCGGTATATCAAAACTAGACTCTGTATAGTTCGTCTCTATAAATGCTGTCGTATGCGACTTTAAAATCGATGAAAAGGTGGTGGGTATTGATTTGGACTTCTTGTGTTTTTTCCAGGATTTGTCGAAGTGTACAAATTCGATCGGTTGTGGACTTTCCTGGCCTAAACCCACACTGATAAAGGCCGATCAGGTTGTTGGTAAACGGTTTCAGGCGTTCACATATTACCGCAGATAAGATCTTGCGGACGTTGTTGAGGAGACTTGTGCCTCTGTAGTTGGCGCAGTTTAGAGGGTCTCCTTTTTTGTGGATGGAACAAACGATGCTGAGGTTCCATTCTTCAGGCATACTTTCTTCCGACCACATTTGGCTTATGAGTTGGTGGATGTTATTTACCAAGTCATCTCCGCCGGCTTTATAAAGCTCGGGGAAGGCCTTCATTTCCGGCAGCGTTATTAAGCTTCAGTTTAGATATTGCTATCCTCACTTCACTCAGGTCGGGTAGTTGGCAGTTTTCGCTGTCGTTGCCAATATTGCATTTTTCGTTCTGCATGACAGCGGAATGTTGTTCGTCATCGCCGTTTCACAGTCTACAGAAGCGGTTCTTCCATATCCTCAGCATCGACTGTGTCTCAACTACGATATTTCCTTGTTCATCTCGACAGGATTCTGTTCGAGCCATGTAAAACTTTCGAACATTGTTCCTTGAGTGGCTACTCTCTATACCCTCGATCGCGCGCTTTTCTTGCACTTTTTTCTTCTTTCTGAATGGCCGGTGTTCTTCCCTTCTTCTCTGCCTATAGAGCTCAACGGCAGCTCTCCTCTTCACCAGCAGCTTAGCCTTGTAGGAATCATTCTAGGCTGCATTCGACGGCATTCCTCATCAAACCAGGGGTTACTTTCTGGTGGGCGCGAGTAACCTAGCACATCAGTTTCGGCTGATCTAATGACTTGTTGGCATCTTTGCGATTGTTCTTCGACATTCGATGCTGGTGGTATGGTGTTAATCGAGAGGTTAAGGGATACGCGTTGCGCGAAGTTCTTGGCAGTCTTTTGCGATTGCAGTTCTGACGTGGTGGATATCCGCATTCTTATCTTGGCTGCAACAAGTCAGTGGTCCGAGTCGATGTAAGCTCCTCGGAAATCCAAAATACTGGATGCGTGCCTCTTGTCTATCGCAATGGATATCGAGGTGGACATCAAGGTGAGGAAACCGTGTGCTGGATATAGTGGCATTTCGATCCGTAGCTAAGTCAATTAGCCTAAGTTGGTTACTAGAAGTGTTGTCGTGTAGGCTATGTTTTCCGACAATACTGCTTAAGATGTCTTCTCTTCCTACACCGTACTTCGGTAGTCGCTCTTAGGTTTTGTCAAGAAGCTCATAAAAGCAATCCTTAGCTATATCACCATTTCCTCTGTTGGCGCGTGAGCGCATATAAGGCTTATGTTGGGGAATTCGGCCTTGATGCGGATAGTTACAATGCGTTCGCTAATGTCTTGCAAACATAAGACTTCTTGCCTAAGGCTGGCACTTATAACAAATCCACATCCGAATAGTCGCTGGTTCTGCTCACTACAACACGGTCCGTAGTAGATGTCACAGTTTTTCATCCTCTTTTTGCCCGGCACATCCCATCGTATTTCTTGGATGACAGTTATGTCTGCTTTGTAGCAGTTTAGGGCTGCTGCTAGCTGTTCGCTTGCACCTCTCCTGTTTAATGTTCTCACATTCTAGGTGCAGATACGAACGTCGTTGTCCTTTTTTCGTTTAGCAGGGTCATCAACAATAAAATCAGTCTTTTCCGAGGCTATTGGCTACTTCGTAAGAATTAATTTTCCCATGGTTGGGTAGTTAACCCAAAGCACAACCCCCAGCCTGGAGGGCCAGTTCCAATTTATTGGATACCCCTGGGACACGGGTTTATCAGTGTCCACTACGGGATTGAGCGCTGCCGTTGGCCTTTCAGTTCATCCGCTACCATCTCTGTTCAATTGAAATTCCTAGACAACCGGTTGTCCGAATACGTCGAAGCAGCTTGTCTCGCAGTTGTCCTAGGACAGCAGGTCGGGTATTCATTCCGTGTCATCCTGACCTGGTTGTTTATAGTGTTGCTGTCGTGTTATCAACACTCGCTTTTATCGTTTAGTAAGTCTAATCCGGTTGGATGAGACCAGTACCCGATGGTTACCACTTAGAGGTAAAAAATAAGCACTTGATGTGTAGTCAGAGTTACAACCACTGGGCATTGCCATGTTAAAGCCAATCAGAGTCTACACTCGTTCTACAACACCCAACCATTTCTACATGACTGAGAAAAAAGTTGAGAAAAATGGTCCTCCAAAATTTCAACATTTTTTGGTTCTTGGAGTGCTGCAACCTGAAAGTAAAGGGCCGCCCAGAGTGTAGCTGACGCTTGTAGCTGAGTCAGAAGTTAAAACAAAAGCAAGCCGTAACCGCTCAAACAATTATGGTTATCGTAAATTATTTTTCCATGGAATTTTTCCCATTCAGCAATGTAAATTGTTTGCTGAATGGGAAAAAAATTCGATAATTCTAAATGGTATCTTCTTGAACCTGTAGCTTGAAGTTGAAAGGAGGGCAACATCATGCAAGACAATATATCTCTCTTTTGACAGCGATAAAAGATAACAGCTACAGAGACACATTTTGGGCGGCCATTAAATATTTACTCCGTCTGCCGAGGGCAATTATTCGATAGCTTTCCTTATGGTAACTTCTTGGTACCATTTCTTTTGAGAACAGGCTTCAAGGGTTTTTCTGTTATCACTCTTTCCGGTTCACTTTTAAGGTCTTTTCCCAAATTAAACAATTTTTTTGGTTGTTATTTTTAAATTAATTTATTGATTCTTTCTCTTATATAGATTAACATTTTAATTTTTTATAAATTACTTTATAATATTGATGAAAATGAGTTGAATACGTATATTTATATAATACTATGCAAAATGTCATGCACTTAACCTGTTTTCTGTTTTGTTTTTGTTTTTTTTTAACATTTTCAATAGTCTCTATAGATTTTTTTTAATACATATATCTATATATATAAATATAATGATCAATGTCTAAAAATAGTCGAATATAATAGTATTTAGTGAGATACAACTAATAGTTAGGTTTTGTAAATAAGTCTTCGCTTGTTTGCCTCTATACATAATAAATTAAAAAAAATATAATCAAATTGGAAGTTAATTGTTAAAAATAATGGCAATCTTACGCACAATAAAATAATAAAAAAAAAATATTAAAATAAAAAAACATCACAATTTATTCGTATTTTAATGAGAATGAGTGAATGGAAATGCTATTGAAGGTAAAACAGAATCTTTTTTCTCATACAAAGCTCGTGTTGTATTGATTATTTGTTCGTCTAAGCCTAATCTTGTGAACTATTCATTGGGAAGTATGGCATGGCATTTTGGGATCACAGCTGATAAAGTTTTATGACGGGAATACGGCATGATAAGGTAAAAATGGGTTTAATTTTGAAAAGGTTTAGGGAAGAGATTCTTATTATATTTACAATTTCAGAACAGCTTTTGAATTGGGAAGACCACCGAGCCTAAGGAAGCAGCAATGGATAGGTAGAATCATGAATGCGTGAATTGATATATTAATTGTCTCATCATGTACTTAATACGGATTCCTCGAATGGGCAACTATTATGGAAATAATACGCTTTTTTAGGATACATTTTTTTTCATAAGCTTATTTTCTTAGCTTTTTCTGGTGGAATTTTCTTTTTTTAGCAACATGAAAGACCCTTCTGATTTTTTTTTAAGTGAAACTATAAAAATCTGCTATTGATAATATTGCGGCGTTGTTTATATCTGTGCCTCCTGCATAGATTTGCAATTATACAGAACGGTTTCAAAGTAGTTTTTTGGTGAAAAATAATAACTTCGCGCAAACAAATGAAGGGATAAGCTAGGTTTGAGAAGCTAAGTACAAGGTGGCGCAAAAGTAATCCTCCTATCAGAAAATGCTATAAATTTTGCGATTGGCCCCTAATGTCAATTCTGTTTTGACATTTGTGTAGTAGTAAACACATGCGAAATACACGTTAATAAACAATGTTACACTACACTGCTCCAGAACGCAGAATATTGGTGACTATTCATTTGAGCAATAATCGGTCGGTGACTTTGGCACAACGTGAATTTCGTCGCAGATTTCCTAGCCGTCCAACGCCTACTGGTGAACCTGCTGACAAGGAAATGAAAAGAGGAGACATCTTTTCTACCAGCTTCAATGGAATTTCAATCATAAAATGGATGGATAACAGAGCTGTGCACATGCTCACTAATTTTTTATCTCCAATTCCAACATCAACTGCCAATAGAAGACAATCAGGAAGTGCTGAGAGAATCACTGTCACATGTCCCCAAGTCATCAAACATTATAATAAGTACATGGGGGGTGTGGATCTTATGGACCAAAGGAAAGTGTGTTACGAGGTAGACAGGAAATCAAAAGTCAAATACTACCTTCGATTGTTCTTTGATATCCTGAATATAGCTATCAACAATGCTTACATTGTGTACACCAAACTGCATCAAGAAAAGCGTGTGGAAGGACCTCTCCTAACAAATTTAGAATTTCGCCAGCAAATCGCAAGATCATTGATAGCTGGATAATCCTCGAAAAAAAGATCCACCCCATCTACAACAAAGGTTGTTCAACTCTTCAAGTGCTCAGTATGCAAGTTACCACACCATGATCAAAAAAGTTCAGAGGAAAAGATGTGTACAATGCGCAAAATTAAAAGTAGAAAACAGGACTAACAATGCTTGTAGTTATTGTGATGTACATATTTTACGGATATAAGAAACACACATATAAGAAAAACTCGCTTAAAAGAAACGCAAACCGAAACACCATGACTTTTTCTTACATTTATCTTTGATATCAAACTTTAAAAGAAACGCGCATAAAAGAAAAACACGGTTATAAGAAACTGATTTGTATGCACAAATATAAATAATTAGGAGAAAATATTATGTATATACGAAAATCATTTTAGCAGCTTGCAAAAATAAATATGTTTCCACCCTTAATGACAGCTTCCAACTTTCCAATAAAATGACAGCAACAGTTTGGAAAGAGCGCGAATATATTTGCAACGTGACATTTGCATTTGGCATATTTCTTGTTTATTTTGTGTCTGTTGCTCTACGACGTAATCTTCTTTTGTTTTCTTTTTAATTTAAAATGCTCAGAAAAAGAAACACTGTTTCCTTAAAAATTAAAATTAAGATTTTGGAAGAAATACAATCGGGAAAAGCCAGAAAAGAAGTTGCAAATAAATTTCAGATTTCTGAAAGCACACTGTGTAAAATAATTAAGAACGCCAATGAAATTGAAAAACAAAAATTTACCTTTAAAAATTTAGACAAAAAAAGGGACAGAAAACCAAAACATGAACTTTTAAATAAAATAATGACCAAATGGTTTGAACAGATGTCAGAGAAAAATGCTAAACTTACAGGACCTATATTGCTCGAGAAGGCTCAACAATTTGCCAACGAATTGGATATCCCTGATTTTGAGGCTAATCAGGGCTGGCTTCACCGATGGAAGAAAAACGAAAACATTCGTTTTAAAAAGCTGCACGGTGAATCTTGTTCTGCTAATGAGGAAGCCGCACACAATTTCAAAGAGTTCGTCATTCCCAATCTCTTAAAAAAATATGCACTTGAAGACGAGACCGGCTTGCTATATAAAGCATTTCCCAATGGAACATATATTTCAGGAATCCAAACAGTAAGCGGCCAAAAAATTCCAAAGGAGAGAATAACATTACTTCTGATTAGCAACGCAACTGGGTCCGACAAATTTATTTTTTCTATTGGCAAATTCAAACAACCTCGTTGTTTCCGAGGAAAACAAATTCCAGTTCCCTATAAATGGAATAAAAATGCTTGGATGACAAGCACCCTTTGGACCGAAATCATTAAAGAGATGGATGATAAAATGTCAATGAAAAAAAAGAAAATCTTGCTTCTGGTGGATAATGCGTCCTGCCATAAGCTTAGTTATACACCTGTCAATATTGAAATTGTTTTCCTTCCAGCCAGCACTACAAGTCTCATACAGCCGCTTGACCAGGGTAAAGTAGAATTTTAATATTTAGTTACGTCATTGAAGTCAGTGTTACTTTTGTGCTTTAGGTATCATTCAATCATTCAAAGCTCATTACAGAAAGAATTTGGTGAGGAAACAAGTTGTTGCAATTGAAGCCAACTGCATCGAAACGTTTTTAAAAGAAATGACGGTGATCAAAGCTTTGCACATTATAAAAAGATCTTGGTGGCTAGTTACACCTCAAACAATCAAAAACTGTTTCAGGAAAGCCGGCTTTTTCAAAACTAAATCGGATACTGAAACTATCTGTTTCGACGAACAGAATTCAAGCGAATTTGACGACAATGTCCGTTACTACCTTCAATGTTTTGAAAATGATCATTGTTTCGGGGAAATAAACGAAGAACAGCTTGTAATTGAAATGCAAATGATGGAGTATGGAGACGACGAACCAGAAAGAATTGAACGTGAAGACGTGCCAGAATTATTACGACAGCCAACAAGGACCGAAGCTATCGGAGCGTTCTTCGTATTGAAGCGGTTTTTTGATGACGATGAAGAACAACATTTGGATTACATTGAAGAACTTCTTTTTAAAAACGTTGATAATAAGTTGATTCAAAACAAAATTGAAGATTATTTTTTAAAGACTATTAACTGAGATATAAATTGTTCCTTTTAAAATTGGTCCTATATACTATCCGAATTTAATTGGGTAGGTAAACAATATTTTCCTCATGTATGTGTTCAAGAAAAGACTTTCCTATTTTTATTTATTTTACTTTTGTTATTGAACTTTTTTATTCAAGTTGTTTACGTTTCAAAATAAATGGAGTATTATTTATTTATATTTATATGTAATATACATATGTGTAGCTACATGCCATGAATGATTTCAAATTGCTTTTTTATATACATTTCGCGTTCAAAAACTTTTTTCTCTTTTAACAAATATTTTTTCGTATAGCCTTTGTTTTTATGCATATAAGAAATTTGATTTCTTATATCCGTTGTTTGCATATAAGAAAAACTCGGATATAGGAAAGAATTTTTTAGAATTTTCAGAGTTTCTTATATCCGTGGTGCACTGTACAAGTTATGGAGAATGAGCTGATGCCAATCTGGTCACAACAAAAAAACTGTTGGAGTGTAAGTTAACACCGACAAAATTTACAATTTAATTATCGCACCACACACGATAGAGATTAAATTCGCAGTACCATGACACCCACACATCATAAATAAACAAACCGCTTCCTCATGCTATTAAATTCGCAGTACCACCCACATCATAAATAAACAAACCGCTTCCTCATGCTGACTTAATATGCTGACTTAGTAAACAACGACACTCCACATCAATCCATATGCCGATACAACGATCGACGTCTGCAATAGGTTAAGATATTTTGACTCTGTATCTTTTAGTTCAGTTCTAATTTGGTTCTCAATAAAGACAGAGGCTTCTCCTCTAAAGAAAAAATAATTTTTTAAGAAATTTAAATTTAGTTTAATTTAATTGGCGCCCGAGCAGGGACCCAGCACGGAAAATTAGTACGCGAAACAGTTCGGGAAAGTTTACTAAACAATCAAACATAAGTCGACCTAAAGTAGCTCGCCGTAACTAAGCATAAGCCGACCTTAAGTAGCTCGCCGCGAAGTGACTGAAAGTAAAATAAACATTCCAAATTGTAGTGTGCGCCGTGATCTGGGCCGCCCCACAAACCAGGAGGACATCATCAGAGATCTATAGATCGAGGAAACTGCGAGGGAGTGTGAAGGAGATACCCGAGTAGCAGAAGCAAAAAGGACACTATCAAATTCACCAGCGCAGGGATGTTCTTCGCAGCAGTAGTTCTGTTGTTCCTGCCTCTGGCCACCGCAGATATTCAGATCTTGGACTACTCGAATTCAAATCTAGTCACTCTGAACGTAGGTGTGTCAAAATTACAGACTGGCACGTTTAATCTTATACACGTAATAGATCTGGAACTATACTCCAAAGTTATTGAAGACATCGATTTCAATATTCGCTACCACATGAGCAACAACGATCCTTTATACCCGTTAATATCCCACGAAATCTCCAACCTCCAGTATCTCCTCATCCGACTTAAACCGAAACCAAGGCAACAAAGATCACTAGATTTTATTGGCAGTGCGTGGAAATGGATAGCTGGCAATCCAGACCACGCAGATTTTCAAATAATTAAATCAAAAATTAATAACGTTTTGGAAAATAATGACAGACAAATTGTAATAAATAAGTTAACGAATGAAAAAATAAATGAAATTTTAAATGTTACAAATATTATTATTACAACTATGAAAAAGAATTCAAGTTTAAAAGATGAATACTTCATAAATATTAAATATAAGTTAGATGTAATTAAAGAAGAATTGATAAATGTCAATTATGCTTTACACTGGGCAAAAGCAGGTATTGTAAATTCATTTATTTTGTCAGATTTAGAAATTAAGTTAGCAAAGAGAACATTTGAAAAAAATAAAACACCACAATAAATTTAGAAGAGGCATTCGAATTTGCAGATGTAAAAATAGCTACTAATATGTCTACTCTGCTTTATATCATAAGTATACCCATTACAGAATCCGAATCATGCCAAAATTTAATGCTTAAACCAATTAAAAGAAACAATATTGTAACAAAAATTTCATTTAACCATATACTAAAATGTAATAACCAAATGTATGGCATTAAAGAAAAATGCAAAACATATAACGATTTAACTATTTGTAAACAAAATCAAATTGTAGTCATAAGTGAAAATGATTGTATTTCAAATTTATTAAGAAGCAGACAGTCGAATTGTACCGAAATCAATAATCAACACATACTTGGCGTAGAAGAAATACTTCCCGGAACCATACTTTTAAACCAATATAACGGATCAATAATTGTCAACGATGAAACTATCAATCTGACAGGATCTTACATCATACAATACCATAACGTCTCCATAATCATAGATAAACAAAATTACATCTCTAATGAAATTCCTGGATCAAAACCACTACCGGCAATTGTGCAGCCAGATTCACACGTAGAAAAGTACGAAGAGTTGTTAACTTTAGAAATGATGAAAGAATTACATCTGAAAAATACCAAATACATCGAGCGTATAAAAGAAGGAAACAACCGACATCTGTTAACCAACTCTAGTTTCATCATCATCCTAATAGTAGTGATCGTGGCTATGGTCACAAGAATGTTAAAAAAGAAGACACAAATCAATATCACCACCAATCCAGATCCAATGCCAACAATACCAATACCTATGACCCAACCAGAAGACAATAAAACATCCGAGATTCACACTGAAAACCCTGCAAGCTCACCAAAACAGACGTTTAAACTCAATCCAACTAGAATCAGTCAAATACCCTTTTTCTAAGAGTCAAACGAGGACGTTTGAAACTAAGGGCGGAAGAGTTAACACCGACAAAATTTACAATTTAATTATCGCACCACACACGATAGAGATTAAATTCGCAGTACCATGACACCCACACATCATAAATAAACAAACCGCTTCCTCATGCTGACTTAATATGCTGACTTAGTAAACAACGACACTCCACATCAATCCATATGCCGATACAACGATCGACGTCTGCAATAGGTTAAGATATTTTGACTCTGTATCTTTTAGTTCAGTTCTAATTTGGTTCTCAATAAAGACAGAGGCTTCTCCTCTAAAGAAAAAATAATTTTTTAAGAAATTTAAATATAGTTTAATTTAATTTGTACAATGCAAAAACACATTGATCAACATGTCTGGTTTTGTTTCTATTTTTGTACTTTGTAGTCTAGACACATGTTGTTTCTCACATATCTTGCTTTGACGATTTCCCACGATCGTCATGCACCTGGATCATTAACACCTGCGTATTATTTGAACAGACAGGATAGTGTGAAGCAAGGGTTGAGAAAAACAGTCTTAGTATATTCTTAGTTTACTTCACTTCTTTGTAAACCGTTGTAGTGACAAGTTGTGTTGGAACAGAAATAAATAAAATATATAATTAATCAAAAGTGAAGTGTTTAATTTAAATTAAGTTAATTGATTATTTTAATACATTGTTTTAATTAGTTCACATTATCGAGGGACTACTGTATTACATACTGTTTTTATGAAATTGCCACTCCCGCCTAAATGGGCTAAGAAAGACCCTCCCTCCCATACTAAAAAATCCTTGTATTGAAGTGTTCCTAAGTTCTCCCTTGTAAATGCGGCTTATGTTTTGTATGGCCATGTCAGTTAGCTTCAAGAAATGACCCCAACGAGAAAATGCAAATACGCAGAGTAAGGGTCACAAAGCAAATACCGTATACGCACTAAGTAAACACAGTTCTTATTAGATAGCTATAGAGCTATAGATGTAACTGAGTAGCAAATCATATCACGTACTACTTAAACAAACGTTTGCAACTGTTGAATCCCTCATCGTACGCCTTACGCACTGACACACATACAAAGGGTAGTCGTACTTATTCGAACCAAACCATGCACACGCAGTGGAATAGTGAGAGTATCGAAATCAAAACATACGACTAACGGATCTGATATGCATGTAATTCCGAAACATGTGAAAGTATCGAAACTTAGTTGACAGTGGCCGTGAAACGGATTTCAGATATCTTAGATGAAGCTCTGTTCCCATTGCTCAAATTGGTTGATTGACCAATAGCTTATGACTGTAACGGTTCGTTATTTCAAATCGTATCAAATACAAATACCCGTTTATTTAGTAACGATACATACGGTTTGCTACAGCTCTAGTTCTGTGTAAATGTATAACGTGTAGGTGTAGTGCAGTGGATTAAAGTTTGCATTGTTCTTCTATAGAAATTACGAATCGGTTGTGTTCGCTTAATTTTTGTGGCAATAAATTAAATAACTTGGGTGATTTATCCTATTTAAATATAAAACTATAAAACAATAAAAGTCTTCATTATACTTAATACAATGACTCGAAGACAAACCAGTGACATTTGGTTGCATTTTGTGCAAAAACCAGAAAAAATGGCAATTTGCAATACAGTGCTGTCTGGGTAGCGTGAACACTGGGCTAGGTGAACACCTGGCTCGCATGAACACCAATTGTTTTATACAGAGCACTCTATAGCGTGAACAGCAAAATCCTCGATAGCATGAACAACAAATTTATGCTTCCATTTTAAACATCGTAGTTTGACACACACGTACAAATACATTTATGCATCGCATACTCCGTTTTTGTTCATACAGTCTGTACTGATTGCAATACAAAAAAACGATTCAAATTTGAAAACGTGAAACTAGCTCCGGTTTGTATCCTTTTTGTCAGTGCAATTCGTTTTTCGGCATAGGTATCAAGTTTATTTATTTATCAGTGCAAAAATGTTAACTAAAAAACTAAAGTTCTTATCGTTGAAAGAAAATGTGAGGTTATCGAGAAACTAGAAAGGGGTGTAGCCCCATCAATTTTATCCCGGGAATACAGTGTTGCTAAGTCTACAATTTCGGCCATTAGAAAAAATAAGGCTAAACTCTTTAAAGTGGTGGCCACTAGCCCAACCAGTTCGCTCAAAAGAAAAACTTTAAAACAGGGTGAGTATCCTCATATGGAACGGGTGCTGTATAAATGGTTTTTAAAGCAGCGTCGAAAGAATCTACCTGTTGGTGGTGAGATGCTCAAAGAAAAGCCAAAACTCTTGCATGAAAAACTAAAAGAGGAAGGAGCCTTTAATGCTAGTTCTGGTTGGCTAGATGGATTTAAATCACGTTTTGGTGTTCGGCTTCTTAAAATCTGTGGAGAGAAACTTTCATCCGATCACAGCGCAGTTGCACCATTCAAAAATGATTTCGAGAAGACTATCCATGAACTTCAGCTATCTCAGAACCAAATTTTTAACGCTGATGAGTCGGGTTTGTTTTGGAAGTTGTAGCCTGAAAAAAAGGTATGTGTCTAGAGAAGAAAAAACTGCTCCAGGTAGAAAAGTTGAAAAAGCCAGCATTCTTAGCATGCACAAACGCTACTGGTCTTCACAAAATTAAGCCGTTGATCATTGGAAAATCTAAGAAACCTCTTTGCTTCAAAAATGTTGACATTCCTGTTGATTACCGTAGCTCCAAGAACGCATGGATGACAACCGATATTTTTAAAGATTGGTTTCATAATTTATTTGTCCCTCAGGTAAGACGCATGATGAAAAGTTATTAGTGTACATAAATAGGCTCATACATTTTTTAACAGGTGCAAGATTTCTTACGAAAAGAAGGTTTGCCGATAAAAGCTGTTTTACTACTCGACAACGCACCATGTCATCCTTCGGAGGCCTTTTTAAAAACAGATGATGGCTCTATTTTCACTATGTACATGCCACCAAACGTGACACCATTGATTCAGCCAATGGATCAAAATGCAATTCGTATTACAAAGCTCTATTATAGAAAAAGTCTTCTTCGATTAGCTGTTGGAAAAAAAGATGTTTTTAATTTCTTAAAGTCGTTGACTATAAAAGACGCAATTTATTTATTCGCAATAGCATGGAGTCAGTTAAAACCAGATGTTATTGAAAAATGTTGGCGCAATATTCTACCACAGATTTGTACATAACACATCGAAACACAAAGTTCAGATGAAGAGGAAGATACCCCTCTTAATTTATTAAGAGACAAGTTAAGGCATCAGCAATTGGAAGAAATCAATGAATTGCAAAACTTGCTAGAAATTATTATCCCGGAGGTTTGTTTCATATGATTAAGAAATTAAATCATAGATATCAATTGATTTATGTAAATTAGGCAACACCGACTGTTACGGATATCAACGCGTGGAACGCAATTGAAGATACAATAGAGCCAAATGAAGATGAAGATGAATGCGAACTTATAACATCTGATGAAGATGAAATTGACGAAACTGAGAATCAAACCAAAATAACTGCATCAGAAGCTATTCAGATTTTTGATAAGGGGATAGAGTGGGCTGAAGAAAATACGTCTGACTATTCAGATATTTTTGTTTTAAAAAAAATGGTGAAAAAGCTGTGCAGAAGGCGCTGGCAAATAAAAAAAAAATATTTTAAATAAAAGAAACTACAATCAATAACAAATTTAAAACGTCATCTAACAGTGAAACATCCGACGATTTCAATGAGATCTGAGGAAAATCCTTCATGTAGTGCGCGAGTATTATTTTCGGGTCACCATTGTTTGGCAAAATTCATTTGGCATTCCTTTGTTTCGCTTTAGTCGTTAAATATTTCGTTTAATTCGCAATCCTTGTTTGGCAATTTACGTTTTGCTTTTTTTTCATTATGTTTTCTAATTATTTCGCAATTAACATTCGGCGGTTTTATATTACGCCTTTTTTCAAAACCCTTTTCAATCATTTCGCAAAATTCATTTTGCATTTTGTTGTTTTGCATTTTGTTATTAAATTGTTTGATATTTGGCCAAGAGTTGTTTTGACAAATAAAGTTTCGCCATTTCGTTATTTTGCAAAATTGCGCTACGCCGTTCTATTATTTTGCTGAATGACCGTTTCGCTGACAGATCGTTTCGCGGTTAAGTTGATTTGCTCTTTCGACCATTGCTGTCATCAGCATTTTTTAGATTTACCGTTTTTTTTGCTCGATTCATTCTTGCGTGAATGTTGTGTAATTTCTCATATTATTTAGTTGTTTTGCAATTTTCGCTGTAATCACTGCTTCGGGATTTAAGTTCTGATTTTGCTAAGTTTTAATAATGGAAAATTTTGACAAAACCTATGAGACTTTTAAGTCCAATAGGGGTAAAGATAAACTGAGTATAGATGGATTTTCGTTCGATTTTGAAACTAAAATTCGCGATGATTCTCTTGTTTGGTGTTGTGAATTTCGCAAAAATGTTAATTATAACTGTACAGTTCGAGTAAATGCAGAAAAAAATAGTGATGAAACTCACTCAATAAAATCTGTAAGAGGAGAACATAATCACGAACCAAATGCGGTAAGAAAACGCGTGGCAGATGCTCTGTTCGATCTTAAGAACTCGGCAAAAACGTCTGCTGATAAAAATAGCCGTATTATTCAAAATATCACTTCAAGCTGTTCTTCAGAAGTTGGAGCTAGTCTTCCTTCCAAAGCAGCCCTGCAGCAGCGAATAAAACGGGTAAGGCAGAAACAAACAAATTTCTTGGTAGAACCAGCAACCCTTGATTTCGAGATACCGGACTCATTAAATTACATGCCTTAAAATTTCGCGCGAAATTTTAAGGCATGTAATTTAATGAAGCGAAAAAATGGCAAAATAATTGAATGCCAAATAAAAAAAAGCTTAACAATAATTTGCCAAACAAAAAATTGCAAAAGAACAAAATGCCAAGTGAAAAAAAGCGAAACGAAGAAATGCTTAGTAAAATAATGCAAAACAACACAATGCCAAATAAAAAATTGCCAAACTTCAAAAAGCTAAGCAATCAAAAAACTAGATGAAAATTGCAAAATAAAAAATGCGAAATGATTATTTGTCATATCAATTAAAAAACGAAACGTAAATTGCAAATCGCGTGAAGAAAAACTGCAAAATGGACCTACACCAAATGTTAAATTGCCTAACATTTTAGGCGAAACATACCATACCCATTATTTTCATCGCATCAAAGTGACAACGAAAATGGTGATTTGACTGGTCCAGATACAGAACAACAAGGTACAATATCATCTCCATCACGGCATTTATATGGATCCAGACAGCAGAGCATAAAGGCCTTTATCCCTAAAAAGATGTCATTGACACAAAAGCAACAATATGATCAGGCTTTAATGGGTTTGTTCCTCTACGATTATCAGCCTTTCTCAATGGTCAAGGACAGAGGTTTTAAGTCGTTTGTAAAAACAGCTTTACCAAATTACGAATTACCAGATAGAAAGTAAGTATCTAACGCACTTTTAAATAACATGTACGATGGGTGTCGTAATGATGTAGCAGCAAAATTACAATTGGTTAAAAGTGTTTGCATAACAACAGATCATTGGACCTCTGTTAAAAACCATAGCTACCTTGGAGTTACTGCTCATTTTATTGACGATGATTTCAACATGAAGCATATGGTTTTAGAGTGCGATAAATACGAAGGAGCACATAGTTCATTCGCTATTGCAAATGCATTAAACAAAGTCCTTGTTTCATGGGGAATCGCTGATAAAGTTTTGATCATCATAACGGATAACGCCAGCAACATGACCAAGGCTGTAAAAACTGACATGGGAAAAAGACATTATGGATGCTTTGCACACACATTAAATTTATGCGTCCAAGAGTGTTTAAGTACCAAGGACATTGGAGAAGGTGTTGAGGACGATTCCGACGAAAATTTTACTGACTTTGTAGATGATAGAGATGGGGTAAGTCTGACTCTGAAAAAAATTCGGAGGATGGTGAACCACATTAAAAGAAGTCCTCAAGTTAATGAAAAGCTTCAGCAAACTCAAGTCATGCTAGGCAAACAACAACAATTCTCAGTTATCAATGATGTCAAGACTCGCTGGAATTCCACGTTTTACATGATCGAGCGATTTATTTTGCTAAAAGAAGCCCTCAGAATAACCTTCGCCAGTTTGAGTGTCCCCCAAATTCAAATGTTAACTGAGCAAGAGTGGTGCATGGCATTTGTTGCGTCCTCTTGAAAATGCTACAAAGGAAATGTCTGGAGAAGACTATTTCACAGCGAGTAAAATTATACCGATATCATCAGGCCTAATAAAGGTTACACAAAAAAACATCAGGGAAGGAAAGGCACAAAATATCAAAATCATGGCTGATACATTGTTGGAAAATTTAATAAAACGGTACTCAAATGTCGAATTTAGTACGACAATAGCCTCAAACACCTTTTTGGATCCTCGATTTAAGCAGCTTGCTTTTGAGAACAAAACCGCTCTGACCACAATTCAAAAAGACGTAACAAATTGGGTTGCTGCAAACGTGAATATAACAGCATTGAACGAAACTTCAACCAAAGGACTATCTGATGTTCAGCAAAATCAATCCGGTTTGGAATCAGAATACTGGGCAGATTTTGAAAGCAAAGTCAGTCAATTACAGCCTGTCACAAATGCTACAACATCTGCGACTGTAGAAGTGCAACGATACCTCAGCAAAAAGCTACTTGACAGAAGAGGGGACCCTCTAATCTGGTGGAAGACACATAAAGAGGTTTATCCTATTTTAAGTCGACTTGTGCAAATAAGGTGTTGTATGGTTGCAACAAGCGTACCATGTGAAAGACTTTTTTTCAAAAGCAGGAATGGTCGTGACAGAACGTCGTGCAAATTTATCTCCATCAAAAGTGAACAAAATATTATTCTTAAACCAGAATATGTAAATTATTATGGTATACGTCCTGAACTACAATATATATCGACAAAATCAATCGGTCCTTTTCAGGACCACCAATATTTCTATGAGATCATAAATGGTTTTCAATTATTAATTTGTTAAAATACTTTTTGGTATTGGTGTTTTTTTTGGAGACTTTTTGAAATAATTTTATTCAGTTTTGGACAACAACGAAAAATCATTACTTCACATGACCACTGATTCCTTCAAATACCAAAATCCAAGAACAGTGCGATAGCGGTAATTTTGCAGCAAAGCCCTCGGAGGCATTAGACAAAACGATGCAAGATTTACGAAACAATAATAGAAGGTTTGATAGTGCGACGATTCAGTTGGCAGGTGATTTCCGCAAACATTGCCAGTAATTCCACGTTCAACACCAGCCGATGAACTTAATGCATGTTTGAAGTCGTTCGTTTTGTGGAAACACTTAAAAAAAACTCAAACTGACTACGAATATGAATGTCAATCTGCAGACCGACCAATCTGGAGAAGTATTTTCAGAGCAATTGCTGGACGTCAGCAACAAAAAAAAAACCCTTTTGACATTTCCACCGGCTGTATTGAATTTCCCGTCGCTTTCGGTAAGCTTACCGAATCAAAATCCGAAAGAAAAGAAACATTTTGCACAAAATTGCGAAAATCATGATTAGCTGAGCGAACGTGCTATATTAGCTGCACAAAATATTGATGTCGACGAATTTTAATTTTAAGATTTAAAGTGAAATTGCTCGCGAATCGGTGACGTACAAATCGGTGGATTCCATTACTTCCCAAGATGATATAGTCAGCTATCCAACAAAATTTTTAAACTCGCTGGAATTACCCGGATTATCATCACCTCACAATCTCCAACTGAAAGTCAGATTGATAATCATAATGTTAAGAAATGTAAACCAACCACGTCTTTGTAATGACACTCGCTTTCGGAGAAAAACCGGATGAACAAAGTTATCGAAGCAACAATACCTAAAGGGAAGTACAAAGGAGAAGACGTTTTGATATCAAGAATCACAAAGAATAGCACTGACTTGCAATACCACTTTCAATCAATCGAAAAAAAAGCATATTTTGATTTTTATTTATACAGATTGGTTACCTGATTATCAATTTATCAATAAGAATGCAAATGAAACTATTTTAGATTCACTGTAATTGCAAATGTAAATAAACTCCAATCCCAACCTATATAAATACAAATGATCATTCAAAAATTCGTTTTAAAATTTGAAGACAAAACAACGTTTGCCGGGTCAGTAGTCCTCACCCTCAATAATAATAAATGTTAGTATAATTGTATATAATTAAATTATATTTTTTGATTTGAAGTACTGTACTTAAAGCAAACACTTCATTTACCAACCCAACCGGCCATGCTAAATCACCGTCCCCGCAAAACAGGTCACGGTAAATCCCCGACTACTCAAAATTAGTGCGTATACACAGCTTTCAAATCGGAAAGAGCATCGAAGACGATTTTTTCCGAGTTGCTCTCTAAACAGTGATCAAATCGCTGCTACTTATAGCTGCTCTTTAAATATGCTGCTCTCTGCTATCACTGCTCATCGAAAATCGCTCTTAAGCACATCCCTATTCCTGATAGGTAAAATACAATTTCATTTGGAAATTAAATTTTGAGATGTATGTTCTGATTTGTGCGTACAGGGGTGGCAGTAGGTAACTTGATACAATCGAGTTCAGTCGACACAATCGAGCTCTGGCAGCACCTAATTTGTTACAATCGACTACCCTCGATTGTATCGTCCGAGTTGGCAGGGGCCCAACTATGTAAATCGATTATACAATAAAAATGTTCGAATTCGCAAAATTGTAACTCTGTAATTCTATAGCATACGAAAATCGAACAGCTCTAGTGATGCCAATTATATTTTGCATTTTGTTCGCAAGATTGGTACCCCGTAATTCGAAAGTCAATGTCAAAATCAGACCAATTCGCGCATTTTTGTTCTAATGGTATTGTGTTGGCGAGCCAAGTGCAGGTCGAAGTAAAAGAAATTAAATAAAACAAATTAAGGGAACAAAAAACAGGTAAAATGTAAGTAATGTTAACAAAACAATAAACAATATCTCAAATTTAATTAAATGATGTTTAAAAACAGGGAATCATCAAAAAGTGCAAGTACAAAGGCATCACAATTCGATAGCATTGTACATTTTATGACAAAACACCCTGATTTGTCCAAGGGATACCTCAGAACACCAGAGGCGAGGCAAAAATCTGCTCAACTTTGGACAAATTTAGCAAATGAACTTAACGCTTAAGGTCCACCACAGCGTGGAGTTAAAAAGTGGAAAAAAAACAAAATGTTTGAACATACATACTACATATACATGTGGGATTGGGAGCCAGACAGACATAACATACCCTACAGACGACAGTAAATTACTTGAACGGGATAATCATACGATCGACTTAAACAAACAAAGTACAGTAGCAAAGGGAACCAACAAGAGAACGCACGCAACACATACCACAGACAGAACAAAGAAAGACAGTTACACACACGAACGAAACAAAGGGACAGACAAGAATGCACACAGAATTATTGAAATACGGGAATAGTCATCAAACTTTCAACTGAGTCGGACGCGCGAGTAACATACCCAGATACAACGGTCATTCCCCCAAAACCAAACAGAGCAACAACACCAAAAGCGAATGTCAACAATCAACCACAAAATGCAAGCCAAGCATACCGATCAGCAATTACTTTTCCAATCGATGACAACACTAGGAATATAGGTCAAGTCGACTACGCAGTGTCATCAGAAAATCAATACAAAAGGGAAAACCAATGCGGAAACCAGCGACCAGTAACACGTATTCCATTACCGACAACTGCAGCGACGCTAAGGACGGCGGGTTGTCGCTAATGTAGATAGAATTAAGTTATTTAGTTGTTATAAATACGTAAGGTCCACAGTGACCAAACCAATAAAGCGAGTAGAATAATAAAAAATAATAATAAAGTGTTTTTTTTAATCTCGCTCGGCGCGGTTTACATTTCTGGCGCAGTCGGTATTCCTCTATTCGGTCGAAAGAGAGGAAAGTGAAACACGAAGTAAAATATTTTTTTGGTTTAAGAACTAAACAAAAGTGACGGTTCAATAAAAACTCAAAGAAACAGGAGCACAATAAGTGAATCATAAGTGAATAATTGCTTAAATCACAGTGCAAGTGAAATCTATAAAAAAAAAAAAAAAATATAAAATTCACGAAAACTCACAACGTTCATAAGGTGGTAAAACAAAGTGTTTTGAAGAAAAATTTAGCGAGTACACGTAGAAACAAACCAAAGAACAGTGATATAAATCATCATGGCTCAACAGCAAGCATCTGTGGAACAGTGTCTCATAACACTAACAGAAATAATGGCACGGCAAAATCAACCACAAAACTGGAGGACAGTGATAGAAAAACAAATCAAGTTCATGCAACCATTTAACGGTGAACCAGGAACTTTACCTTCTTTTATTGCCACAGTGGATCAAGTTATGACGGAGTACGGCAATAACCCAGAACTTATTTTCAACATCATCTACAATGAAAAAATAACTGGAGCGGCGAAAAACTACCTAGCCACAGAAACACCAGCAACATGGGACGAATGTAAGCAGAAGTTAAAAATACACTACAGGCCGACTAAGGATCCAAACACAATAAACAGGGAGATAAACAACCTCAAGGTAACACTTCTTATAACACTACTATGGATACCAATAATACACGCAACACTACACACAACACCAATTAACGAACAGACAGGTTATTTGAAAGTAAAAGTAAAAGAGGTACAAATAACTAACCAAGCAGGACACTATTTTACACTTAATTGACCCAGAAGAAATACTAAACACTATTTCATTTATACAAGTCAGTATAAAGCACTTACAAATTGAAAATGAAGATTTAACTAATAACGAGATAGAAACTTTAAAAGCAAAAATTAGATCAAAATAATGCCTAAGCCAAAAAGGAGACTAAGACGAGGTTTAATAAATCTAGTAGGAAATGTACAGAACTGGCTATTTGGAACCATGGATAATAATGATAGGCAAGATATTTTAACTCATTTAGATATTGCAGGAAAAAATAGTCACAATGCAATACAAGCAATAAATAAACAGATAAAAATAAACAATCACTTTAACGAATCAATAGAAGCAGAAAATGATAGAAAAACTATATTAAATAATTTCAATAAAGTAGAGAGTTCTATTACAGACATAATGAAACAACAAATGTACTTAGATCAAATAACAAAATTAAGATTTATAGACAATAAAATAAACCAAATACAAGACAATATAGTATCAGCAAAACATAATATAATACACCCCAGTATTCTTACATCAAAAGAAATAAATGAATATAAAATTGACTTTTATAAACTTAAATTAATAAAAATGGGCGTTTTAGAATATAAAAATAAATTTATTGTAATTGCCATAAAAATTCCAAAAAATTATATTTCAGTAGAACAAACACTTATTATTCCACTACCAAATAAAGAGTATCTTGAAATAGATAGCGAAGAGGAATACATTGTAGAAATTAATAATCAAAGTTATAAATACCAACCAGATGTTACACTTAAGGAATTAAAACTAAGTAAACATTGTGTAATAATAAGTACCTAGTTGTAAATTAAGATACAATAATATAACGCAAATACAGATTATAGATGACGAAACTATTGTTATTAAAAACGCATATGAAGAAGAAATTAAACAGAATTGTGACAATAGAAAAATAATTTTAAACAAAAATCATCTCATTAATTTCTTTAACTGCCAAATACATTTGTTAAGAGAAACATTTTACAATCAGCAAAAGATCATACAAGAAAAATTCTTCTACCCCGAGAATAGTTGGAATTCTACATTTGTAAAAGCTATTACTTTTGATGAGATTGTTTCAAACAATTTGGAAAATATAAAAGAAATAAAAGAACTACAATTACATAAAGTGATTTCATATAGCATAAACGTAATCACAGTAATTATAATAATAAGTATATCAATATTGTTAACATACTTTTGTCATAAACACTACAAATTATCAAGAAACATAAACAATAGAATTCAGGAGAATTCTTATCTAAACCGAGGAGGAGTAACATACCCAGATACAACGGTCATTCCCCCAAAACCAAACAGAGCAACAACACCAAAAGCGAATGTCAACAATCAACCACAAAATGCAAGCCAAGCATACCGATCAGCAATTACTTTTCCAATCGATGACAACACTAGGAATATAGGTCAAGTCGACTACGCAGTGTCATCAGAAAATCAATACAAAAGGGAAAACCAATGCGGAAACCAGCGACCAGTAACACGTATTCCATTACCGACAACTGCAGCGACGCTAAGGACGGCGGGTTGTCGCTAATGTAGATAGAATTAAGTTATTTAGTTGTTATAAATACGTAAGGTCCACAGTGACCAAACCAATAAAGCGAGTAGAATAATAAAAAATAATAATAAAGTGTTTTTTTTAATCTCGCTCGGCGCGGTTTACATTTCTCGCGTGGCAGCATTAAGCTTTATACCGAAAGAATTCAAATCGTAGTTTATAACGTTTTACCTTTAATAAATATATCTAATATTTAATAAACCGTGTGTTTTATTAGTAGAAATCCTACAAATTGGGGGCTCAACCGGGATTGATCGAGACAATCATCCCCAAACAACGAGTTTACAATTTTTTTATTTTAAATTGTGAAAAAAGACACCTAGTGAAAATCCATGTGCAGTGTGCACGTGCCAAACAAAAAAAAAATCCGAGAGCACGTGCGTGCGCATCTGAGAAAAATATAAGAGCAAACATTTTCGCAGTGTATAGAGGAGCAGTGCGCCTGGAAAAACGAAAAAAAACATTAACCAGTGTGTGCTAAGTGATAGGCAGCGCTCGTCAAAGCTCCTGTTCTCAAGTTATTCGACCCCAAGGCATCAACCGAAATTCACGCGGACGCGAGCAAGTACGGATACGGAGCTGTTTTGCTACAGAGAGATTCTGAGGATCAGTTTTTTCATCCGGTGCAGTTTTTGAGCAGAAAGACATCAATGGTGGAGCAGAAATACCATTCCTACGAGCTGGAGGTATTGGCCATAATTGAGGCTCTCAAGAAGTGGAGAGTATACGTGTTGGGGACTAAGTTCAAGATCGTAACGGACTGCAATGCATTCGCCATGACGATGCGGAAAAACGACGTTCCGTTACGAGTGTCCAGGTGGGCAATGTTCTTGCAGGAGTTCCAATACGACATCGAGCATAGATCAGGGTCCAGGATGAAACATGTGGACGCTTTGAGTCGTGTATCCTGTCTTCTGTTGGAAGATTCACTTCTTCATCGGTTGCGAGAAGCTCAACGAAAGGATGTGTGGATTAAAGCAGTACAGACGATACTTGAGAAGCAAGACCATGAAGACTTCTACATGAAAGCAGGAGTGCTATTTAAGGATAGAGTCAACGAACGTGTGGTGGTACCAACGTCAATGGAGAGGGAAATCATCGGCATTGCTCACCAACAGGGTCACTTTTCTCTCAAGAAGACCCAGGATTTGGTCGAGAAAACATTTTACGTTCCAGATCTTTCTAAGAAGGTAGCCGAGGTTGTCAAGGGATGCGTGAAGTGCCTTATCGCTGAAGCCAAATCGGGAAAGAAGGAGGGTTACTTAAATCCCATCGACAAGGAAGATAGGCCACTAGGAACGTATCATGTGGATCATGTGGGTCCAATGGAGAGTACCCAGAAGCAGTATAACCACTTGTTGGTAGTGGTTGACGCGTTTTCGAAGTTTACGTGGCTATATCCAGTGAAGAGCACTGGCGCCAACGAGGTCATAGAGAGGTTAAGGAGACAATCCGTGACATTTGGAAGCCCAAGGAGGATAATTTCGGACAGGGGGACAGCATTTACCTCAAACTCGTTCAACGAATATTGTGTCGGTGAGGATATTCAACATCTGATGATCGCCACGGGAGTTCCCCGAGGCAACGGACAGGTGGAACGGATTAATAAGATCATAATCCCAATGCTGACGAAGGCGTGTGGAGGAAACAGCCAAAACTGGTATCGGCATGTCGAGAAAGTTCAGCAAGCTCTAAACAATACACCCTCGAGAAGCACTAAGTTTTCGCCATTCAGGATACTTACTGGAATAGAGATGCGAATTCCTGAATATCCGAATCTTTGAGAACTAATCGACAAGGAGGTATTGAACGAGTTAAGCCAAGAGAGAGAAGATCTAAGAGCGGAGGTGCGAGAAAATATTCGGAAGGTCCAACGAGAAAACAAACGGACCTACGACAAGGGAAGGAAACCGGAAGTTGTCTACGAAGTGAACGAGTTAGTCGCCATCAAGCGCACTCAGTTTGGGACGGGGATGAAGTTGCGACCAAAGTATTTGGGTCCGTACAAAATTATGGAGAAGCGAAAACATGGGAGATATGAGGTGCAGAAAGTCGGTGGTCAAGAAGGCCCGATAAGAACAACTACTGTCGCGGAGAATATGAAGAGATGGGAATAGTCATTCGGGGCGAATGAATTGTCAGGATAGCCGAATGTGGGATTGGGAGCCAGACAGACATAACATACCCTACAGACGACAGTAAATTACTTGAACGGGATAATCATACGATCGACTTAAACAAACAAAGTACAGTAGCACATATTAAAGACAGCAAAGGGAACCAACAAGAGAACGCACGCAACACATACCACAGACAGAACAAAGAACAGAACAAAGAAAGACAGTTACACACACGAACGAAACAAAGGGACAGACAAGAATGCACACAGAATTATTGAAATACGGGAATAGTCATCAAACTTTCAACCGAGTCGGACGCGCGTGGCAGCATTAAGCTTTATACCGAAAGAATTCAAATCGTAGTTTATAACGTTTTACCTTAATAAATATATCTAATATTTAATAAACCGTGTGTTTTATTAGTAGAAATCCTACATACACATACTTTTATTTTTATTTTAATTTTCTAAAGGGTTGGGCTGATTTCAAGGTCCATACGAAAGCAAAACTTAGAAAAACAAAAGTGTCTCATCCCACTCCATTGGAGGAAAGGGTTGTAGATTTGCTGGATTTAAATAAGGCGGTCGATGGGATGATCGGAACTCCAAGCTTTACCAAGTTTTACCTTAATAAATATATCTAATATTTAATAAACCGTGTGTTTTATTAGTAGAAATCCTACATACACATACTTTTATTTTTATTTTAATTTTCTAAAGGGTTGGGCTGATTTCAAGGTCCATACGAAAGCAAAACTTAGAAAAACCAAAAATGTCTCATCCCACTCCATTGGAGGAAAGGGTTGTAGATTTGCTGGATTTAAATAAGGCGGTCGATGGGATGATCGGAACTCCAAGCTTTACCAAGTTTTACCTTAATAAATATATCTAATATTTAATAAACCGTGTGTTTTATTAGTAGAAATCCTACATACACATACTTTTATTTTTATTTTAATTTTCTAAAGGGTTGGGCTGATTTCAAGGTCCATACGAAAGCAAAACTTAGAAAAACCAAAAATGTCTCATCCCACTCCATTGGAGGAAAGGGTTGTAGATTTGCTGGATTTAAATAAGGCGGTCGATGGGATGATCGGAACTCCAAGCTTTGGTTACAATAATAGTTCATCTAATTGTGAAATGTTAGAAGAAAATATTATATTGAACACTTCAGTGAAGATGAAGGCAATGAAGAAAATGTAGCAATGAGGACGCAACGCATAACAAAAAAAAAGCGAGTGTCACTCTTAGAACAACAAGTGAACGGACAGATGAATTATCACACAAAATCTCTCGATATAATGCAGGAAATAAAGGAAAATGTAAAAGGAATTTTAAAATACAAGAAGAGGAGTTTTCAAATGAAAGAAAAAATGTATAAGCTCCAAAAAGAAAAATTTAAATTGAAGAAAGATAAATTTGACCATAAAAAAGTTACCTTTCTTGAAACTAACAAAACAAAGATTTCAAAGTTGGAAATTAAAAAGGAGATGTTAAGACTTCGGCATGAATTTTAGTCAGTTTCTTTAAAAACAAATCAAAACTCCAAAATATTTTAAGTTTCATAAAAAGAACGACTGAATAGCCATTTAAGTACATATAATATGAATTTGTTAAGTTTATTTATTTTTTGTTTTTAAGCTATTAGCAGGAAAATCTTATTGAATAAAAATGTTTATAAAGTGTTAGTTAAACCGTTTTTATTATTATTTCTTGTTCTTTTTGCAATGTCTGAATATTCTTCGTTTCGAAAAGTGGGTTGTTAATCTAGGTTGATATCATATGCGATATCTTCTTCCAGCAGGGCATATTCAAATTGTGCAAATTAATTTTCGTTTGTTTCTTCGATTGTTTACTTTTGTTTTTTTTTTACATCACCTTATGTCAGTCAATTATTCGAGACTATAGAAATCCGGAATTTTTTTTAGAAAATGGTTGGCAGCACTAACATTCAATTCTACTATTGTACATAGTGCCACTTTAAAGTAGAATCGCAAATGACTTTCGAATAGAATCCAAAGTAGAATAGAATTACATAGTTGGGCCCCAGCACACAAACTCGAAAATGACGATTGAAACAAAGCATCATACTCGATAGCAAATAGTTGTCGTCGGCAGTGTACTTTTTTTTCAGCGAAAATGGAAAATAAGCAAAACATGTCAATTAATAAAAAAAAAATTTAAATTTTAACAAATTTTATGTGTGGTCACCACGATCTTGCCAGGGGGATTTTAAAATCGGCACAAGGAAGGAAAAACAGTGGTTTTCTTTGGGAAAGGCTTTCCAACTCTCTCAATACAGATGGTCCTCCTCAAAAAGATGTGAAAGATTGGAAAAAGGTATTTATTGTAAAAAAAAAGTTATTTGTACGCATATCAAATTATTTGTTTTTAGACGTGGAGCGATCTGAAGTATAAAGTAAAAACCAAATTAAGAAACAACAAACGACATTTAAAGGGCACGGGCGGAGGTCCGTATATGCAAAAAAAGATCGATGATTATGAAGAAAGAATAATAGAGTGCGCCGGTCAAGAAGCAGCTGTTGAAGGAGTCCCAACTTGAATCGAAGAAAATCATATTTATTACAACTTTGAATTAAACAATACACCTCTGACCAATGCATTTGACATTTCACTTCATAATTCACAATGGTTTTTTAAGTACAAGTCACAATGAAACTCGTTACAAGTTACGTGCTACCGAAATTTCTTTGTAACGAGTTGGCTGACGATGAACAATCCTCGATTGTATCAAGTTACGTGCTGCCACCCCAGTACTCTGGACAACAAATCAGATAACACCAAGAACTAGGGTGGAACGAACTTGCGCGTACGGATTTCCTCGGACAGCAAGTCGTGTAACCCGATAGAATTGATAAATTGCGCGTACGGATACCACGGACAGCAATATTTTATTTTCTCAGCTTATAGAGACCCAGACGCGTCTCTTCACAGTGTAAGCAGCGATTCCCCCTCTTACAACCATATTTTGTTGAACGTCATGTTGTCAACATGACAGCTGTCATTAAATTCACATAATATTATCAAAATAACAACTAATCAATTACAAATTTGTTTTATTGGAGCCGTGACATTGGAATTTGGAAGTAGATAGGTAGGTAAGGGTTCTCTTTTAACTTTGCGTGCTTACACCTAGAAAAATTTTTAATATGCAGGTAATTGTAGCCAAAATGAGTGATTTATCATCAAGCGAAAGTGAGTTTTGTTCTCCTGCTGGTTCGAGCGGTAGTGTGCCTAAAACAAAGAAAAAACGGCTTACCCTTTATAACAGCCAGTGGGAAAACAAATTTACCTGGTCCAGAGAAGTAAGGGAAAACCGTTACAAGCTATTTTGTCGTTTGTGCAAAAAGATTTCTCCTGTGGTCACGGAGGACAAAATGATTTGAAAACACATGCATCAACAAAATCCCACCTCGAAGTTGTAAAGAACTTGGCATCTTCAACTCTATTGAATTATCTTTCGAAACCGGATAAGTCAACGGCTGATTTGGAAGACAAGGTTATTATTGCTGAATTAACATCTGTATTTCACACTGTTAAGCATTGTTTAAGTTACAACAGTATGGATTGTGAACACAAATTATTGCCATATATTTTAAATGACTCAAAAATTGCCCAAAAACTAAAATGTGGCAGAACCAAAGCTGAAATATTAGTGAAACAAGTGATTGCTAAAGAATCTGAACCCTCTACTGCATACAAAGCCATATATGGATTTCAATTTTCCAGCTTGCATTGGAAGTTCACAACAATAGCGACGGGAAAGAAACCGATATTGAATGACTTTGTGAATGTTTGTGTATTTGTTGAGTGAATTTGTTTTCTCCTTTTTCGCACAAGAAAAAACATAAAAAAGAAACTGTTATTCTGTGTTACCTATTAGTGGCATAATATTGAATTTTTTTTTTCTTGCAATAATAAGTTCTGGTAAGTAAAATTTTGTTAATTATTTTCCAGTTATCCATGTGCAGTTTATGGTACAATGCATTTTTTGCAACGTCCATATATGGCTTCTCATGCATCCACTGGAATATTTGTCAATATTTCGCGTTGCCATATTTGGCTTCTCATGCATACAAACTTTCGCGTTTTTCGTACAGATTGATTTCACCATGATTCCAACAAGATCGTTTTACCCTCAACGAAGGTATCATACTATTCCTGGGGATGGAGGGAATAGCGAAGATGAAATACTGGAGTCAGAAGATGAAGCAGTTATAAATCAGGAAGAACATGTTGTGATACCCGAAACCGATGAAAGCAGTCAATGTGATTCTGAAGATGATGAGCCTTTATCTAATCTGTGTTCAAAAAAAGGAAGGAAAAAGGAGAATAAGATGGCCTGGCAGAGCAAAAAACGTGGTCCGTATATAGAATCAGATTATCCCTTTTTAGGAACCAAAGATCTGCCAATTGAAATGTCTGGTTTTGAGACTCCTGCTGAGTTCTTTTTATATTTATTTACTGGCGAGCTATTTGACATGATTGTGGAAGAAACTAATAGAAAAGCGCTGCAGGAAAACATAAACAAACCGATTAATATTACGCGAAATGAAATGGAACAATTTGTTGGTATATGTCTATTCATGTCCCTTGTGAAATTGCCGTCCACTAGACGTTACTGGAATTCTCAACTTGGGCAGCCTTTTGTATATGAGACAATGACTTGTGGCAGGTGGGAAGAAATAAAACGTTATATTCATTTCGCTGACAATTATAAGTTTGTGGGCCCTGGTCTCCCTGGACATGATAAGCTCTTCAAGGTTAGGCCACTTTTAACCAAAATAAGGGAGCGGTTGCTTTTGATACCAAAAGAATAATACCTAGCTGTGGACGAGCAAACCATTCCAACTAAGTGCCGTCACCATCTAAAACAATACAACCCAAAGAAACCACATAAATGGGGTTACAAGAATCTTGTCCTCAGCGGAGTGTCGGGATTTTGTTACGACTTCGATCTGTTTGCAGGGGACCAAAGTAATATTATTCCAGATGGTGCTCCAGATTTAGGGGTAAGCGGGAATGTTGTGTCACGGCTAGCATTTACTGTTCCAAGAGAAAAAAAACACAAAATATTTTTTGACAATTGGTTCAATAGTCCAAAGCTGCAAGTATATCTCACAAAAACGGGCCTTCTACCTTTGGGAACGGTCCGGCTAAACAGAGTTCCCAATATTGATGTTCCACCAGAAAAGGAAAGGAAGAAGAAGGGACGAGGAAATATGGTTGAAAAAATGGCTAAGATCGATGGTGTTGACGTGTCATTTGTATCCTGGTTTGACAACAAAGTAGTAAATATGCTATCAACGTTCGTGGGAAGCAAACCTTCTACAAAAAAAGAAGGTATTCCAGGAAGCAAAAAAAATACATAGAGATCGACTGCCCCAAAATAGTAGATGAATACAATAAATACATGGGAGGCGTCGATCTTCTAGATTCCATGCTAGGTTTGTGTCGCATTGACATCAGATCCAAAAAGTGGTACATGAAGATCTTTTTTCACTTTCTTGATTTATGTGTAGTTAATGCATGGATATTGTGGCGTCGAAGGAATGACATATACATGCCATTATACGATTTCAAATTGGCAGTTGCGGAGCATTTAAATAAGGTTGGAAAACATCAAAGTAAAAAGAGGGGTCGACCCGTTTCAGGTGCGAGTACGCCGACATTTCATAATAGAAGATTAAATTCTTTTTCTTCGACACCGACGTCATCAACTGCGCTGCCAAAAAAACCAAAACGATGTTCAGCACGGCGTCAGGATGTTCCACTTAATGCTGTCCGTTTAGATTCAGTCGGTCATTTTCCGGAATGTAAGCAAACAAGGCAGCAATGCCAAAATGACTGCAAATACAGGTCTTACATATTCTGCCCCAAATGCGAAGTATACCTGTGTTTGAATAAGGACCGAAATTGCTATGCATCTTTTCATAATATGTAAATTATTTAATTCTTGTTTATAACAAATGTATGAATTTTGTCTTGTTTATAACAAATGTATAAATTTTGTCTGTTTTTTTGTTTGTATGTTAGGGCCACAATACACTTATTCAACGAAAATACTTTTTGTTATAACTGAACGAAACGCCATATATGGCATATTATTTTTAAGTTGAAAACTGGCATACTGCATAAGGAGCCATATATGGCAAAATTGTTTGTTTTAACAATAAAAGTTTTTTGGGATTTTTTTTGCAAATATCTTTTAAGTTTTCAAAATAAAAATAAAAATTGGAAAAAAAAATTTTTTTTTACTGGATCATAATGCATGCAGTAGAGGGTTAAGATCATTTAAAAAAAAACTAAAGGTCAGAATTTATACTTCTCAATCGCTACCGACGCTAGCAACAGGAAGAACCGGAAAATGTTTCCAATTTGTATTCGATATTTCTCTGATACAGGTGTACAGAATAGGCTCCTTGATTTTGTTGAAAATACCGATAAATCTGCAAATCAGGTATTGTAGCCGCAATTTATATTTAAGGTTGTATTTGTAATAAAATTGTATATTAAGGGCTGCCGGTACTAGGTATACACAAAATTGTTATGTATCATAGGCTTAGTACACCAATATTTATATATCCATTGTAATGTTACTTATTCGCCGCACGCAACTCGCCAGTCGTTGATTGGTAGTCAAGCCGTGCGGTCGTTAATAAAGACATCTTAAAATAAAAGACATCTTAAAAATCAGAAGTGGGATTAGGAAACTCACCCTTCGCGAATAAAACTCAATAAACGAAAGAAAAATAAATAGAAAACCCCTCGCGAAAAAATAATACAGTCGACGACGGATATAAGAAACACTCATATAAGAAAAAATCTCTTATAAGAAACTCATATGGAAACACCATGTCTTTTCCCTATATGTACATATAAAGAATAGCTGATATAAGAAACATTCGGATATAAGAAACAAACTTTCATTCACAAAATGTCATATAAAAGTGTAAATTTTTACGCATATAAGAAACATATATTTTTTGATTGTTAAATGAATTTAAGTTTTTTTATTAAGCTAAACCATGCATTCAAACGAATCACATCACAGTAACAATGCGAACACACCTTTAAGAGAAATGAGAATGACAGCTACTCACATACAGAATGTCAGCAGGAAAAGTCCGTCATATCGTGTATGTCATATCGTGTTTACAAATCTTTCTAATTCATTGTTCTGGTTAAAATGTTTAAAAAACAAAGAAATACAGTGTCGTTGAAGAGCAAAATAAACATTCTTCAACAATTGAAGACGGGAAAAACAAGAAAAGAAGTGGCAAAAAAGTTTGAAATCTCTCAGAGCACCTTGTGCAAAATAGGCAAGCAATCAGAAGAAATTGAATCTAAAAAGTTCAGCTGCAAGAATTTAAATAAAAAAAGGGAAAGGAAACCAAAACACGAGCTCTTAAATAGAGCCATGAGTAAATGGTTTGAACAGATGTCGCATACTTAGTGGCCCGATTTTGCTTGACAAGGCTCAACAATTTGCAATTGAGTTGAAAATAACAGATTTTAAACCCAATGATGGCTGGCTCCACCGCTGGAAAAGAAGCGAAAATATAACTTTCAAAAAACTTCATGGAGAAGCATGTTCCGCTAACGTTGAAGCAGCAGAGAGCTTCAAAGAGCTTGTCATCCCAGATTTGCTGAAAAGATATCATTTTGAAGAAATATATAATGCAGATGAAACTGGTTTGTTGTATAAGGCTTTACCTGATGGCACATTTATCTCAGCGAATCAAAAAGTCAGTGGTAAAAAAAAAGTAAAAGATAGAATAACTTTACTTTTTGTTTGCAACGCAACCGGATCGGATAAGTACGTGTTGTCAATTGGCAAATTTAAACAGCCTAGATGTTTCCGTGGAAAACAAATTCCAATACCCTATAAATGGAATTCAAAATCCTGGATGACTAGCAAACTTTGGGCAGAAGTTATAAAGGAGTTAGATGATAAAATGGGAAAGAAAAAGAAAAAAATTCTGCTGTTGATTGATAACGCTTCATGCCATAAACTGGACTTCACTCCAAACAATATTGAGATTGTTTTTTTACCAGCTCATACCACAAGTCTTATCCAACCACTTGACCAAGGTATGTATAATTTGTTTTTCTTTCAAACCAACAGAAGAGTTTTACATGTGTACGATTTTACCTGTTTCTTAAAGGAATTACCCAATCATTTAAGGCGCAATACAGGAAGAATTTGGTCAGGAAGCAAGTTCTTGCCATTGAGGGCGAATATTTTGACACGTTTATAAAAGAAATGAATGTTGGAGCGATTCATTTGATGCTGTAAGTTTCTTGTCAATCACACTGTGAGAAGTGTACTGAATTACTTGCGAAACACATTGTAGCAAGGAAACTGGATTCCTTATATCCTGTTGTGTGTACATTTGCGTGTATGTGTGCAAATTCGTTGACAGATCTGTGAGTGCTTTGAGGGCTCAGTTGATATTGAGAAGCCAGCCAGCACGGTATGTGCCACAGAATTGTCCCGTCGCGCATAAATATTAACCCCTTTATTTTTATTTCGTTTAACTTCTCTTTCATGGATGTATTAAAAGCGTTGCACATCGTAAAAAGATCCTGGTGGCTTGTAGCTCCGCAAACAATACAAAATTGCTTCAAAAAGGCAGGCTTTTTTATAAATAATGTGGATGATTGCGAAGCTGATCCTATTGAAGCAGAAGAGCGAGAGGCTGTCAACAATGAACATGAACAGTCTCTTAGAGAATTGGAAAATGAAGGGTGTTTCGGGGAACTGGACGAAAAACAAATTATAAGCGAAGTTGTAGAAGAGGAGATGGATGAAGAATTAGGACCGTCTATTGAAACAATTGCCACGACATCTTTGCCAGCGCCAACAAGGGCTGACGCTGTTAAGTCTTTTTTTGTTTTAAAGCGTTATTTAGATAATGATGCCGAGCAAAATATGAACGATATTGAAGAAATACTTTTTAAAAAAAGCGATATAATTTATTTGCAACAAAAAATGGAGGATTTTTTTCAAAAGTGCGATTTGTAAATGCGTATGAACATGTAATCATACTTGATGTTATGGCAATTGCTTCAATAATTTGCGTTATTAATTTTTTTTTTGTGATAGTTAAATGTATGTTCATAAACAATTGTACATACATACATACAATCAATAACATATATGTGATATGGAATACCTTTTTTGTTATCTTTATTTTTTGTTTCACAATGAATTAAAATACTTCAAACGTTAAAAACTGATTTTTTTTAACTTTCCCTAATAACTTATCTTTTTCTCTAAGCCGTTCTGTTGATGTACGGTAGGTACATTTTTTTTCTTATATGTATTCGCTCTTTTCATATAAGAAACTTCGTTTCTTATATACGGTGTTCGCATATAAGAAAAACTCGGATATAAGAAACATTTTTTTGGATTTTAGAAGTTTCTCATATCCGTCGTGGACTGTAATTGTATTTACAGTGTGCGTGACAGTGTTCGACGACGACGAAGATGAGAACAGCGAGAACGACAACGAAAACGAGGCGAATAATGATGACGATGACGATGAGTATGAGGATAGCGTTGACGCAAATAATGAGAAAGCAACAAAAACAAATGAACAGCAAAATGACGGCAACAATGAAGACAGCAATAATGAAGATGATGACAGAAACCCACCACCAATGAATGAGGAAAAAGAATTTGAGTTGATGAAAAAAGAAATAGAACTTCTAAAGAGAGAAATTAAATTGCTTAAAAAAGAAAATGAAATGTTGAAAAAAAAGGAGTTTACAAAAGATAGTCATGATTCAAAGGGATACGAATATTTCCATAACGGAATTAAAGAATTGCTTCCTGACTTCGACGGTGAGTGTTTCCAGCATTGGGAAACTCAGTTAAAAAATTTATTAATGACATACAAATTGGACGACAACAGTGCACGCATTTTAATTTCGTGCCGTTTGAAGGGTAATGCACTCAAGTGGTTCCACTCCAGAATCGTGGCTATCCTTCGTCTCGTATCTTTTTTTTTTTTTTTTATATATATCTATGTACTACATTTTACTTCTTTCTAACTTGTTTTCATGTTCTTCAAACCGTCTACGCGTTTCATTAATTTGAAGGCACACTTTCAGTGAACCATTCAGATCAACCGTCTTGACACTAGTTTTTCATGAATTTTTGTATAGCATTTAAGTAAGTTTTGAATGCATTTGCCTTAGCTTGCAGCTGTGCCCTGAAAAAGCAACCAGCTGCCTTCCAGACGAATTCGAGTTTTTGTTATGTGAAACTATAAATTGGTTTTCCCGAAGCACATTATACATACCAACATTTCATATGAATCGTGAAAAGTATCTCATGAAATTCTAGGTTATTTTTTTAATTTTGTGATTTTTCAGTTTATTTACATTTATCAGCTTCGCTTAGCTGCCCGTGACCGTGACTTCAACATAGAACACCACACCAAACCAGAGATCTCCTTGGAATCCCATCAACCCTATTCTTAACCCTTTCGTGACGGCTGGTACATTTAAGTACCACAAAATGTATAAACATCCCTAGTATCATAAAATCTCAACCCTTTTGATTTAAAAATCGACCACACTTATCAGCGACATCTGAGTAACGGTATTTAATTGATGTCACGGTCGTTCGTGTATTTTACGTGTCTAGACATTCATGTTTGTATGCGTGATATTTGTGATATTTGGTGGTTATTTCATCTCAAGGACACTAAAATAAGCTCAATACTTTAGAAAAAAGTTGTAGGAAGTGATTAGAAATTATAAGGTACATCTATATTATATTTATTTTATGTTTGGTTACGTTATTTGCAAATTTTTCTCATTGGTACAAATGCCATCCGTCTTTTTTAGTGGTACAAATTTGCACCAACAGTCCTGTTCCTGTAGGCATATTTTTATTACAGTTAATTTTGTGTTTTTTTTTATGCAGAAAATGCCTTTTCCCTTGAAACAAAATGAGATTGCGGAATTAGCAAACGCTAGTTTTACGGATGACAGTGATGAGGACTTTTCTTCTGGCAGCGACGCCGACTACGTGCCCGATAGTTTACAAAAAAAAAAGAGACTGAAGAATCTGAATACAACGAGGTATCTAGTTCCGTCGAAGTTTCTACTAAAGAAGAACAGAGTGACCATGTTTCAGAAGAAGTTCCACCCGGCAATCAGGCAGGTGATGGAGTCGTTATATGGTCACCAGTTCCAGAAATGTTCATCCCTAAGAAAACGGTGAGTGCTCCTTACATTTGTAAGACAGGATTAGAGCTGCATCGCAACCTATCCATGATGGATATCTTCCACAAGTTGCTACCGCGATCCCGTTTATATTTACATTGCACAATGTGCAAATGAAAGGTTGGATATATATGAGAAGTGTAAGGAGAAAGCGGCAAAAATCATAAGAACAAATGCTGGTGAAATTGAAGTAATTTTAGGATGCATGTTTATGATGTGCTACAATCGATTACCGTGCTTGAAAGATTATTGGTCTACTCATCCCTCTCTAGGTAATCAGTCGATAAAATCAGCAACATCACGAGATAGGTTCATGCTGATAACTTCAAAAATGTATTTTTCACCTCCTGAAAAGCCCCCAACAAGTGCTAAGACATATTATGTAGATGACATAGTTGAATGTCTAAAAAAAAAACCTTTCAAAATTGCAGAGAAGACAGCAGCTATCAAAGCATAGACGAATCTATGACTAAATTTAAAGGGCGTAGCGTGATGAAGCAATATATGCCTATGAAACCGGTAAAACGGGGCATTAAAATGTGGTTGAGGTGCGATGCTCTCACGGGTTATACCTATGACTTTATAGTGGAAAAGAGACTGAGCAACGTGAAGGAACATTGGGTGAGCGAGTTGTTCAACAGCTAGCCGGCTCAAAAGCTAAAAAGGACGTCACTTTATGTTTCGATCGATTTTTTACTTCAGTAAATTTGTTAAAATCTATTGGATTCCCAGCCGTTGGTACAGTGATGGCCAATCGAAAAAATGTTCCTAAATTTTAAGGAAAACTTCAACGCGGTGAAGCTCAGTTCAAATGCACCTCTGGTGGTATCTTGTGCATAAAATGGCAAGATACAAAGGAATATTAGTACTTTCCAATTGTCATAAGCCCACAATTACTACCGTGACAAAAAAACTGAGGACTGGAGATAGAGTTGATGTGCAGTGCCCAGAAGCAATCAAATTTTATCGCGAAATAATGGGTGGTGTCGACTTAGCGGACCAGATGTGTGGTCTTTATGAATACGACCGGAAATCTGATAAGTGGTGGAAAAAAACATTTCCACCACTTAACCTATGGGTCATACAAGTTAACAACAAAAAAGCTTAGCTCGTATAAGTGCAGTCGCTGCATTTTCCACGTTAGCGATCATTAGTGCAAAACGTGTAAGATGCACACGACACTAATAATCGCAACATTCGCAAATATTCATCCGCCGGTAACCCGATACAACTTCTCGGAATCACCTGTCTGCGCACCGTTGCTGTTCCTGGAATTCATGGTAGCAGCTAGCGTATGCATAGGCGATAAGGTTAAGTTGTTAGTTTTTAAGTTCGAGTTTTGTTTCTACCGTTGCACAATAAAGAGCTCTTGCTCGCAAAAAATATTTTTTTCGGCTTTTAAACATAAAAAAGCTTAATTGGCGCCCGAGCAATCATTGAACCAGTAGTGAGAAGTGTACAATAGTGAATAAAAAATCACATAGTGATATAATTATTGATACTCTCCGCTAAGATCGAGCAGCCTTAATCTACAGTATAAATAACAAGTAGTGAAGTGAACCCGTAGCGAAAAGTTACAACAATAAAAACATTCCATAGTGAAATGATCGTCGAAATTTTCTACTATTAAGGAATGTTGGAAATGTGCGATGCAAAAACAACATTGACCAACATGCTTCGCTTTGAGTTTATTTCTATGTACATATATTGTATATACAATACTACTACGAAAATATGTACATACTACACTTAAACATAAAAGAGGGTAAGGGAAGACTGTTATGTTTTGGTCTATCCTCTTACTCATGTGCCATTAGTTGGAAGAGAGGTTACTTTGAATACCTATCATTCGAAAGCGAATTGTCTTTTCTTTTAATTATTTTTTTTTTGTTGTGTGTCACGAATTTTTTCGGTATAAACAGTCTTGTTCATATCACAGATACTTTAGTAATAAAATGATCGTGTAAAAGATAAATATAATGTAAGAGCTTAAATCTAGGACTTGGGTAATAGGTCCACCAATAATTATGTTCGATTTATTGTTTCGTTTTTTTTTTCTTTTTTTCTAGGTACTATATTGCTGTTGTTTGGGATTTATCCACGATTTTGACCGTTTGCTGGGTTTTGGTAAAATGGAATGGGGGGCCCGTCGGGAGATATGTTAATGTTTTCCGCGGGTAAGTTAAATGGAGATGGATACGGTGAACTATTAATGTTTACGTTAATTTCCGAGGTGAAAATATTTTTAATTGTATCGTTATCATTGTGTTTCATTTTGTTTAACGATTTTTGCATTAAAGCGATTGCGTATTTAATAATTGAGATTGTCTTTGATTCATTGTAAATATATTGGTTTGAGAAGCGTTTGTTGCGCGACTCCAAAGTTTTTATTTAAACAGGTGCATAGGATTCTCCTTTCTAGGAGTTCCAATTCCTTGGCCGTTGTTTTGAATATCGAGAACCATCGGAAGTTGATGCTTTAAAAGTGATCGATAGTGAAATTCCAATTAAAATAACAGAAGAGTGGAAGAAGTGTGAAAGAAATGCAAAAGTGTAACAGAGTTATAAATAACCTGCCGACAACACTGTAGCAGACACAGCACACAGCGGCAGACATGATCGCCGTTACTTTTCTTGGCATATGATTTTAACATACGACAATATAATTCACACTCACTTGAGTGGGGAAAATTAATGTAGTCACAAGAAATTATTGTATTAGTATTCAATAGCAATTCAGTTATCCGACACTTGTGGTCCTCCCAAGTAAATAAATTGTGGTCCTCCCAATATCCTTTTATTTTGTAAACGAGGTTGGAAGTCCTGGACACCCAGTAAAACCACCTGCGCGCTTACAAAAGGCATGTTAATAGAATATTTAAGTGCTTCCTTTCTTGGCTTTGCAAGTGCGGAGTGCACAGCAAAACAAATATTTAAGAATTTAGATGAAATATATGAACGCAAGAGTTTGGCGTAACAATTAGCAATAAGAAAAAAATTGCTTTCTTTAAAGTTTAATAGTGAATCGACTCTTTTAAATCATTTTCACGTCTTCGACGATTTAATTACGGAACTATTAGCTTCGGGAGCTAAAATAGAAGAAATGGATAAGGTTTCACATTTGTTAATGACGCTACCAATGTCCTATGACGGTGTAATAACCGCAATAGAAACATTGTCTGAGGACAATTTAACATTTTCTTTTGTGAAAACTCAGTTGCTTGATCATGAAATAAAACTAAAAAGTGATAATAGAGATACAAGCTCAAAAGTGTTTCATGCAGTGTGTACCAATAGTAATCATCATAATACGTTTACGAAAAAAAATAAATATAAATCAAAGTCAGTTCATAATAAATTTAAAGCAGTAATAAAATGTTATCATTGTGGAAAGAAAGGCCACATTAAAAAAGACTGCTATCTTTATAAAAAAAAATTTAAATAATAAGAAACATGTCATGGTGACCACACCAGACAGCTTATATAATATTTCACTTGTATAATATTTCAATTTAGTGCCCAGCAAAGTCAGCAAAATAAATATTCTCTTATACTGACCTTGCTGATTATAGTTTGTAATTTAAGTTGTACATTTTTTGTAACATAGACAATATTTTAGTATTTAAGGCAATTGAATAAACGAAACTGATTCATTCGTAAAAGATTAATTAGAGAGTTCACTTTTAGACTTCCCCCCACCAGCGGTAAGGAGTCTTTAACGCTCTAAACTTTACATGTCATGTCGTAAAAAATTTACACATATATCGAAATATTTGAAACAAAATACAATTGTAACAACAACATACCAACAAAATGTCAATTTCCAATATTTATTTATTATTTTATATAAATTCAATCTGGCAATGCCACACATGTAAAAAACATGCCAACAAGGAAGATTTATATAGAGTAAGCATATGGCTGAAGTCAAATAAGTTAAAATTATATGTCAATAAATCCAAAAGCATGGTTCTTAAATATAATTTTAATCTTAATCTAACTGTCGATAATTAAATCATCGAACAAGTTGAACATATTATATATCTAGGAATAGTCATTGATTCAAAATTAACATTTAACCCTAATGTAGAGTACCTAGAGAAAAAATTTGCCAAAAAAATCGGATTTTTCAATAGAATACGAAAGCGGATATCACTATTGTGTGCTATTAATATATAAGTTAACACAGAATAAATTCAGATGAAGAAACCCGAAGCACAACATCGCTTCCCATGAGTTTGCCATGGAATTAGCTGACAACGCGTCTGTACTGTCCGAAATACGATTCGTCGACACTGCCGGAACCGCATTCCATCACGTACGGTGTGTAATGAGTGAGCACCTGTGGGATTAAGAAAATATTGTTTCAGTTTGTATCGAGGCAGAATCGCTGCCGGTTTGAAAAATAAAAATTATTTTTTTAACAAACTTCAACTTATGAAGTTTTAATTGGCGCCCGAGCAGGGACCCTGGCAGTGAAACTAGTAAACGTGTAGCGCACAAAGTCCCCAAGTGGTACAGTAAATCGCATACAAAGTCCCCAAGTGGTACAGTAAATCGCGTACAAAGTCCCCAAGTGGTACAGTAAATCGCGTATAAAGCCCCCAAGTGGTACAGTAAATCGCGTACAAAGTCCCTAAGTGGTACAACAAGATACTAGTGTCGGGAGCCAGGGTCCGCGCGTTTATCAGTGAAACCGGTCAATTAATAATAAAAGAACTATAGTGTTTGTGAAAACCGGACAGACGTTGGAGAAGCTATTAAAAGGGCCCCTTAGTAACGAAGTGAAAACGTGTAGTTGAAGACACGAGACTGCTGCCGCTCCACAACAGTGGAAACAAGGGAAACGCAAGCAGCAGCCGAACTACCAACAGAATCACCTGCAGAGATTTTGGAATGACCAGCACCAATCAAAAGTGTTAGCTTAAGCCGAAGCCCGCCATATTACAAGGTCACGAGTGAGGACACTCGAATTTGAGGGTGGAGGAGTTAACACAGAATAAATTCAGATGAAGAAACCCGAAGCACAACATCGCTTCCCATGAGTTTGCCATGGAATTAGCTGACAACGCGTCTGTACTGTCCGAAATATGATTCGTCGACACTGCCGGAACCGCATTCCATCACGTACGGTGTGTAATGAGTGAGCACCTGTGGGAACGCTTCGTCGTTGGATGCTTCGCCTCCGTTAGTATTTAAGCCACAGTAATTAAGAAAATATTGTTCAGTTTGTATCGAGGCAGAATCGCTGCCGTTTGAAAAATAAAAAATTATTTTTTTAACAAACTTCAACTTATGAAGTTTTAATTTATATATACACAGCTGGTCAAAAAAATAGGTGTGAAAAGTTTTGTTGTTAGTTGATTTGTTCCTTCTGCTAAATAACAGTTGTTTTGCCAACAAGACTTTTAACAAAACACATTTTTATTACGAATTGCTTAGTTCCGTTAGAATGACGCCAAGCTTATTGCATTTACTAAGTTTACCGTTAAGTAGTTTATTAATTTGCGTTGCATTGCCATTTTGTACGCGTTAGAAGTTGGTCATTAAAATAGGTGTGATTCATTTAATTGTTTAAATTTTGAGATTTGGTGCAAAAATATTAATAAAAGTGATTAACTTTAAAGGTGAGTTTCTTTTTTGATCATTTTTTCACAATTCTTCTTGAATTTTTTTGTTAAATTATTTTTTAAGATGGGTCGAAAATGTCACTGCTCTGCGGAAGAAAGGGAGCTTGTTCAGCGGTTAAGAAGTGGGGGTAAAACCTATAAGTTTATAGCAGATGCCCTAGGAAGGTCACAGAACTTTGTTACCAATGCCCTTAAGCCAATTTTGGGGTTAGAGAAAAGAGGAAGGCCGAAAAAAACCACAGGTACTACCGACCACCGAATTGTATTTTTAGCGAAGTCAAATCCGTTTGGTTCGTCACGGACTATAGGCGCACAAATTGGGGATGAAGTAAGTGCTCGAACAATCCGGAGGAGACTACAGAACTTCAATCTCCCAGGAAGAATCGCCAGAAAAGTTCCACTCCTAAGAGCTAAGAATCTAAGGTCCCGAAAAGAATTTGCCTTAAGATATAGAAGTTGGAACGACCCTGAAGGAGTAAAGAAATGGAGGAATATTCTGTGGAGTGACGAAACAAAAATAAATTTGTTCTCCTCGGATTGTGGTCGTAACGTAAGGCGACCAAAAGGAAAAGAATACCATCCTCGCTATACATTGAAGACAGTTAAACATGGTGCAGGAAATATAATGGTATGGGGCTGTTTTTCCTGGTATGGTGTCGGTCCTATATTTCGTATCAGTAACATCATGACAAAGTATGGATATAGGGACATCTTGGAAAATGTCATGCTTCCATTATCTGAGGAAAACATGCCCCTCCGATGGCATTTCCAACAGGATAACGATCCCAAACACACGGCCGGTATTGTGAAAGATTGGTTTCGGGATCAAAACATATCGGTAATTCCATGGCCAAGTCAATCTCCAGATCTCAATCCCATTGAGAACTTGTGGGATGAACTGAAGAGAAAATTAAAAGGTCAGTTCTTCACAAATGCTAATCAACTGTGGGAAGCAGTCCAAAATGAATGGTATTCCATCCCTCCCGAAACATGCCAGAAACTGGTCGGATCAATGCCACATCGACTTCAAAAAGTTTTGCAGAATAATGGAGGATACTCAGGTTATTAGAGTAAGTTAAAAAAAAAACAATAAAAAATATTAAAACCTTTAATTAATGATCTTTTTAGGAACACACCTATTATTTTGTCCAACCGGAAAACACAACCCCAAAAGTTTTTGTTTTTTGTTTTATTAAATACATCGAAAAAAAATAGACAACTACTGTCAATATTTCTAATTTAATGTACATTTTATAAATAAATTGTAAAAACAATAAATCAATTGAAAATATGACAAAAAAATGATTTTTTTTTAAAATATGATCGCACACCTATTTTTTTGACCAGCTGTGTATATTTCATATTGTATTTTATATAACTTCATTATGGACTTGGTAAATATTTTGACGCTAACTGTCGATGAACTGAAAGAGAGACTGATTGGGTTGAAGTTGGAGGTAAATGGGAATAAGGCAGAATTGCAGGCGCGTTTAATTGATTCGATTAAAAAAGATAATACACTCGGTGACGATGGTATTCGCTCTGAACATAACGTATCTGAACATTCCTCATTTGTTTCTGCAGAACGCAATACGGATCCAACGTGTTTCTTTAGTTTTAAAGACATGGAAGAGTCAATATCTCGCTTCACGGGAGATGACGATTTTCATATCGAAAATTGGATAGGCGAATTTGAAAAAATGTGTAAGGTAGTTAAATGGAATGGGTTACAGAAGTTCGTTTATGCTAAGAGATTGCTTCATGGCTCAGCTCGTTTATTTGTAAACAGTGTTCCCAATTTAACCACTTGGCCCGATCTCAAAGCAAAATCAATTTAAAGAGTATTGCGCTGAAGAAGGCATTGCTCACGTGCTCATTACGACTGGAGTACCTAGGGGAAATGGTCAAATCGAACGCGTTAATCGGGTAATAGTGCCCATGTTGATAAAATTATCCCTAAGTAAGCCATCCGATTGGTATAAGCACGTCAGTACTCTACAAAAGTATATAAATTCGACTACTTCAAGGAGCACTGGTATGACTCCTTTTAGGCTTCTCACAGGTGTTGAAATGCGACTTAAATCTAACTCCGATTTAGGAAGTCTCGCTAAAGTTATCGATGAAGAGATTTTTAAAGAACTAGATTTTGAAAGAGACGAAATGCGCCAACTTGCGAGACAAAATATACTCAAGGTACAACAAGAGAATCGACGAACTTTTGATGCTAAAAGGAAACCTGCGGTTAAGTATATAAAGGGTGATTTGGTAGCTATAAAGCGAACTCAATTTACTCAGGGAAAACTGTCGACCCAATTTGTTGGACTTTATCGTATTTCCTACGTAGGCAAAAAAAATCGGTATCATGTTTGGGTGGGGGAACACGAGGGACCATTTAAAACAACCAGTGTTGCAGACCACTTGAAGGTGTGGAATGATACATGTATTCGAGACGAATATAGTCAGGATTGCCGAGTGTAGGATCGAGAAAATGAAAGTGGTAACACTGTTCACTTTTTACATTAAGAGCGTTTCACCCGACAAACACAAGGAGTCTCTCTGAAGTCGTCAATCCGATAAGAAGTCCGTACGTGCACCGTGGATTGAACATATATGTAAATTTAATTTCTTACTTAAATACATACCTAATATCTAGTATAAAATGTTTACAATTAAAACCTACATAAAAGAAACGACCAGATCAAATAAGAATCACTCTTGATTTGGCCTCCGCTCAGTTCGGTAGAGTTACCTCAGCCTCTGATCAATCTTTGAAAGAGTTTTAGTCAGCAAAATACCATCGGTGTTGCGTTTTATTTTTCCTTACCGGAACAGCGTCGCCGAATTTTTACTTTTGCGAACCCCCGTCATCTCCGTCGCTTCGGCTGTCATTCCTCCTATTTTGGGCCAACAACTTGCAATTTAGTTTGATTAGCACGGTAGAGCTACCTCAGCCTCTAGTCAACTATTTTTGCTATTTGTTCGAGAACACATAGGGAATACGGCAAACAGGGCATACAGCGGACCCACGGACAATACACACGCATATATTGATATTCCAGCGGTTTGGCTAGCAACGGGTGACACCCTGCTCGTTCACAAAGCATACAATTTTGTCACCGTTCCTACAAAAATCGCAGCCTAATATCCAATTAATAATTCATTGTAATACACAATTATATAAAAAATGTCAATCTTAATGCCTGAAATCACTATCGACAATGTGCTTGATCACATTGAAATAACAAACGACCTTAAAGCTCCGACCATTTCTACATCTCCTGTCAAATGGAATGATGTCTTCTTTATGACCAAATATGTAGAAAAAATAGTCTTTTCCGCTGGACCCACTCCCTCTGAAGGTGTCCTATACGCCAAAGCCTTTATGAACTGGTACACTTTCATCATGTTACCAGAAAGAATGGATGAAGTTGTCTTGGCCTTCTATGCTCAATTCCTATGTCAGCAGATTCATATTTAATATCAAATAGATTCTTTAACTCACAGTCGGCCAATTCTCTAAGGAATCCAGGGGGTATTGAGAAAAATGCTCAATCAACTTGGACATCGCGTTGCCAAGGGATGCCTGCTGCTTCAGGAACAGAGGGTGCTAGTACTTCTGGAGCTGTTATAGCCGGAACCGAACGCAGTAGCACTACACATTATGAAGTTTACGAATGACAGGGTGAATAAACTATTTTATTATCAAAATACCTACCCAATCACCAACCCTCCCCATGATGGTATGCTTGAGTCTTTCAAATCAGACTATCTGAGATTCCAACCCGGGAGTATTAGAGCCTTGACACTAGTAGTTTATTCTCATACCAACACCCCTTCTGAGACTCGTGATCTAGTTGAAGCTATTTTTCGATCTGCCGGGTTGTTAGCCTTATCACAGGTAGGCTTAGGATGTTTAGGGTGGCTTCAAAGAGCAACTGAAGCCAACAAGGTTCCCATGAGCACACTTCTTAAGTACAGTATTTAACGGATATAAGAAAACTCCATATAAGAAAAAAACGCTTATAAGAAACGCATACGAAATTCCGTGCCCCTTCAAATATTCTTCTATGCAAAATGAAACCCTTCTAAGAAAAACGCTTATGAGAAAAAAACTGATATAAGAAACTTTTTTGCAATACCAAAATCTATAAGCCAATACAAAAAAAAAACGGTTAAAGGAAATTCGTTCTCATGTAAATAATTTGTCTTCAAACTGTACAGAACTCATCATTTAAAATGTGCGCGAAGCTTAAATAAATTGACATTTCGAACTAAAATGACAGCCTATGACATTAAGAAAACAAGTTTCATTTGCTACGGTAATTTTTTGATTTGCTTATTCAAATATTGAATTTTTCCTTGAAAATGTCGAAAAACCAGTCGAGAAACGCAGTTTCGGTTAAAACCAAAATAGAAATTTTAGAAGAAGTGAAGTGTGGAAAACCCCGAAAAGAAATTTCCAGTAAATTTAAAATTTCTCAAAGCACTCTCTCCAAAATTATTAAAAATTCTGAGAGTATTGAAAAACTAAAATATTCGTGCAAAAATTTGAATAGAAAAAGAGACAGAAAAGGAAAATATGAAATACTTAACCAAACGATGGCTAAATGGTTCGAACAAATGGTTGAAGAAGATGCGAAAATCACTGGTCCGATTCTTCTCGAGAAAGCGCAACAGTTCGCCGTGTAGTTGGATATCCCGGACTTTCAAGCCAATTTAGGATGGCTCCAACCAAAACATCTGCTTTAAAAGAGTGCATGGAGAAGCCTGCTCCGCCGATAAAGAAGCTGCAGAAAATTTCAAAGAGTACGTTCTGCCAGGATTTTTGGAAAGGTATGATGGTGAAGACATATATGTTAGAGCAGTATTCTGTTGAATGTGTGGGAATCACTCTTTAATAATGAATAACATCAGTTAAGTTGAGGCATACGGTAAGTACCTACTAAGAGAGATTTCCTTGAGTGTATGAGTGTCACTCCTCGACGATAAAATAAGAAAAGGGGTCTGCGTTTTCATTAAAAAAGTGAGAGCGAATGAAAAGTGACGTGCTGGTCGATGCACCGCAGATAATAATTCGGTTTCAGTATTTATCTATCATACATATGCACCGAAAATATCGTTTACACATACGACTAGTGCTAAAAATGAAAATTCTACATATCCAAGTTTACACCCAAATACTTCATATATTTTCCATTCCCATTTCCCATATAATTCGATACTGCCAATCAAGCAGTTGTGCATTTTCCATTTCCTTTCCCACACAATTCTATATTGTCAATTAAGCAGTAATGTATTTTTAATTCTAAGAAATAGTATTAAGCAAATCATGTATAGATTCTCGGAATCTAAAATTAATGCATAAACGAAATTTTGTAATAAATAGCAGGAAAATAAAGGCAAAGTTGTACAGTTGACGTTCGACCACAGTAAACTTGTGTTTTTTTTATCTTTTGCGAAACGCGAATCCATAACTGGCGCCCGAGCTAACCAAAAATCCAATATACCCGAAATAAAAAGTCGCGAGTGTCTAAAGGTGTGAACTGGAACGACCCTACCAAATATAGGCATGTGTACCAAATACCCTACAAAGGTGTGAAGTGGACTACCCTACCAAAAAGTGTTAAGTGGTGACATTGTAGGGTACTACTCGTAGACAGAATAAAAAAAAAACAAAAAACAAGCGCATTTAAGTGTAAAAAGACGTTACATACGAACACGTCCAACGAGGGAGCAACTGCAACCGGAAGCCCAAATGACGTTACATAAGAACACGTCCAGCGAAGGGAACAGCCGATCCAGAAAAAAATCCAACAGTGGCGCAACCCGTGCTCGAGTAAGCAACAGCAAAAAGCGACAACACGGACCACCCGATAGGAAGATGCTGGTAGCTGTATTTATATTGTAAGAAACAAACTTTTTTTAAAAGGAAATACCTATTGTCAGAAGATTCTATCAACCCCTCCTACCAACATCGCTCACACCACGATCATGGAGGAGAAATAATCAACCCTCTGTCAGTCAGTTGAACGACAACCGTCATAGCGCGCAGACCTACAGCTCATACTATGGTCCCTTGTTGAAAATAATAAAATATCTTTTCACAAAAATAAAGAAGACTGTTTTTTTTTTTTTGTTATTGACTAAATTTCAGCTGTCCTGACACTATTGCGAAACGCATAATTTTTTAAACGAAACAATTTTTTTTTATATTTTTTAATTAAACACTTATTATAAGAACCATAATATTTATCATAAAGCCATTAATTTTTGCCGTTATCTCTATTATATTGTACCAACATTTAAATCAAAATAATACCAAATACCAATAGCCTAAGTTAAGAAACTGTGCCATTCAAAATGGAGCAAATGAAAGAAATGATTGTAAAATTAACAGGCGCAATTGATGTCCAAATTGAACAAACTAAACTCATTAGCAACCGCCTTCAGCAGCTAGAATGTAGGATTGGTCCACCCCAAAACATCCCACAAACCCTTGTGACCCCCAGGAAAAGAGCAAGACCTTGCTGAAGTCAAAAAACTACCTGACTGCGTCAGAGACTTACAAGTATTTGCCGGAAACCCGGTACAATACATTTCGTGGATCCACAATGTGGAATCAATTCTGAGAGATTATGAGATAGTTAGGAATAAACTTATTTATAGAGACCACGAATCTTTTCCTATTAAATAAAGTATTTATTTTAAACATTGGTTGTTTACTTTTATTTACCTAACACATGTACGACAAAAAATTAGAGGCCCGGCCGATGCCGCCCTCATATCCTACAATCTTTTCGATGAATATTGGTCCGCTATAAAGAAATATTTATCGCTACATTAGAGTATGAGCTCAATATCATGACCCAAAATAACCAAACCATCGTTGAATTTTATGCAAAAACCAACCACCAACTTTCCCTCCTAATCAATAAAATTAAGACTGAAGAGTATTCTCATGAAACGATCAATGCCTTAACGGAAAATTATAGGAACAGAGCTTTGGATATTTTCATAAGAGGTCTCAACGGAGACGTCTCTAGAATTGTCTAGAATCACACATGCAAAGTACAGAGCATACAAATACAGAGCATACAAAAAACATCGTTACCAACGGTGCTTGCAGACCAAATTTAGCAAGTATCGTCGCAACAAAGTGTCGACCACCAGCTGCATTTGCGCCCGAGAAATTACAACAAATACATCATTTGTGCACCGGTACTTTATGGACCGAGAAATAGCAAATCAGTGTCGACTGTCGACCACTAGCTGTATTTGCGCCCGAGAAATTACAACAAATACAGGAGCGACCCTTCGTACAAGTTAACACCGACAAAATTTACAATTTAATTATCGCACCACACACGATAGAGATTAAATTCGCAGTACCATGACACCCACACATCATAAATAAACAAACCGCTTCCTCATGCTGACTTAGTAAACAACGACACTCCACATCAATCCATATGCCGATACAATGATCGACGTCTTCTCTTATCTCTGGTTAATGCTGACGCAGTAAACAACGACACTCCACATCAATCCATATGCCGATACAACGATCGACGTCTGCAATAGGTTAAGATATTTTGACTCTGTATCTTTTAGTTCAGTTCTAATTTGGTTCTCAATAAAGACAGAGGCTTCTCCTCTAAAGAAAAAATAATTTTTTAAGAAATTTAAATATAGTTTAATTTAATTGGCGCCCAACGTGGGGCCCAGCACGGAAAATTAGTACGCGAAACAGTTCGGGAAAGTTTACTAAACAATCAAACATAAGTCGACCTAAAGTAGCTCGCCGTAACTAAGCATAAGCCGACCTTAAGTAGCTCGCCGCGAAGTGACTGAAAGTAAAATAAACATTCCAAATTGTAGTGTGCGCCGTGATCTGGGCCGCCCCACAAACCAGGAGGACATCATCAGAGATCTATAGATCGAGGAAACTGCGAGGGAGTGTGAAGGAGATACCCGAGTAGCAGAAGCAAAAAGGACACTATCAAATTCACCAGCGCAGGGATGTTCTTCGCAGCAGTAGTTCTGTTGTTCCTGCCTCTGGCCACCGCAGATATTCAGATCTTGGACTACTCGAATTCAAATCTAGTCACTCTGAACGTAGGTGTGTCAAAATTACAGACTGGCACGTTTAATCTTATACACGTAATAGATCTGGAACTATACTCCAAAGTTATTGAAGACATCGATTTCAATATTCGCTACCACATGAGCAACAACGATCCTTTATACCCGTTAATATCCCACGAAATCTCCAACCTCCAGTATCTCCTCATCCGACTTAAACCGAAACCAAGGCAACAAAGATCACTAGATTTTATTGGCAGTGCGTGGAAATGGATAGCTGGCAATCCAGACCACGCAGATTTTCAAATAATTAAATCAAAAATTAATAACGTTTTGGAAAATAATGACAGACAAATTGTAATAAATAAGTTAACGAATGAAAAAATAAATGAAATTTTAAATGTTACAAATATTATTATTACAACTATGAAAAAGAATTCAAGTTTAAAAGATGAATACTTCATAAATATTAAATATAAGTTAGATGTAATTAAAGAAGAATTGATAAATGTCAATTATGCTTTACACTGGGCAAAAGCAGGTATTGTAAATTCATTTATTTTGTCAGATTTAGAAATTAAGTTAGCAAAGAGAACATTTGAAAAAAATAAAACACCACAATAAATTTAGAAGAGGCATTCGAATTTGCAGATGTAAAAATAGCTACTAATATGTCTACTCTGCTTTATATCATAAGTATACCCATTACAGAATCCGAATCATGCCAAAATTTAATGCTTAAACCAATTAAAAGAAACAATATTGTAACAAAAATTTCATTTAACCATATACTAAAATGTAATAACCAAATGTATGGCATTAAAGAAAAATGCAAAACATATAACGATTTAACTATTTGTAAACAAAATCAAATTGTAGTCATAAGTGAAAATGATTGTATTTCAAATTTATTAAGAAGCAGACAGTCGAATTGTACCGAAATCAATAATCAACACATACTTGGCGTAGAAGAAATACTTCCCATCATCATACAATACCATAACGTCTCCATAATCATAGATAAACAAAATTACATCTCTAATGAAATTCCTGGATCAAAACCACTACCGGCAATTGTGCAGCCAGATTCACACGTAGAAAAGTACGAAGAGTTGTTAACTTTGGAAATGATGAAAGAATTACATCTGAAAAATACCAAATACATCGAGCGTATAAAAGAAGGAAACAACCGACATCTGTTAACCAACTCTAGTTTCATCATCATCCTAATAGTAGTGATCGTGGCTATGGTCACAAGAATGTTAAAAAAGAAGACACAAATCAATATCACCACCAATCCAGATCCAATGCCAACAATACCAATACCTATGACCCAACCAGAAGACAATAAAACATCCGAGATTCACACTGAAAACCCTGCAAGCTCACCAAAACAGACGTTTAAACTCAATCCAACTAGAATCAGTCAAATACCCTTTTTCTAAGAGTCAAACGAGGACGTTTGAAACTAAGGGCGGAAGAGTTAACACCGACAAAATTTACAATTTAATTATCGCACCACACACGATAGAGATTAAATTCGCAGTACCATGACACCCACACATCATAAATAAACAAACCGCTTCCTCATGCTGACTTAATATGCTGACTTAGTAAACAACGACACTCCACATCAATCCATATGCCGATACAATGATCGACGTCTTCTCTTATCTCTGGTTAATGCTGACGCAGTAAACAACGACACTCCACATCAATCCATATGCCGATACAACGATCGACGTCTGCAATAGGTTAAGATATTTTGACTCTGTATCTTTTAGTTCAGTTCTAATTTGGTTCTCAATAAAGACAGAGGCTTCTCCTCTAAAGAAAAAATAATTTTTTAAGAAATTTAAATATAGTTTAATTTAATTCATACAAATACAGAGCATACAAAAAACATCGTTACCAACGGTACTTGCAGACCAAATTTAGCAAGTATCGTCGCAACAAAGTGTCGACCACCAGCTGCATTTGCGCCCGAGAAATTACAACAAATACAGGAGCGACCCTTCGTACACAAGTCGATCTACGGTGACTGCGGCGCGAAGAAGCAGAAGAGCAAAGAAGAACAGCCGATAACTTTCGACTGTCTGGACTCTGGAGCCAATCAGCAGCGGCACACAATACAGCGTGTGTGTATATGGCCATCGAGCGGCCTTCCTGCTAGGATGGAAATCATCGCCAATTCACTTGCAGTTAATCGTTCACCAAGGAAGGAGCTTCTCAAGAGAAAAATACGATACAGTCCACTTTTCATTTAAATTTAAATAAAGTTAAAATAGTTTTGAAATCGTGCGTTTCATTTATAGGAGTTATTGAACAAGAATGTTGATCATCCAGAAACCCAAAACTCTTCCTGAGGCTTATACTTATTGTTAGGGTTTCAAAACTTAAACTTTAGAAATGTTTCTATTCATCGCAGAGATGTGAATAACTCAACCACTGCCCCAATAAACCAAATGTTGACCTGGTCCCCATAGACAATTTACACCGCAAGAGCAAAATCAAATTTACAACATTCCCCGCAATACCCAACTGAAAGGTATTTAAAAAAAAATATTGTGACCGACGTGTGGTTGAGGTTGTTTACTAATCTTTACCTGTTTGCACAAGCCTATTTGTTTTTTTCTTTTCTTTTCTTGCCGGTGTGTAAGGATGTAGTAGTAATGTGTTTTCCCTTACAATCAATGTAATTGTGAAGTTGAAGGGGGTAGATGTATGCTAGCTCTCATTTCTATTGAGGCAACAGGTCAGTTTATGTAGAACAGAGCAGTGAATGGTTGCTCCTTTAAATCGCGTGAGTTATGTTAAATCAGCAGTCCACAAAGGAAGACCAACATTCAACAATAAACATCAGCATCATTGACGACAACGCAACAAAGAAGTCACCCAACGAAAATAAACAAAACTCCACACAAGAAGATGTTGACATCAGCAACATTGTAGACAACCAAGCCAAGCGACCAGTCGAAGCCACCATCTACAAGCACTAAGCAGATCTAATCGAGATTTCAAACTAGACAGACGTCTTTCAATACGTCTTACAAAAACTTCTGATGAATAAAGAAAGCTTTTAAATATTAGTTGTTTCTTTTTTTATTTTTTAATGAAAATAAATATTCATACTTATTTCGTGTGGTTAAAGTAAATTGTGTATCTGGTGATTAGTGGAAATAGAAGAAAAAAACGAAAGGAGAAGATAGAATAAAAAACGAAGTGTGAGTAATCCTCACGAATATCTCGAATTCTTACAATATTTACATTTGGTATTATTTATTTATTTTGTATACGCAAATTATCTGAACCAGCGCTTTGTTGATCTCTTTGTGAGTTTTATTTATTTGTTTTGTCTTGGGATTTTTTTTTTCCAAATCGCCTTTGCACGATTGCATGATCGCGCATGTATGCCATCTGGTTCTTGGCTCTGGTCATTGATACATGAGATGGGGGTGGTTTTCCCTCAAATATTTCTTGTGTAATTTTACACTTGTGTTTATGCTATAGGGTGGAGGTATTCCCTCATATTGTGATTGAACATGGCATGGTAGTGGTATTCCTCCATCTATGTTTCTTACGTTTGAAGAATGTGGTAGTGGTATTCCTCCATACATCAGATTTTCTTTCATGGCATGGTAGTGGTTTTCCTCCATCTATGTGTTCACTGTTCCTACAAAATATGGTAGCGGTATTCCTCCATATGTCTGATCTGTTTTTTTCATAGCATGGTAGTGGTTTTCCGCCATCTATGTGTTTACTGTTCCCACAAGAATATGGTAGTGGTATTCCTCCATATGTCTGATCTGTTTTTTCATAGCATGAGAATACAGGAGTGAGATCTTTCCATGGCATGGTAGTGGTTTTCCTCCATCTATGTATTTTTTTGTTTTGTTTAAAGAGTATGGCAGTGGTATTCCTCCATACGACATTTATATATATATGCATGGTAGTGGCGCATACCTTCATATCTAATTATAATTTCTCGATTTTATGATCGAGACCCAGACGGCTTCATAATATTTATTTACATTTCTTTCGCCACAATTTCGTTGATATGCGTGGGTTCAAACAAATTTAGAAATATGTTTTTTTTTCCTTTCCTTTGTTGGGATTCTTTCTTTTATAGATGATGGGTATTTTTGATATTCATGATGTATTTTCTTTATTTTCAGACACTCATCGGTTAACGATCCATCCACCAGCAACTAATTAGAATTTTTTTTTTTTTTATTTTTTCCGTTTGTTCAATACAATAATTTAAATGATTTTTTTCCAATTCTTTGTTTTTTTTTTAATGCTAATTCATTAAATGTATGAAATACATTTTTTTTAAAATACCAACGTATTGTGTTTATTTTTTTTTTTTTTTTAAAAATCGGTTCCTAACACAACCAAACCCCACATGGAACAGTCCACCGCCCCCCAGGCCAACAAATCCAAAACCACCTCAACCGATGGAAACGGATCAATCTGTGCAAACGCGGCAAGTAAATTATATGAAACGACCTGCAAATAATCTAGTGCAGCGAAGGTGTTATGATTCAGAAAATTTACCGCGGAAAAATCAGCGCCTCTTCGCAACTAATACCGTTTGTAGCAGAGTGAAATTTAATTTGTTATATTGTATTAAATGAAATTTAATTGTAGTGAAAATAATGTTCATAAAAATTGTATACATTTTGATATAATTCACATCCACTCCAATCAAAAATTTTGTATATAACCATCTAAAGATTTGTACTCAGTGATATAATTCACACATAGTTGTTACCAAAAATTTATAAAGACCCAAGTGATATCAATAAAGATCGCTCGCAATATTCTTAATATTCGAGTTTACTAAGAGACCATTTCTTTTAAGAGATCATTTAAGTTGTTTTTGCTTCGAAGACAAGTGTTGCGTACGGTTTCCCGGACCACCTTGTCTATCGTTGACCATAGCAAGAAGGAGGAAGTTTCGCCGCCCTGTATACAGGCTACATAAGGTTGCGTACGGTTTCCCGGACCACCTTATTCTAGCCCTGTCGATCTGCAGGGGAAAGGAGACCAGCCGCTCAAGTCCCTTTATAAGGTTGCGTACGGTGTCCCGGACCAACCTGCTATAAAGGAAGGAAAGTCTACGGTTGTAAAACGTACTTTTTTCAATTTACGAGGTAGGATAGCCACTGTCCACGACAAGTAGGAGAACCACCTCGTTACACGTTGAAGAATCGGAAGAAAATCAAGAAGAACCGCTAAATGAGGAAAACTTTCACGTATACGAAGAAACAGGCTATGAAGAAGATAACACTGAAGGATATTGTCACGAAGTAAATTTTATAACGGATGCCTCTCTAGCGTACCATACTTACTGGAATATGTTACCAGTGAACCTTTAAAATTCTTGATAGATACTGGAGCTAACAAAAACTTCGTATCTGATAGAATTGCAACAAACAGTAAACCAGTAAATAAAACCTTTCAAATACAATCCGCCGGAGGACAACTAGAAATTACCCAAAAAATCACTGGTCCATTTTTTTTTAAATGTTTAGGCAATAATACACCAATTATTTTCTATGTTCTGCCAGGATTAAAATCATTTGACGGAATCATAGGCGATGACACTCTAATGGAGTTGGAAGCTGTCATCGATAGAAAAAACAACATCCTTAGCATAAGCCCTAACATTAAAATTAACCTTTTTGGAATCTAAGCAAGTTAATAATATTCAAATAAAGTCCGATATAGACATCGACATACACAAAAAATTATTTGGAAATATTTCTGACAGTGGAACTATAGACACTAATGTCCTTGCAGAAATAAAAACTACATCTTTCGAACCAATCTATACAAAATCCTACCCTTATCCCGCCAACTTAAGAGCAGAAGTCGAAACACAGATAGGAAAAATGCTTGCAGATGGTGTTATCAGACCATCTGAAAGCCCATATAATTCGCCGCTTTGGATAGTTCCAAAGAAAGCAAACGCAGCTGGCGAAAAGCAGTATAGGCTGGTCATTGACTTATAATCTAACATCTGGGGTGGCAGCACGTAACTTGATACAATCGAGAGGATTGTTCATCGTCAGCCAACTCGAAACAAAACATTTTTGGCAGCACGTAACTTGAAACGAGTTTCGTTGTGACTTGTACTTAAAAAAATTATTGTGAACTATGAAGTGAAATGTCAAATCGGTATTTCAATTTCAACTATTCTTTATTTGAAAAGTGGATAGAAAAAAGATGTTATTTTTTGATTCGGAGAGTGAGGACGAGGAAGTCTCTAATGCCAAAATAAAAAGAAGAGTTCTAAGAGATAACAGCAACCCATTAGAATTAAGTGAAAAAAAGTGAGTATTCAGAAATAAAAGAATAAAACTGACAAAATTGAAAAATTAACTAACATTTCTTTAGCTTTGTGCCGCAGTTTAGAGTGAACAAGGAATGCTTCCTTATGATCCTTAACTCATCAAAACTTCCAGGCAAAATAAGAAGCACATCAGTTCCAGCCATTTTACAACTTTGTTCAACATTGAGTCTCCTAGCCAGTGGGAGTTACCAATTCAATGTCGGAACAAACGTGTTACTAGGTATGGCACAGACAACAGTTTCAAAGTTCTTTCGACGCACTTTGGGTTTTTTGGAAAACGAAATTTGTCCGCAATGGATAAGACTTGATATTTCAAGACAGCAAAGAAATTTGCAGTGGCCGCACTGTGGTGCATTTCGTTTATGTTACCTTCTGTGTATGTGTGAAGGTGGCGAATGTCGATAGACAGATCTGTGAGAGTTTCAGAAGTCAGTTGATCGTAAGAAACCAGCACAGGTAGATGTGCCACAGAATTGTTGGCGATCGACTGTCGTTTATATACCAGCTAATATAGCAGCTAATATATATTTCAACAGAAAAGGATTTCATAGCTTGAATGCAATGGTGGTGACTTTATATTTTAAATCGCTCCAAGTCTTAAACAAAACACAATTTTATAAATAAATAAATAAGTACACTCGCATATTTAAAATCAAAACCTTTTTCCAATCTTTAATATCTTTTTGTGGAGGACCCTCTGTGTTCAGGGAATTGGATAGTCTTTCCCAGAGAAAACTGCTATTTTTCCTTCCTTCAGCCGTTTTCAAGATTCCTCGAGCTAAATCCTTATGATCGCTCATAAAATTTGTTATAATTTCTATTTGTTTTTTATTAATGGCCATATTTTGCTTATTTTCCATTTTTTTTGTTGTTAAACGATAGGTATTTGCTATCGAGAATAAAGCTTTGTTTCAAACGTCATTTTCTAGTTTGTGTGCTGCGAACTTCGACGATACAATCGAGGGTAGTCGATTGTGACAAATTAGGTGCTGCCAGAGCTCGATTGTGTCGACTGAACTCGATTGTGTCAAGTTACGTGCTGCCACCCCTGGTTTTCACCAGATCAAAATGAAAGATAGAGATATTCCAAAAACAGCTTTTTCAACTACAAATGGCAAATTTGAGTTTACTCGGTTACCATTTGGTTTAAAAAACGCCCCCGCTATTTTTCAGCGCATGATTAATGATTTTCTAAAGACCGTAATAGGAAAGAAATGCCAAGTCTATATAGACGACATAATTGTCTACGGAAAAGATAAAGAAGAGCATTCCAAGAATCTTGACGAAGTTCTCTCATTCCTTGAGAAAGCTAACTTAAAACGGGTTGAAATGTTAAGAAATGCTTATAAATGGGGCGATCAGTCTGTACTCTTCGCAGTGCAACAGAAACTCTTCGGACCAGCAAAATATTGTGTCGACTCGCAGGAAATATTTACTGAGTGGAAACAATTCGCAATTAAATTTATAAATGACTTTCCGTGTAGTGAAAATGTGGCCGACGTTCATATAAAGATGGCAAACTCGAAACGTAGCCACAACGAAACTCCACAAGAATATTTTTATAAGATGTTATCGATCGGTAATAAAGGCTCGTTACCGGATACAGCCGTCGTTCGTAGTGTGATTCAATGCAACACAAATTACGAAAATCAATTACGTAGCATTGTATCACCCCAGATACCATATAGTGTCAAATGGCATTTTATCGGCATCGACAGTGATTCATGCATCGTAAAAGTTCATTCGGGTTTAAGTGTTTGTTTACACTGTGTCCCTTACTCCCGGTATGCATTATGCAGTATGTAGGTCAAATAGAATTATGTTCGATAATTAAGTTATATAGGTATGATATTTTTGATAGGAGCTATGAGTATTCAGATATTCTATGCTTAGAATATCCATAGCTCCAACGTAAGATTTTTTTGTATAAATACCTTTTCATTTTGGAAAAGAAATCAGTCTTGATCTAACCACTCGAGTCTCATTAACTGCGGCAGTAATATGCCATAGCTTTCAGCGAACTGCGCTTTAAAACAGTACAGAAGAGTCGCGCTTTGTACGACTTAGGGAGGTAGGCTCCATAACAAAAGAACATCGTAATAATAACACCAACCATTATGGCCACTTTATAAACGGTATAAATGAACCCGTTTTAAAAAGAAAAATTTCAAATGATTACTCGACCTGTAACGAACTTTTATTGGATATAAACAATTACTGCAGTTATAACGAGATTAAAAGCGTCGCGTCAAACAATAGGCACACGTACCATACGACAAATCCAGTACCCGAATGTTCCAAATCCGGAAATGTTAAGAAATCGGATTTGAACAACTCAAAAAAAACCTTTCGAGACCGCGCAAAATATTTGGTGAATGGGCTCTTGGAAAGCTGGCCGAGGATCCGCTTTTTTATCGAAAAATTGTGTTCAGCGATGAGGCTCATTTTTGGTTGAATGGGTACGTAAATAAGCAAAATTGCCGCATTTGGAGTGAAGGTCAGCCAAAAGCATTGCAACAGCTACCAATGCATCCCGAAAAAGCCACTGTTTGGTGCGGTTTATGGGCCGGCGGCATTATTGGGCCATATTTCTTCAAAGATGATGCGAATCGCAGCGTTACTGTCAATGGTGAACGCTACCGAGCGATGATAACAAACTTTTTTTTGCCCGAAATGGAAGTTCTTGACTTGCATGATATGTGGTTTCAACAAGACGGTGCCACATGCCACACAGCACGCGAAACAATGGCGCAATTGCGAGGCGAGTTTGGTGAACAGTTAATTTCACGTTTCGGGCCGGTCAATTGGCCGCCTAGATCGTGCGATTTGACACCATTAGATTATTTTTTGTGGGGGTATGTCAAGGCTAATGTCTATAGGGACAAGCCCGCTTCGATTGACGCACTGGAAGCCAACATCCATGCATTCATTCGTGAGATACCGGCCGATATGTGTGAAAGAGTATGCCAAAATTGGACTCAGCGGATGGGCTACCTGAGACGCAGCCGCGGTCAACATTTGCATGAAATTATCTTTAAACATTAAATTGCAAGGTTCAAACTATCGATTCAAATAAATATTTCATTCATTTTTTCGAATTTTTTGTGTTTTTTTTTTTTAAAAAGTTCTAAACCTCTTAAAAAATCACCCGTTAGTTCCGTGAAATGTTACAACTGTTTCCAATTGGGTCATTACTCGAGAAATTGTTCCGAATCGCAACGAAAGAAACGCTGCATTCATTGTAAACGTACTACACATAAAAGTGATTCGTATCCGCAAACATCGAAGTCGAACGTTAATAAAATAGAAAATTCAAATTGTGAAAAATCGAACGAGATAATCACCAAATCTATTAAAATAAACGGATTAGATATCGTAACATTCATCGATCCAGGGAGCCAGTACACGCTAATACGTAAGCCTTTTGCAAAACAGTTCGATAGAATCTCAAATTGCACGAAATCGCTCGTTGGCTTTGCGGGAGGTAAATACGTGTGCACAAGCAAAGTTAGGGTAGATATCGAAATCGATGATAACATCTACACCACCGATCTCCTCATAGTCGAAGATGACTATTTGAGCGAAAATATTTTATTGGGACGAGACATTCTCTGTCGAGAGGGTAATCGACTCATCATCGAAGGTGATGACTGCCGCATTGAAACCGTTGGAAAACTCCAAATTTCGTCAGACTTAACGCAGACTGAGGCAGATAACCTACGTAATCTACTCTCAACACATCGCCGTAGTTTTGCCAAAAATATCTCCGAATTGGGCAGATGCACCGTCAGGAAAATGAACATCACCCGCAAAACCGATGAGACCGTAAATATGAAACCGTACCGCATAGCTTTCGCCAAACGACCTTTAGTAGCTGATATGATCGCCAAGCTCCTCGAAAACGATATCATCCGTCCTTCGAATTCACCGTACGCTTCTCCAGTCGTCCTGGTCGAAAAGAAGAATGGCGAACATCGACTTTGCGTCGATTACAGAGTTTAAAATCGTAACACCGTCAAAACACCATTCCCGATGCCAGTAATGGATGAACAGTTTGCTCAGCTGGCTGGAAACCGCTATTTCACGACCCTTGATCTGCGTATGGGATACCATCAGATCGAAATAGAAGAGGATTCCAAACAACGTACCGTGTTCGTCACCACCGATGGCCATTTCGAATACAACCGTATGCCGTTTGGTTTGGTCAACGCGCCCGCAGTGTTCCAGAACATCATGAACCAACTTGCTGCCGAAATGGGACGTGGTGAAGTCTTGGCATATCTGGATGACGTTATCGTTCCCAGTAAGACTGTTGCCGAAGGTGTCGCTCGCCTCGACAGATTCCTAACGCTCTTGGACAAATATGGTCTTAGGCTTCGCCTGGACAAATGTAAGTTTTTGTCAACTAAAATCTCACATTTGGGCCACACGCTAACGGTGTCACACCAGGTAACGAAAAAGTTAGCGCTATAAGGAATTTTCAAACACCGACCAACATTACCGAGGTTAGACGTTCTCTGGGGCTAACGGGATTTTTCCGAAAGTTTGTGCCTCAGTACTCGTTTATCACCAAGCCGCTGACGAAATTGCTTCATAAAAACGAATAATTCCATTGGAGTATCGAACAAGAAAACGCCTTTAGAAAACTAATCGACGTTCTTAGCAGTACCCCATTACTTGCGCTGAACGACTCAGCAGCTCAACACGAAGTTCATACGGATGCTAGTACCATCGGACTTGCCAGAGTCATGCTACAATCTACAGACAACCAAACATGGAAACCAGTCTTCTACTAAAGCCGCCATTGTACCGACGCCGAAGATAAGTACCACAGCTATGAGCTCGAAGTCCTCGCCGTAGTTGAATCGTTGGAGCGCTTCCGAATTTTTCTTCTGGGTAAAAACTTTCATCTCATAACCGATTGCTCCGCTGTCGCCAAAGTAAAGGAAAATAAGGAAATGAAATCGAAAATCGCTCGTTGGTGGTTAAAGCTTTAGGAGTTCGATTTTGAAGCTGTTCACCGCCAAGGAAGTCGTTTGGCACACGTAGACGCCCTGAGCCGATCCCTCGACGAACCATCAGTCGACGTTAAACCCGCTGGTTTTATTCATAACGTATGAATCGACGTCAACGATTGGGTACTCACCATGCAACTCCAAGATGAAAATCTTTGTGAAATTGTAGCAGTGCTTAAAGGGGAGCAAACGTCAATACAAGAAGCACAGCTAAGGAACGACTATCACCGATTGCATCGAAAGGAAGCCGAGACGCTGAAGTTCGTGGTACCGAAGACCATCCGATGGAGAATTGTTCAGCATTGTCATGACAACATGGGACATTTTGGCCTCGAGAAAACGCTGAATCGCATCCAACAGACTTTTTTGGTTTCCCAAAATGCGTAAGTACGTGAAAGGTTATATTTCAGCCTGCCCCGAATGCTGTTATAACAAATCACGTGTAGGTAAACCTGAAGGTCGACTACACTACACTGATGCAGAACCAATTCCATTCCGTTTGGTAGTTGGTACACATCGATCATCTTGGACCTTTTGTTCGATCTCGAAAAGGAAACACTCACGTTCTAGCCAATTCCGACGCTTTTAGCAAATTCCTTATTGTTAAAGCTGTTAAAAATACGAAAACATCCACCGTTATCGATGTATTGAACGAAATCACCTCTTATTTCGGCTTGCCATCATGCATCGTTACCGATCGAGGAACCGCTTTTACCTCGAAATCCTTCGAGACCTATTGTCACGATAATAATATTCAACACACGAAGAATGCCGTCCGTACCCCGAGGGACAACGTACAGGTCGAACGAGCCAACGGAATAATATTAACTTACCTTCGAACAAACACCGAAAATCCTAAGGACTGGGACCGCAAAATGAGAGACCTCCAGTGGACCGTAAACTCTCAAGTAAACTCTAGCACCAGATTTACACCGAATGAGCTTGTATTTGACTTTCAGCTCAAAAACGTAAAACAAAACCGACTAGTCGCAGCCCTTTAAGATGACGTCACCGAAAAATCCAGAGACTCCTACCACCAGTCAAAAACGAGAACTAGCCGCTGAAAATATTCACCGTAAACGAGTAAAGTGGAAAACTAGGTTTGACCGCAAACATATTCAACCTATGCGCTATCATCAAAACGATTTGGTGGTAATCCAGAACGAGCCAGCCGCCACGGGTGAGTCACGTAAGCTCAAACCAAAGTTTCGAGGGCCATACATCGTCTCCCGTGATCTGGGTAATGATCGCTACTTGATTGAGGATCTACCAGGTGTAACATCAACCTCCATATTAAGAGGATCCTACCCTACCTACCCTACCCATCCGATCTCTTCTTCCCAATCCCTACTCCTCGAAGCAAATCGGTTGACCAGAGATCGTCGGGTGTTGTTGTTGGTGCTTGTATGCGTGGCCGCAGGTGCAGATCGTAGTGTATCGAGCCGTGGGAAGATAGTGCCAGACAGTTCTTGTTTTTGTGTGTTCCAGACGTCGCGTCAAAAAAAAAAACCAGTGGCCGGGGTTCGTTTTGCAGCTGATAGAGATTCTCCTGTGTGAATCGTGGTTGCTGTGGGAGTTCGTTTTTGTGTCGCGTCGGATAATAGACAAAAATAATTAACTCTTGCATCAAGGTTCTACGTTTCACTTTCACTCGAAATGAAATTGAAATCGGTCTAAAGTGAAATTTCGGGTTCCACATTTCACTTTTACCGATTTCAATTTCACATTTTTCGAAGTACAAAAAAAGTGAATTTCCGTGTTCCAAAATTCGGTTTCATCGTTTTGTGAGTGATTTCAATCCGATCATTTTAGTATCTGTGAAATTGTTTAGATGAGCTGACGCGATTGAAAATGTAAGTGAATAATATCTGAGTGCAGTAGTGTTATTTAGATGTTGAATAAATATATTAAAACATAATGTTTTTTAACAGGGGTAAACACAAGAATACTTCACAGGAGGCAATATATATTGAATTCATGGAAAGGCATAAAGATTGTAGTGTAGCAGAGATCAAAACAAACGAATTCATTTTTGAACAAACAGACCAAATGTCATCAGCGGTTGTTCTTGTCATCGTGTATCCCTGTTGCAACAAGACGTATATTTTTCCACGAGTAATTGTAACTCTTTTTCTTTTTGTACTTTTTATGAAATATTAATAAAGCGTGCCTTTGCATCTTTTATTACAAAGATATATGACAAAGATCTTGCCAGAGGATTCATGAAAGGAGATCGTGTAGCAGCCGACGCTTTGTGGAACGATCTTAAAAATTAATTAAACACTCATGGTCCACCACAGAAGGATGCGAATGGATGGAAAAAGGTGAATAATAAATAAAATAATTAAAACAAATTAATAAAAAATTACTTTTCTTAGGTATGGACGGACTGGAAGCCTTCCATAAGAAAGAAGCTATCCCATAATAAGGCCGAAGATATTTCAACTGGAGGCGGGCCATTCAATAAATTTGTTATATCTCCTACAGAAGATGCCGTAGCCAAAATATGCGGTATCTACACAGTGGTTGATGGTATTTCAAATACCCACGATTTCGGAATAGAAGAAGCTGATGAAAATTCGATTAGTAATACGCGGGAAGTACTACCAGGCGTGAGCGAACCTGCAAATACACCATGCAGAAAAAGAAGAAGTGCGGCCTCAGCGAACGACAGTCTGCATCAGCTCATAAATCATCAAAATAATTTTGCAATGTCCCTCCCATATGACAGATGGTATCAGCTGTCTTTAATTTCACCGAGTGATTTCGAAAACTTTTCGAAGTTATGAAATCGGTCGGAATGTGGAACACCGAAAACGAATTCACTCGATTTACAAAAGTAATTTCACTTTCATTTCACTCGATTTCTGGAACCTAGCTATTGGACTTGGTATCGGCGGTGATTTTTTTTTTTAATTTAACGGTTTTTTTTATTGTTAACCGCGAGTATTTCGAAACCGGAGTATTCAAAATATACAATGGAAGAGTTAAGATCGGAACTAAGGTCAAGGGGGTTAAAACAGTCGCGATTAAAGGACGAATTGTAAGTGCGGTTGTGCGAAAATGAATCGGATGGAGATCACCGGACCGTAATAGTTCCTGGAACTATGTCATATGTACATGTTTTCGATCGTTCCGAATATTTCAATGCAGCATGTCCGTAGGTCCATATAGTTCCAAGCTAAAAAATGATAAATGGTATGGCGAACAAACGAACGAATGAATTGAAACATATACAATTATACAAGTATGTATGATGTATAAACTCCACTGCAAATACCTACAGAAATTAAATAAATGCATGCGAATGGAAAGAAGTGAAGAATATCATCATGTCCGTTGTGTCTATTCTTTCTTCATATCTATTTAACATGTTACTATGAACACGTTGGGATTGGAATTCGTGAACTGAACATGGTGAGTGAGTATGGTATGGAAAGAAATGGACATGATAATGTTTGCATAGTTCCTGGTGTTCGCAGTTCCAATCCAATTGGAATGAAACTAGTTCCTGGTGTTCGCAGTTCCAATCCAATTGGAATGAAACTAGAATATTTCGACTATGGATTGGGATATTTCAGTATTATTTGATTTGTTTGCATTTCAAAAGTGATAGTGACTCCGTAGTGTATACATAAACTAAACAAGATTTTCAAGTTGAACATTTTTTTCAGAGATATAGAACTGTGTTGTAATAGCGGTAAAGCGGTAATAATCTATTCTATACGTTTTAAAGTTTATATAGTTGATAGATTGTTTCTTCAATAATTTAACAGGCATTATTTGAAAAGAGATATAAATTAGTTTTTTTAATGGCGAATCGTAGAAAAACCAGCATTATGTGGGATCATTTTGCGGAAAGCGAAAGCAATCCTAAAAAAGCAAAATGTAAGTATTGCTCTCAATACATTTCCTTTACTTCTGGGAGTTTGGGAAACCTGACTAGGCATTTAAAAAGGATACATCCTACAATCTCTATTGGTGGAGAAGAACGTCAACCCATAATAACGCTGGCAATGGATGGTGTAGACAGAGATGCAGAAATCATGTCAGCTAATAACTCTGAAAATGGTATTGAACCACCCAAAGCCAAAACTAAGAAGCAAGCCGCTATTCAGCAAAAAATATATGCCTTCACTGAGAGCACAAAACCTCTATCACACCAAAAAAAAGTGAGAATAGATAACCAACTAGTTGTCATGATTGCCAAAGAGTACCATCCACTGCGTCTCGTAGAAGAACCCGAGTTCAATAAATTTGTGTCGTTGTCGTGTCCATCGTACAATTTACCAACCAGAAAAACACTCTCAGAAGTAATGCTACCCCAGCTTTATTTAAAGTTAGAGCAAGAAGTGCAGACTAAAATAGCAAATGCAACTGCTGTATGTTTGACGACAGATGCATGGACGTCAACAAACAACCAAAGTTTTATTGCTATTACTTCTCATTTTATTGACACAGACAGTGCTAAATTGTCATCATATTTGCTTGGTTGTATTGAATATGAGAACCGCCATCCAAGTGCCAATCTTTGTTCATTTTTAAAAGAACAAATGGGTAAATGGAAGATTGAAAATAAAGTTGGGGCTGTTGTTAGCGACAATGCTGCTAATATTCTTTCGGCAGTACATTTAGGAGGACAGTGTGCATCTAACCTCCGAACAGTAAGAACGTGGGCCTTCAGCCAATTTGAGTAAGAAGTCGCCAAACTTCGCATTGTAAAAGTAGAATAAGAATTTACATATTACACGAATAAACTGTTTTCAAATTGAAGTGCGTTTTACCAAAAGACAACGAGCGAGTTAAGTGAAGAGGATTTGGGAAGTCCTGATTAAAAATTCCCTACAAAGTGGTGGCTCGTCCGAGATAATTACCTGGCAACGAAAGTCAATTCGTGTGCGGAAAAAAAAAATGTGTTAGAGACACATAAAATATAGGCACAGTGAAGTGCAAATGAAAGTTATATAGACACAAAAAAAAAAAAAAAAGTGGCAGCAACAGAAAGCATTCACTCTACTTATCGAACCTGACTTTCGATGTGATTCCTGAACCCCTCCATTTTTTGAAGCTTTTACGAAAGCTCGGTGTAGTCATTGGTAAGTTGAGTGACAGTCTACATCAGAAAGTCATAGAGTGAGGTAGGCAATAGGAATTTTTTTGTAAATAATTTCTTATGAAATTCATAAAATATTTTAAAATTTTAGAAATGGCCGATAACAACAAAGAAACCCCGTTACAACAACCAGAGGGTGGTGATGATCAAGAGTCTTTCAGAGACGATCATGGATTATGCCGGAGAGCCTACATGTTCGTTCAGATTCGTAAGCATTACTGTGACACATGTAAGGCTATAAGGGATTTAAACGTAAAGAAGAATGCAGAAAAAAATTCTTCTGATTCCGATTAGCAATTCACCTCTACTTCATGTATTGCCTTTGAAATCAATAAAGAAATCATATGCCCACTGATTAAAGGGTAAAAATGCGCGTTTTAACTTATTTTGCTAACGTACAGGTAGGAACTGATAAGAGCTGAAAATTTCCACTGGTTTTCACTTCAATGTCCACATGAAGAGCTGATCTAAGATTGGGAGGATTGAGCCTGTGAGAGTATATTGGCAAATAGAACATCGTGTAACATCAACCTCCATATTAAGAGGATCCTACCCTACCTACCCTACCCATCCTATCTCTTCTTCCCAATCCCTACTCATCCTACCCCGTCTTCCCAATCCCTACTCCTTCCTTTATTCACTAAAATACATTGCATACATGGCATTGCGGGGAGTCTGCGAGAAACCTTCAGACGTCAGAAGACGTGATTAAATAAAGAGAAGCAAAACGTTAAGAATCGTGTGCGTTTTTATTTATTTGAAGATACTTTTTTTAGTTGACACGGTGTGTGAAGGTAAGTCGAAGCAGACTTAACAGTTCAGAAGTGGGATAAAGGTATCCAAATTCAGATATACGGTTGCAGTGCGGTTGCAATTATATCTATCGTTCGGCGACTGTGGGAAAATCCGTACGTAGCGTCGTGCGAAAAACGAAATCAACCCCTGTTTTGGTTTGTCTGTACCATATGAGTGTGGCGTGCAGAGACAAGAAACAAAATAAAAAAATAGCCCTTTCGTCTGTTCATTTTGCGGAATCGAGTGTGTATCTCGAAGCAAATCGGTTGACCAGAGATCGTCGGGTGTTTTTGTTGGTGCTTGTATGCGTGGCCGCAGGTGCAGATCGTAGTGTATCGAGCCGTGGGAAGATAGTACCAGAAAGTTCTTGTTTTCGTGTGTCCCAGACGTCGCGTCGAAAAAAAAGGCAAAGCTAAAAAAATCGTGACCGGTGTTCGTTTTTGCAGCTGGTAGAGACTTCGTTGTGAATCGTGGTTGCTGTGAGAATTGGTTTTTGCGTCGCGATCGGCGGTGACTTAGTGAGTTAAAAGTTTTTTGTTGTTGCTTACGATGTCGAAACCGGATTATTTGAAGTACACAGTGGAAGAATTAAGATCTGAACTTAGGTCAAAGGGATTAAAGGAAGAGTTGGTAGTGCGGTTGTGCGAAAGTGAATCGGATGGAGATGACTCGGATCTCACAGTCGTAGAAAAAAACCTCGGTGGGTTGAGCGAGTTGGAGGAAATGCGTGCGGAACTTCAGCGTATGAAAGACGAATTAGCGGCGGTTCATAAAGAAGCTAAATCAAATGACCCTGATAGTGCGCGTTCGTCCAGAAATTGTTTCACGGTGCGCGACGTGGTAGATATGATCCCGGAGTTTAATCCGAAGAATTTAGTAGGACTGTCATCTCTCGCATGGGTAACGCGGGTAAAAGAACTTCGCCAAATTTAGATGGCGGATGTTTGTAAAATTTCAGTGGTTAATTTCCCAGTTATAGAGTTCGGTCCCGCCTGAGAGGCGAGCATTAGTGTTTAAGGTAAGTTTTTTTCAAGTCTTTAATTTTACTTTTTTGTAATATTTATGTGGGATTGAGCCAGACAAACGAACGTTACACTAGACAGAACACATTAACGGATAACAGTGTGCATCCAACCTCCGAGCAGTAAGAACGTGGGCCTTCAGCCAATTTGAGTAAGAAGTCGCCAAACTTCGCATTGTAAAAGTAGAATAATAAGAATTTACATATTATACGAATAAACTGTTTTCAAATTGAAGTGCGTTTTACCAAAAGACAACGAGCGAGTTAAGTGAAGAGGATTTGGGAAGTCCTGAATAAAAATTCCCTACATTTATGTTATTTGCATGGAATTAAATTAAGAAAATTGAATTTTTTAAAGATGAATTCCCATGAAGAGCAAATAAGCCATTGGTTAGAAGAACTGTCCGACGATGAAAATGAAAATCAGGATAATTTGGAAATCCAAGAATTCGATTCTGATGATAGTTTGGCAGACCCCACGTATTTAGATTCTGACGATGAGTTGGCTAATATAGATGTAGATGATCCAGGTGATGCTAACACGCCATCAACTTCAACTTTTAATAGACCTCAGGGCGTTCTCAGAGCATCAAATTCATCGAATGCAGAATGTGAACAAATTTCAGGCAGGATGGCTGCAAGGAATATAATTCATGTTATGCCAGGACCAAAACAATGTGGCAAGAATGTTATAAAACCATTGGAGTGTTTTGAACATTTTTTTACGCCAGATATGATCAGCGAAATACTCCTTCGTACTAATGAAGATATTGAGGTCAAATCAGGAAAATATAAAGTACATACATCCACTGTGTCCACTTCTAGAAAAGAAGAACTTCAGGCACTACTTGGCCTATTAATTTTAACCGGTGCGGTGAAAAATAATCACCTAGCAAGTAAGGAACTGTTTGATTCTTCACTTTGCGAATCTAAGTATATTGCCACAATGAGTCACGAACGCTTTGATTTCCTCATACGATGTCTTCGTTTTGAAGATCGTAGCAGCCGAGAGGGCAGAAAAAAGGAGGACAGATTTGCTCCAATCCGAGGTATATGGGAAACATTTATCCAACAATGTCGTGATCTATTCAATCCAGGTTCCTATGTCACGATAGATGAACAACTTCTTGCATTTAGAGGACGATGTCCTTTCAGAATGTATATACCGAACAAACCTGCTAGATATGGAATAAAGATCGTCCTAGCATGTGATGTCAACACTAAATATATGTTTGATGCTTGCCCATATTTAGGAAAAAACAAAGACTCGTCCGCTACTGGCAATCCTCTTGGCAGCTACTATTGCAAGCTGCTTACAAAAACAATACATGGGACCAACCGGAATCTTACAACAGATAATTGGTTTACATCAGTGCCTTTAGCTGAACAGTTACTTGCTGAACCATTCAAGTTAACCCTTCTTGGGACAATCAGGAGTAACAAAAAAGAAATCCCTGTGGAGTTCAAACACAATACATCCCGTTTGGTCGGAACGTCTATGTTTGGCTTTCATGATAAGCTTACCCTTGTCAGCTTCAAACCTAATGCTCAAAAAACAGTTCTTCTTCTTTCGACCATGCACGATGAACCAGCTATTGATCCAGTGGCAAAAAAACCATCTGTAATAGAGTCGTACAATTCAACATTTGACCAAATGTGTGGTCACTTAAGCTGTAGTCGTAAGACAAGGCGATGGCCACAGTGTGTATTTTACGGTATGTTGAATATGGCGGCTTTGAATAGCTATATCCTTTATGTCTCCAATTGCTATGCTAAAAAAAATCAAGCCAATGAATAGGAGAAACTTTATGATAAGATTAAGCAATGATTTGTGCGAAAATTGGCAGAGGACACGTTTGGAAGAGCGCCCCACTATGAAGAAACGAGTTCGCAAAGCCTTAAGCGAAGTGCTTTATTTGCCTGCTAATGAGGATTCTGCACCTTGTCCTGAAGAACCGATGATTAACCCTAGATTCAAACATGGGTCTCACAGACCCTCTCAGTTGATTAATCAATCATAGCATGCGGTGTGAAAGAGATATAAACACATGCATCTCAGTACCTCCCTAAAACAAAGAGAGTGTTGCTGACGGCTAACTTTAAAAATAAGAGACTGCATGCGTTCATTATAAATAATTTTGAATGCACCCATTGCGAATGACAGAAATATTTTGTCTGACAGATGTATCCAGGAGATTCGAGCATTCTGGATTGGTATTTCGTTATTGTTGGTTGGCTGCAGTTTGGACAGGAGCAAAAACACCTATAATTTTTAGATTATTATTGTAATCGTATTGATTTATAATAAATCTCAAGAATCGGGAGTTTGAATTTAATGGACTCTTGCAGCCCGCAACAGAGAACTTAGTGTCGCGCAAGTTTCGTTGGTGCATAGACGTTTAGTTTTGTTTATTTTTCGATATTTTACATGCAAGGGGTCTGAGGTACGTATGTTTATGAATAGTGTTACAATTTTTTATAGTTGCGTGTTTTATATTTACCATATAAACTGAACTGAATGTGCGGGAATTTCATAGAAAGGACTATATATACTAATCCACATACGTTCTATTATAAATTGCGCACATAGTTATTAGTTTTGATAGTTACTATCTAGTATACATATTCGTTATTTTAATTTTGGTTGGTAATTCGCTTTGCTAATTATAAATTTGCAATCAATTTTATTTGGTGTCGCTGAAATATTATTTCATTCGATTTGTTCTTCAGCATGGCTACTCTCAAGCACAGAAGAAATATATTCACTATTAACCAGAGACGATGAAGACGCTCTTCCTCCGAATGATTTTGGCAGTGAAGTTGAAGATATTTTAGAGACTGAAAGTGAACGACCTACAGATGATTCAAGTAATTCTGATGACGAACCTCTTCAAACGTCAAATCCTTGTCGCCGTCGCCGTTGTATTAATTCGTCCGATTCATCAGATAGTGAGCAGCCTCTTTTGGAACAGGTGAGTTCAGGGCAACCAGCAGCTCAAATAATTATCCCATCAATTAACAATCTGAGAGGCAAGAACGGTCACAAGTGGTCAGCAAACCCATCCCAAGGTACCACTTCCCGAACTCAAGCAAGAAACTTAATTCACATTATTCAAGGACCGAAAAATTAAGCTAAAAATGCAATAAATCCACGAGACCAATTCAAATTGTTTGCTTCTGATTCGATAGTGAATATCATTGTATTGCACACCAATACAGAGATCTCTACTAAAAGAGCAAATTACACGGATAAAACAGCTACAGTGAGTGATACTTGTACTGAAGAAATAAATGCCTTGATAGGATTGCTTTTATTAACTGCAAGAAAAAAAGATAACCATCTCACAAGCGCAGAGCTGTTTGATCCAACCGAAAGTGGAACTAAATATAATTCAGTTATGTCCAAAGATAGGTTCGATTTTTTACTAAACTGTTTAAGATTCGATGATAAAACGACCCGAGAAGATCGAAAAGCTGTTGATAAGTTTGCGCCAGTAAGGGAAATATGGGAAAAATTTATTGCTGTATGTCGAGACAGTTACAAGCCCGGTTCATTTGTGACTGTGGATGAACAGCTACTGGGATTTCGTGGACGTTGTACATTTCGAATGTATATACCATCAAAACCCGACAAATATGGAATAAAAACAGAGTAATCATTTGTGATTCGAAGATAAACTAGGGTAGAGTATCCTGATTGCGGCCTACCCCAGTGGCCGGCCACCTCATACAAAAGTCGTTGTAAGTAGTGAATCGTATATAATTCTCTTTCGAAATTTTTAGTCTTAAATTTTTCTCTTATCTTCTCTCTTAATATGTCAAAACTCTTGTTGCGTGTGCTCAGTCGCCTTTGAAAAATAAAATTAATTTGACTTGTGCTGTGCCGGGGTAGGTTTTTGTGTGAATTGACTGTCAAAACGTTAGTGAAACTGCGGTGGTAATTAGTGTTTTGTGTGAAAATTTTGTGGGTAAGTGTTTTCAAATGTTGTTTTTCTTATAAAATATATTATTTTTCATTAAAATTCACTTTAAAATGTTAAAAACTTCTGTATTTATTGTCGATTTCAAGACGGCCGGAGTTAGGCCACTCAAATAAACGTCGTTGCCTATTGTTGGCCGCCCCGGCCGGAGATAGGCAACTCGATTTTTTTTTTTTTTTTTAACTGACTACGCCAAATGACAGATAAACCTACTCTGATCATCTTGTAGAAAAAAATGTAGTTAAAATTCAAAGTTTTCCAGTTCTCGGCCGTCCCTTATCAACTAGAAATGTTGGTGGCTTAAAAACAAGTGTTTCAAAGGTTCCCACTTACTTTTTGATTTTAAAATATTAAAATTCTTGTTTTAAGCCGCTTAAATATGACCCGGGCAAGTGAGAAGCACGCTAAGGACAAGAAGAAACGTTTCATTTTATATAGCGGCACAGATTTGGAACAAGCCTTATTTGAAATTCGTCAAAACAAACTGCCAATAAGAGAAGCGGCAAGAAGGTTTAATATTCCAAGGACGACTCTTCAGGACCGAGTTCACAACAGAACCGCGGATAATATTGGGAAATTCGGTCCCTGCCCTGTGCTCTCTGCAGAAGAAGAAAACAAGCTCAAAAACTGGCTTATAAATCTAGCGAAATGTGGTTTTCCACAGACCCGTGAAAACCTCTTGAAAACGGTTCAAGATATTCTCCAAGAAGAAGGCCGCAAAACTCCTTTCAAGGACAGCAAACCCGGTAAGAAATGGTACTACGGTTTTATGCGACGCCATCCCGATTTAAGCCTACGAACCGCTGAAACTGTGTCTAAAAGCCGCGCTCAAATAACAGAGGAAGCAATAAGAAAATGGTTTAGAGAGCTCAAAGAATACTTAACAGAAGAAGATGCTTTAGACATTCTTGAGGATTCTTCTAGAATTTTTAACGCCGATGAAACGGGTTTCAGCATGGCTCCGAAAACTGGAAATGTCATTGCTCCAAAAGGAATCAAAAACCTTTACGAAATCAAGACAGCAAATGAAAAAGAGAACTTAACTGTGCTGATGACTTTTTCAGCAGATGGAAGAACCCTTCCTCCAATGGTGGTTTTGCCTTATAAAAGGTCCCCTAACTGGCTGAAATTAGTGCAAAATAAGAAGCCTGACTGGGTTTTTGGCAAGACGGACAGTGGATGGATGCGGGGGGAAACTTTTCTGCAATTTGTGAAAGAGGGTCTGAACGTTTGGATTTCCAAAAATAATATTAAACGTCCAGTTCTTTTTTTGTCGATGGACACGCTTCCCACATGTCGCTTGAATTAAGCTACTTTTGCAGCAGCGAAAACATAATTTTGTATGCACTTCCTCCAAATACCACCCATATTCTTCAGCCGGCTGATGTGGGAGCTTTTAAAGGCCTGAAGTCGGATTATAAAAATATTTTAAACGAATGGCGCAAACGTTCGGGTAGTCACGGCAGCACAATGAATAAGGAGAGTTTTTGTGGTGTGTTAGATGAGCTCCTGAATTACAAGGATAGGACGACCATCATACAAAATGCTTTCAAAAAATGTGGAATATTTCCATTTGATCCGAATGCCGTCGACTACTCGAAATGTATTAAAAATGCGTTAGAAGTTTTAAATCTTGGTGCTGATGTTGGCAGTGGTTCAAGTGGTGATTCTCGTGGTAAATCTGGAGATGGTTCTGACGGTAATTCTGGTGGCGCTGGTGATTCTGCGGGCAATTTTGGTCCAGATTTTGGTCGTGTGTCTGCTCGCGACCCTGAAAATGATGCTGATTGTTTGGATTTTGATGAAGATGGCGATCTAGGTCTAGGAAATTGTCTTAATGAGGACTTTGCGGTCAACATCGATTGCGATATAGGCAGCATTGTGAATGTTGGAAGTGGTAATGCTAAAAATATTCCACATGCAAGTTTTTTAGAAGCCGAAAGAGTAATACTTCATCTAAAAGATGATCTCCAAAATAAAAATATCGACCATAAAGTTGTGCTTGAAGTTATTCGTCAGGCTAAACAAACAGTTTCTGGCGATTCTCAAAGTACCCATGATATTGAAGGGATCTACGAAGTTACCTCCGATGGCACATTGTTAAGAGTATTTCAACCCAATAAAGACAGTGTTCAAGAAGCTTCCTTACCAGATAAAAGTCCACACGATTGGGAAGCAGTCATAGGTAGCCATAACTTTTAATTAGGAATCTGCATTTTATTTAAACTAAATTTTTCTTTTTGTAAGATACTAATATGGAGTTGGAAATACAAAATGAAAGAAGTTTTTCACCCGTTGTGAATGATAATATTATTTTACAAGAAATTTCTTCCCACATAATGGAGGAAAACACACAAACCACAATTCGTATGCTTAATTTTTCATTTTTACCTAAACGAATTAAAATAATTATTTTTACCACACAGAACCTCAAACCCCAAAAAGTCCATCCATTTTTGAAAAGTTTTTGAAATACCCGAAACCAATACAAGACTCCGTCCAAAGATTTATAAAGGCTCGCAAGCCACCAATGTCAATTTCATCTCAGGCTTGGAAAACTTTCCAGGAAAACAAAGATGATGAGAAAAAAATTAAAGCCTCCGAAGTGGAAAAAAGGAAGCTTGAGCGGCAAGAAAAAAGAGAAGGGAAGAAAAAAACAACGAAACGAAAAAAGACTGTCCCAAATAGCTGCAAGACTGTGATAAAAAAAACTTAAATGATTTTTTTCAATTAAACATCTCTTAAACCTACCTATTAAATTCTTTAAAATGTATTAAAAAATAATAATATTTATCTATCAAATTATTTTTATTAGCTTTAAAAAAATGTTCCTACCTGAATTAAATTTAAGGATTTTTTTAGTTCTTAGTTTTGTAGATAATTGTTTTAGCCTTTAAAAAGGAAATTTTAATTTAATTTGTTTTAATTTATTTCTATAATAAAAATATTTGTTTCTTAATTTTCCTGTAATAAAACATTTGAATAAAAAATATTAAACAATTTAAGCCCTTTCTTTACTGGGTGGCCGTGGATGGGACACGAGCTGGTCGGAAATAGGAAAAAAGGGGCCGTCCACTGGAAATTTTTTTTTCTTTTACTAAAATCTAATTAAATAATTTTCTGGTAACAATAATTATTTTTTTCTTTATTTTATAGACGAACAAATTAATAAATAATAATTTATTTTAAGAATAATTCGAAAATGTTAGTATTTGTTGTTACTGTGATATATTTCATCACGAAAAATCCTTAAGGGGCCGGCCACTAGCGACTCTACCCTATATGAAAGATGCGATACCATATATGGGAAAGGGCACAAATTCGAACGGAGAACCGTTGGCATATTTTTTCGTCAAGAAACTTACGGAAACTCTGCGAGGTAGTAATCGTAATGTGACCATGGATAACTGGTTCACGTCAGTACCATTAGCAAAAGATCTATTGCAGGAGCCATACAAATTAACAATTGTTGGTACAATTCGATCTAACAAGCGAGAGATCCCTCCACAACTTTTGCAACCAAAACCGACAGGATCTTCAATGTTTTGTTTCGATGGCAAATCTACATTAGTATCTTTCAGGCCAAAAAAAAAAAATAAAAACGTTCTTCTGCTTTCCACAACTCACGGAAATGGAATTTTGGCACCGTCTGGTAAGCCAGATATCATAGAATTTTATAATTCAACCAAGGGCGCAGTAGATACATTTGACCAAATGTGTCATAATATGTCTTGCAGTAGGAAGACACAAAGATGGCCACTATGCTACTTTTTTGGAATACTAAATATGTCTATAGTACACTCTTTTGTCATCCACGTACATAATAGCAGCCGTAATAAACAAAAACCCTTGACAAGGTGAGCATTTGTAAAGGAAATAACACAGAAATTGATAGAGCCCTGGTTGCGTCATCGTCGTTAAGTACCATCTTTGAGGCGATGCCTAAAAAGGAATATAGATGCCATTTTAGGTGATACTTTGCCATGTGTTTCAGTCAACTCCGAAAATCAACCCAGAAAAAATTGTGTTTTCTGCGATTACAAAAAAAAACGTAAGACCAGATTTTGCTGCACCTCCTGTAAACGTCCCATGTGCGGGGAGCACCGCGGGAACTGGTGTCAGGATTGCACCGAGTGAACAAATTTTATAGTTTTTTCTTTTATTTATTTATAATAAATGTTTCTTAAAGTAACCCATGTGTTTTTTTTTTGCAAAAATCTTTATAGAGAGTAAATAAGATAACTTTGAAGGTAAGGGGTCTCACAGACCTATGTTTATGAATGATGTAACAATGAATATAGTTTATGAATCTAGGGTTAAGTGCTTCCTTTCTTGGCTTTGCAAGTGCGGAGTGCACAACAAAACAAATATTTAAGAATTTAGATGAAATATATGAACGCAAGAGTTTGACGTCACAATTAGCAATAAGACAAAAATTGCTTTCTTTAAAGTTTAATAGTGAATTGACACTTTTAAATCATTTTCACGTCTTCGACGATTTAATTACGGAACTATTAGCTTCGGGAGCTAAAATAGAAGAATTGGATAAGGTTTCACATTTGTTAATGACGCTACCAATGTCCTATGACGGTGTAATAACCGCAATAGAAACATTGTCTGAGGACAATTTAACATTTTCTTTTGTGAAAAGTCAGTTGCTTGATCATGAAATAAAACTAAAAAGTGATAATAGAGATAAAAGCTGAAAAGTGTTGCATGCAGTGTGTACCAATAGTAATCATCATAATACGTTTACGAATAAAAATAAATATACAGTGTACTCGCGAAACGGTGATAACCGCATAATGTGGACACCGCTTAATGTGAACAATATTTTTTTACATTGACTACCTTAAAAGGTGAACAAAGTCTGAAGGCTCTAAAAGGTGAACAAAAAAATGTATTATATTTGCGTTTACAAGGCATAAATACCTTATGATTTGATTTGTTTACTTCTGGGAATCCCCTTTTTAAAGGGGGATTTCCCTGTTTAAAAAGGGGATTCCCAAAAGTAAAAAAATTCAAAAAAATTCAAGTGGATTTTCGTCAAACATTGTTTGATGTATGTCAATTGATGTTTTGGTCTCGCGCTGGACGTTGTAAAAATGAGTACGAAAAAAGTAAAGTTTTTAAAATTAAATGAAAAGGCGGAGATTTTGATTAAATTGAAAAAGGGCGCCAATGTGACGAGTTTGGCCAAGCAATACAATGTTGCTAAATCCACAATATGCGGAATACGTAAGAAAGAAGAGAAAATCTTAAAGTGCGTCAACAATACATTTTCTGGACCAGGAATAAGAAAAACGATGAGGACGTCAGAGTTACCCAAAATGGAAAAATGCCTCTACGGTTGGTTCAACCGAATGCGAAAGAAAAACTTCCCTGTAAGTGGATTAATGCTTAAGGAAAAGGCTAAGGAATTGCACTCAAAAATCAAAGAGAACGAAAGTGGATTCAACGCAAGTGATGGGTGGCTGCAGCGTTTTAAAAAAAGGTACGGTGTTCGCCTTCTCAAAATATCTGGAGAAAAATTGTCATCGCAGACTGAATTGGTGGATCCATTTAAATTAAAGCTGAAATCAAAAATTGACGAATTGGGATTGTGCAATGATCAGTTGTATAATGCTGATGAATCTGGTTTATTCTGGAAACTTTTGCCAGAAAAAAACTTATGTGTCATCGTCGGAAAAATCTGCTCCGGGCGTAAAAACAGAAAAGACGCGAATCACGTTCTTGTGTTGTGCAAACGCATCAGGATCGCATAGATTAAAGCTGTTGATAATTGGAAAAGCTAAGAAACCTCGATGCTTTAAAAATTTTAACTGCCCTACTGATTATAAAAGCTCAAAAACGGCCTGGATGACATCTATAATTTTCAAGGATTGGTTTCATCAATCGTTTGTTCCACAGGTAATAATTAAGTTAACTTACAAATGTTGCCAAATTACTGGGTTTTTTAGGTTAAAGCGTTTCTCAAAAATAAAGGGTTGCCATTGAAAGCGCTCCTTTTAATAGACAACGCCCCATCTCATCCAAGTGAGTTGGAGCTAAAATCAGAAGATGGAAACATAATGGCTATGTTTATGCCACCAAATGTGACTCCCCTCATACAACCAATGGACCAGAATGCTATCAAAATTACAAGAATGTATTACAGAAGCAGTCTTTTAGCTTCGATTGCGGCACAAAAGGCTAATTTGTGATTGTATCAATGAAGAAATTAACATTGGAAAACGCCATTACTATTTTGGAAGCCGCATGGAATAGAGTGAGCACAGACACTCTGGCTAAATGCTGGAATAATATTTTGAGCCTTGTGCCAAATCAAGAAGATCCTGAAGATAATATTCCATTAAATATCCTAAAAGAAAGGTGGAATGCAGAAATTAATTCTGTCATGGAATCTACAGTTGATCGGCTTCAAAGCTTAGATCCCCAGGTTTGTATTTTCAAACACATATGGTTAAAGGCCATTTTTTTATAACATCGAATGTATTTAATTTTTGTTTAAAGATTGAGTACACATTATCAACAGTTCGAGATTGGAATGAAGATCAATTTGTCGATGGCTTAGCTGAAATTGAGGAAATTGAACTAGAGGAATCCACCGACAGCGATGACTCAATTATTGAAGCACCTGCAAAGAGCATTAATGCCAGTGATGCAATCGAAATCTTTAATAAAGCATTGGAATGGGCTGGATATGAAGGTGTTGATCAGAGTGATGTAAATGTTCTTCGGCGCCTAAGGGAGAAAGCCGTTTTCAAGTTCTTAGAAAAGAAAAAGCAGCAGAAAAAGATTACTGATTTTTTCAATACATAATACAAACATAATAATTTCAAAAATGTGTATCCCTGGGGATTTAATTAAAAAAATAATATAATTAGGTTTATTGTATGTACCATTATACTTAAATTTCAACCATTTGAATAAATAAAAAATCATTTTAAATAAATCCTCTCGTCAATTGTTTTTTCATAAAACTTGTTTTGGTTTCAAAACCAGTAGACAGTATCAAATGATGTAAATTATAACAATATTATCTCCAAAATTTCACTGTTCCAAAACGTGAACAATCCACAAACGTGAACACCCTTGGTTTGAATTAGTTCACCTTTTCGCGAGTGCACTGTACCTACAACTACTCACAAAAACAGCTTCTGTTCACGCACAAATTTTCAAAACACTGACTGTCGTACCCTAGATATTTCATGGCTAAAATTTGATTTGCAACCAAATTGCCATGATCACTGACATGATCACGTCCATTTTCTGTTTAGATGCTTAAAGATGTTAAAGCTCTCACTAGCATGGTATTCCAGATATGTGACATTGAATATCTAATTTGTTTGGGGGGTACCACTCTTACTATTTCCATCACGCTTATGTTTTACTTAACTACTAAGATTAGCAATTCATATTCCCAGACTAAATTTCAAGACTGTGGCTTTTATAGTCCTCCAGATATGTTGCTTTTGTATGGGAGGTGCCATGCCTTTCCGATCAAGTACATTTTTTTGTATTACGACTTAAGACAAAAACCAATATGCCTGGACAAAAATTCAAGACCGTCACTTTTATAGTGTAAATATTTACTAAATACTTGGAGATCTATGACCACTTTGACGGCGACCCTTAACATATCCGAAGAACATAAATATTTTTACTTCGCTTTGACAATCACCTAGGTTCTTTGAAAATGTCAAGAAAATCGGTTCAGTGTCTTAGCCAGCTTGCCCGATCCACAAAAAACGAGAAAAAACCTCTAAACTGCGCCAACTACAGAGGCATAAGTCTCCTCAACATCGCCTACAAAATCCTATCTGCCTTAATATGTGAACGCTGCTCCATCAGGGTCGGAAACGACCTCAATGACACATTCGATACCAAAAAAGGATTTAGGCAAGGCGATGCGCTGTCATGTGACTCCTTTAATCTGATTCTTAAGAGGATTGTCCAAAACCCACGAGCCAACACCAGAGGGACAATTTTTTTAAAATCGGTATAACTAATAGCATACGCCGACGATATTGACATCATTGGTAGGACTCAACGCGATGTCATAGCCCTGTTTGCTAGTATAGAGAAGGAAGCGGCAAAAATGGGTTTTTCCGGCTCGCAGGGTCTTAGATTCCCAGCCAGACGTCGGACGCAGTAGAAAAAGACCTCGCCTTAAGTGGCGCGCACAAGTAGAAACCGACTTGGAGTGCGCAACTGGAGGCAGTTAGTTAAGGCCCAGGTTCGTTCCGGACCGTAGCGCCACTTAAGTAAGTAAGTAAGTAAGTCTTAGCCAGCTACATCCTTCAAGCAAACACTCCATTTATAAATAAAAAAAAAAAAATTCCGAGACATTTGTGTCAATTTGATGGCATTAACTGCTAAAACCAAACATCTCCCTGCTGTTCCTAATGGAGTTTTCCATTTGTTTGATCTAAATCTGTCAAAAGACCGATTATGACAGATGTTGTGTTCTATTGCAAATCTGGATTTGCAAAATCTATTTGAAAATCTGGATTTTTCAGCAGTTTACCACTACTTGCACAAACACTATTCCAAATGATAGCTGGCAGTTTCGCTAGATTGATATTCGCTTTGATTTATTATAACTTCGGCTGTGAAAATCTATTATTAATCCTTAAAACTGTAGCAGTCTAATGTGGTATTATATTTCAATGATAAACAAACAGCTTGTATGACTTAAAACTTGACAGTTACACCGACCCTTGCTTCACAGACACGACATTACAACAAAACAAAGAGAAAAACAAAAATCTATCTGAAATCGCATTCCATTGCTAGCAGAATAGTTCAACAAAGTATAGATCAAAATCTAGATTTACCAATGGAAAACGCCATGAAGCAGCTCTAAAACGTAATACGAACATTTTTTTATTTTTTTAATATCCTCACCTAAATATCAACAAAAAAAAAATAAAAATATTTCGAATTTTTCCATCAAAAAAGTGTTTTAACGTATTACAACTGATGCAATTTTTTCGTTGAGTGCATTCACTCTACTTATCGAACCTGACTTTCGATGTGATTCCTGAACCCCTCCATTTTTTGAAGCTTTTACGAAAGCTCGGTGTAGTCATTGGTAAGTTGAGTGACAGTCTACATCAGAAAGTCATAGAGTGAGGTAGGTCATAGGAATTTTTTTGTAAATAATTTCTTATGAAATTCATAAAATATTTTAAAATTTTAGAAATGGCCGATAACAACAAAGAAACCCCGTTACAACAACCAGAGGGTGGTGATGATCAAGAGTCTGTCAGAGACGATCATGGATTATGCCGGAGAGCCTACATGTTCGTTCAGATTCGTAAGCATTACTGTGACACATGTAAGGCTATAAGGGATTTAAACGTAAAGAAGAATGCAGAAAAAAATTCTTCTGATTCCGATTAGCAATTCACCTCTACTTCATGTATTGCCTTTGAAATCAATAAAGAAATCATATGCCCACTGATTAAAGGGTAAAAATGAGCGTTTTAACTTATTTTGCTAGCGTACAGGTAGGAACTGATAAGAGCTGAAAATTTCCACTGGTTTTCACTTCAATGTCCACATGAAGAGCTGATCTAAGATTGGGAGGATTGAGCCTGTGAGAGCATATTGGCAAATAGAACATCGTATATGGTGCTTATACTAAGATCCGAAGAACCAAAGGAAAATTGTAAGTCATTTCCGTGATCAACTATGAGCGATTCCCTCAGGCGAATTTCGAATTTTTCCATCAAAAAAGTGTTTTAACGTATTACAACTGATGCAATTTTTTCGTTGAGTGCATTCACTCTACTTATCGAACCTGACTTTCGATGTGATTCCTGAACCCCTCCATTTTTTGAAGCTTTTACGAAAGCTCGGTGTAGTCATTGGTAAGTTGAGTGACAGTCTACATCAGAAAGTCATAGAGTGAGGTAGGCAATAGGAATTTTTTTGTAAATAATTTCTTATGAAATTCATAAAATATTTTAAAATTTTAGAAATGGCCGATAACAACAAAGAAACCCCGTTACAACAACCAGAGGGTGGTGATGATCAAGAGTCTGTCAGAGACGATCATGGATTATGCCGGAGAGCCTACATGTTCGTTCAGATTCGTAAGCATTACTGTGACACATGTAAGGCTATAAGGGATTTAAACGTAAAGAAGAATGAAAAAAAAAATTCTTCTGATTCCGATTAGCAATTCACCTCTACTTCATGTATTGCCTTTGAAATCAATAAAGAAATCATATGCCCACTGATTAAAGGGTAAAAATGCGCGTTTTAACTTATTTTGCTAGCGTACAGGTAGGAACTGATAAGAGCTGAAAATTTCCACTGGTTTTCACTTCAATGTCCACATGAAGAGCTGATCTAAGATTGGGAGGATTGAGCCTGTGAGAGCATATTGGCAAATAGAACATCGTATATGGTGCTTATACTAAGATCCGAAGAACTAAAGGAAAATTGTAAGTCATTTCCGTGATCAACTATGAGCGATTCCCTCAGGCGAATTTCGAGTTTTTCCATCAAAAAAGTGTTTTAGCGTATTACAACTGATGCAATTTTTTCGTTGAGTGCATTCACTCTACTTATCGAACCTGACTTTCGATGTGATTCCTGAACCCCTCCATTTTTTGAAGCTTTTACGAAAGCTCGGTGTAGTCATTGGTAAGTTGAGTGACAGTCTACATCAGAAAGTCATAGAGTGAGGTAGGTCATAGGAATTTGTTTGTAAATAATTTCTTATGAAATTCATAAAATATTTTAAAATTTTAGAAATGTCCGATAACAACAAAGAAACCCCGTTACAACAAACAGAGGGTGGTGATGATCAAGAGTCTGTCAGAGACGATCATGGATTATGCCGGAGAGCCTACATGTTCGTTCAGATTCGTAAGCATTACTGTGACACATGTAAGGCTATAAGGGATTTAAACGTAAAGAAGAATGAAAAAAAAAATTCTTCTGATTCCGATTAGCAATTCACCTCTACTTCATGTATTGCCTTTGAAATCAATAAAGAAATCATATGCCCACTGATTAAAGGGTAAAAATGCGCGTTTTAACTTATTTTGCTAGCGTACAGGTAGGAACTGATAAGAGCTGAAAATTTCCACTGGTTTTCACTTCAATGTCCACATGAAGAGCTGATCTAAGATTGGGAGGATTGAGCCTGTGAGAGCATATTGGCAAATAGAACATTGTAGCACAGCTATTATTTATTTTTTTTGTTATAAATAATTTATTTATTGTTTTGTGTATTTAACATTATTTTTAGTTTTAATGAAAATTTAAATTAATGTACCAAGAAAAAATAATGATGTGACAACATGTAAATTTATGTACCAAACAAAAAGAATGATGTGGCAACTCTCAATTTTATTTGCATCACATCATATAATTCACACTCACTTCAAGTACCAAACTACTCTAATAGAGCAATAAAATTTTATTATTTTGTGAAAATCCACGTAAACAGTTGTCAGTTTTATTTGTAGAACAACTTGTAAGTTTACGCTCCGATTAAGGAATCACTAAAACGATTCGACCAAGACTTGGCCTTTCGTTAGTGATTGGAGGTTTAAGTTTATTTATGTGTCTTCGACCAAGTTTTGGTCTTTTCACATAAATCAGAACCAATTTCACACGTTTCATCTAAAGGACGAATTTTCCCTTACAAAGTTTAGTAAACAGTTGGTTGTTGTACCGCAGAGACATCATACATACAGACGGCGAATTGAAGCATATGCCGCTCATAAATTTTCAATTGGATGTTGCTTCCGAGCTTTTGAACGCAAGTCAAACTAAAGTTGTCGCCAAAAAGAGAGGTCGTCCATCATCACTCCTTTTGACAATGAATTCATCCCCATCATCACCAGCTCCATCACCACCAGCTCCATCTTCACCAGCTCCTTCTACGGGCTCTGAATCAAACCCCTATAAAAGAGCTTATGTTGCAGACCCAGCAAAATCACTACGACTTGATGGTAATAACCATTGGCCGGAATGGGGAAAAAGAGGAAGATTTAGAGTATGCAGCACTGGGTTTCCAAGCTGTAAATGCAGCAAATGTAATGTGCACTTGTGCTCCAATCCCCAAAAAAATTGTTTTGTGTCCTATCATACATAAATATAAATAAACGGCATTTGAAAAAAAAATCAACTTTGTAGCAGTGCTCATCTTAAGATATATATAATCCATAAAAATATGCAACACTAAATTATATGTTTAAACACATTAGAGTAAACTTTTAGGTTAAACAGTATAATTCACACTCACTTGAGTAGGAATTATAATGAAGTCAAGAAGAAAATTGTATAAAAGAATAGAATTCAGAGAAAAGTTTGGGTTTTTGATAATTGATAATCGAATTTCATACATGTACTACTTTAAGGCGATTCCTCGAAGGGTACATGGTGAATTCAACTTATCATATTAATTATCTAAGTTTTTTTTTCTCAAAACGTATAAAGTTTTTTTCTTTTGTTAAAAATTAAAAACCGAAACGAATAAAAAATAACAAAGAACATCCACGCCGTTTTTTTTTAATTAAAACGAGACATCCACGCTACAAAATACTAAATTCTATAAGATTTAAAAAAAAGGAATAAGATTGGAAAAGGTTTTATTTTTATTGATATATGAATAAAATTCCAGCCTTCTACTCGAAACAGTTTTGTTGGAATATTTTTTTAAATTTAAAACAGCTCTCCTGAAAATTGTGAAAAATCGACATAAGCCACTTTACCTTTTGAGTAAAGACTTAAAACTTGACAGTTACACCGACACTTGCTTCACAGACACGACATTACAACAAAACAAAGAGAAAAACAAAAATCTATCTGAAATCGCATTCCATTGCTAGCAGAATAGTTCAACAAAGTATAGATCAAAATCTAGATTTACCAATGGAAAACGCCATGAAACAGCTCTAAAACGTAATACGAACATTTTTTTATTTTTTTAATATCCTCACCTACATATCAACAAAAAAAAAATAAAAATATTTCGAATTTTTCCATCAAAAAAGTGTTTTAACGTATTACAACTGATGCAATTTTTTCGTTGAGTACTTATTGAACCTGACTTTCGATGTGATTCCTGAACCCCTCCATTTTTTGAAGCTTTTACGAAAGCTCGGTGTAGTCATTGGTAAGTTGAGTGACAGTCTACATCAGAAAGTCATAGAGTGAGGTAGGTCATAGGAATTTCTTTGTAAATAATTTCTTATGAAATTCATAAAATATTTTAAAATTTTAGAAATGGCCGATAACAACAAAGAAACCCCGTTACAACAACCAGAGGGTGGTGATGATCAAGAGTCTGTCAGAGACGATCATGGATTATGCCGGAGAGCCTACATGTTCGTTCAGATTCGTAAGCATTACTGTGACACATGTAAGGCTATAAGGGATTTAAACGTAAAGAAGAATGCAGAAAAAAATTCTTCTGATTCCGATTAGCAATTCACCTCTACTTCATGTATTGCCTTTGAAATCAATAAAGAAATCATATGCCCACTGATTAAAGGGTAAAAATGCGCGTTTTAACTTATTTTGCTAGCGTACAGGTAGGAACTGATAAGAGCTGAAAATTTCCACTAATTTTCACTTCAATGTCCACATGAAGAGCTGATCTAAGATTGGGAGGATTGAGCCTGTGAGAGCATATTGGCAAATAGAACATCGTATATGGTGCTTATACTAAGATCCGAAGAACTAAAGGAAAATTGTAAGTCATTTCCGTGATCAACTATGAGCGATTCCCTCAGGCGAATTTCTCCATCAAAAAAGTGTTTTAACGTATTACAATACAACTGATGCAATTTTTTCGTTGAGTGCATTTACTCTACTTATCGAACCTGACTTTCGATGTGATTCCTGAACCCCTCCATTTTTTGAAGCTTTTACGAAAGCTCGGTGTAGTCATTGGTAAGTTGAGTGACAGTCTACATCAGAAAGTCATAGAGTGAGGTAGGTCATAGGAATTTTTTTGTAAATAATTTCTTATTGTAGTGGCGCTGCAGATGAACATCACTAACACCCTAAAATATGCAATAAAAAATGTAAATATCTACAGTGAAGAATATATTGTATTAATACCCTTAAGGTATGCAAGGAATCAATCAAATCCTAAATGTAACGCATAAATGTATCCAATCACGATGTATATGAAAATTTGATTCGAGTGATCTAATTCACATTCTCTTGAAACGTTTGTATCGTTAAGTAAAATAAAATAATAATCGAATTAGCAGTCGTAAGCGAATTGTGAGTTTTTGGTAATTCCTGTTTAGTATCTTATTGGTTCCTGATAGGTAAAAATACAATTTCCTTGGGAAATTAACTTTTGAGGTGTCAATTCTGATTGCGCGTACAGTACCCTGGACAGCAATTCAGATAACACCAAGATTTAGGGTGAAGCGAACTTGTGCGTACGGATTCCTCGGACAGCAAGTCGTGTAACCTGATAGGATTAATAAATTGCGCGTACGGATTCCACGGACACCAATATTTCCTTTTTCTCAGCTCATAGAGACCCAGGCGCGTCTCTTCACAGTGTAAGCAGCGACACCCCCCCCCCCCCCCCCCCCCCTCTAACATTATGAAATTCATAAAATATTTTAAAATTTTAGAAATGGCCGATAACAACAAAGAAACCCCGTTACAACAACCAGAGGGTGGCGATGATCAAGAGTCTGTCAGAGACGATCATGGATTATGCCGGAGAGCCTACATGTTCGTTCAGATTCGTAAGCATTACTGTGACACATGTAAGGCTATAAGGGATTTAAACGTAAAGAAGAATGCAGAAAAAAATTCTTCTGATTCTGATTAGCAATTCACCTCTACTTCATGTATTGCCTTTGAAATCAATAAAGAAATCATATGCCCACTGATTAAAGGGTAAAAATGCGCGTTTTAACTTATTTTGCTAGCGTACAGGTAGGAACTGATAAGAGCTGAAAATTTCCACCTGACTTTCGATGTGATTCCTGAACCCCTCCATTTTTTGAAGCTTTTACGAAAGCTCGGTGTAGTCATTGGTAAGTTGAGTGACAGTCTACATCAGAAAGTCATAGAGTGAGGTAGGTCATAGGAATTTCTTTGTAAATAATTTCTTATGAAATTCATAAAATATTTTAAAATTTTAGAAATGGCCGATAACAACAAAGAAACCCCGTTACAACAACCAGAGGGTGGTGATGATCAAGAGTCTGTCAGAGACGATCATGGATTATGCCGGAGAGCCTACATGTTCGTTCAGATTCGTAAGCATTACTGTGACACATGTAAGGCTATAAGGGATTTAAACGTAAAGAAGAATGCAGAAAAAAATTCTTCTGATTCCGATTAGCAATTCACCTCTACTTCATGTATTGCCTTTGAAATCAATAAAGAAATCATATGCCCACTGATTAAAGGGTAAAAATGCGCGTTTTAACTTATTTTGCTAGCGTACAGGTAGGAACTGATAAGAGCTGAAAATTTCCACCTGACTTTCGATGTGATTCCTGAACCCCTCCATTTTTTGAAGCTTTTACGAAAGCTCGGTGTAGTCATTGGTAAGTTGAGTGACAGTCTACATCAGAAAGTCATAGAGTGAGGTAGGTCATAGGAATTTCTTTGTAAATAATTTCTTATGAAATTCATAAAATATTTTAAAATTTTAGAAATGGCCGATAACAACAAAGAAACCCCGTTACAACAACCAGAGGGTGGTGATGATCAAGAGTCTGTCAGAGACGATCATGGATTATGCCGGAGAGCCTACATGTTCGTTCAGATTCGTAAGCATTACTGTGACACATGTAAGGCTATAAGGGATTTAAACGTAAAGAAGAATGCAGAAAAAAATTCTTCTGATTCCGATTAGCAATTCACCTCTACTTCATGTATTGCCTTTGAAATCAATAAAGAAATCATATGCCCACTGATTAAAGGGTAAAAATGCGCGTTTTAACTTATTTTGCTAGCGTACAGGTAGGAACTGATAAGAGCTGAAAATTTCCACCTGACTTTCGATGTGATTCCTGAACCCCTCCATTTTTTGAAGCTTTTACGAAAGCTCGGTGTAGTCATTGGTAAGTTGAGTGACAGTCTACATCAGAAAGTCATAGAGTGAGGTAGGTCATAGGAATTTCTTTGTAAATAATTTCTTATGAAATTCATAAAATATTTTAAAATTTTAGAAATGACCGATAACAACAAAGAAACCCCGTTACAACAACCAGAGGGTGGTGATGATCAAGAGTCTGTCAGAGACGATCATGGATTATGCCGGAGAGCCTACATGTTCGTTCAGATTCGTAAGCATTACTGTGACACATGTAAGGCTATAAGGGATTTAAACGTAAAGAAGAATGCAGAAAAAAATTCTTCTGATTCCGATTAGCAATTCACCTCTACTTCATGTATTGCCTTTGAAATCAATAAAGAAATCATATGCCCACTGATTAAAGGGTAAAAATGCGCGTTTTAACTTATTTTGCTAGCGTACAGGTAGGAACTGATAAGAGCTGAAAATTTCCACCTGACTTTCGATGTGATTCCTGAACCCCTCCATTTTTTGAAGCTTTTACGAAAGCTCGGTGTAGTCATTGGTAAGTTGAGTGACAGTCTACATCAGAAAGTCATAGAGTGAGGTAGGTCATAGGAATTTTTTTGTAAATAATTTCTTATGAAATTCATAAAATATTTTAAAATTTTAGAAATGGCCGATAACAACAAAGAAACCCCGTTACAACAACCAGAGGGTGGTGATGATCAAGAGTCTGTCAGAGACGATCATGGATTATGCCGGAGAGCCTACATGTTCGTTCAGATTCGTAAGCATTACTGTGACACATGTAAGGCTATAAGGGATTTAAACGTAAAGAAGAATGCAGAAAAAAATTCTTCTGATTCCGATTAGCAATTCACCTCTACTTCATGTATTGCCTTTGAAATCAATAAAGAAATCATATGCCCACTGATTAAAGGGTAAAAATGCGCGTTTTAACTTATTTTGCTAGCGTACAGGTAGGAACTGATAAGAGCTGAAAATTTCCACCTGACTTTCGATGTGATTCCTGAACCCCTCCATTTTTTGAAGCTTTTACGAAAGCTCGGTGTAGTCATTGGTAAGTTGAGTGACAGTCTACATCAGAAAGTCATAGAGTGAGGTAGGTCATAGGAATTTTTTTGTAAATAATTTCTTATGAAATTCATAAAATATTTTAAAATTTTAGAAATGGCCGATAACAACAAAGAAACCCCGTTACAACAACCAGAGGGTGGTGATGATCAAGAGTCTGTCAGAGACGATCATGGATTATGCCGGAGAGCCTACATGTTCGTTCAGATTCGTAAGCATTACTGTGACACATGTAAGGCTATAAGGGATTTAAACGTAAAGAAGAATGCAGAAAAAAATTCTTCTGATTCCGATTAGCAATTCACCTCTACTTCATGTATTGCCTTTGAAATCAATAAAGAAATCATATGCCCACTGATTAAAGGGTAAAAATGCGCGTTTTAACTTATTTTGCTAGCGTACAGGTAGGAACTGATAAGAGCTGAAAATTTCCACCTGACTTTCGATGTGATTCCTGAACCCCTCCATTTTTTGAAGCTTTTACGAAAGCTCGGTGTAGTCATTGGTAAGTTGAGTGACAGTCTACATCAGAAAGTCATAGAGTGAGGTAGGTCATAGGAATTTCTTTGTAAATAATTTCTTATGAAATTCATAAAATATTTTAAAATTTTAGAAATGGCCGATAACAACAAAGAAACCCCGTTACAACAACTAGAGGGTGGTGATGATCAAGAGTCTGTCAGAGACGATCATGGATTATGCCGGAGAGCCTACATGTTCGTTCAGATTCGTAAGCATTACTGTGACACATGTAAGGCTATAATGGATTTAAACGTAAAGAAGAATGCAGAAAAAAATTCTTCTGATTCCGATTAGCAATTCACCTCTACTTCATGTATTGCCTTTGAAATCAATAAAGAAATCATATGCCCACTGATTAAAGGGTAAAAATGCGCGTTTTAACTTATTTTGCTAGCGTACAGGTAGGAACTGATAAGAGCTGAAAATTTCCACCTGACTTTCGATGTAATTCCTGAACCCCTCCATTTTTTGAAGCTTTTACGAAAGCTCGGTGTAGTCATTGGTAAGTTGAGTGACAGTCTACATCAGAAAGTCATAGAGTGAGGTAGGTCATAGGAATTTCTTTGTAAATAATTTCTTATGAAATTCATAAAATATTTTAAAATTTTAGAAATGGCCGATAACAACAAAGAAACCCCGTTACAACAACTAGAGGGTGGTGATGATCAAGAGTCTGTCAGAGACGATCATGGATTATGCCGGAGAGCCTACATGTTCGTTCAGATTCGTAAGCATTACTGTGACACATGTAAGGCTATAAGGGATTTAAACGTAAAGAAGAATGCAGAAAAAAATTCTTCTGATTCCGATTAGCAATTCACCTCTACTTCATGTATTGCCTTTGAAATCAATAAAGAAATCATATGCCCACTGATTAAAGGGTAAAAATGCGCGTTTTAACTTATTTTGCTAGCGTACAGGTAGGAACTGATAAGAGCTGAAAATTTCCACATGACTTTCGATGTGATTCCTGAATCCCTCCATTTTTTGAAGCTTTTACGAAAGCTCGGTGTAGTCATTGGTAAGTTGAGTGACAGTCTACATCAGAAAGTCATAGAGTGAGGTAGGTCATAGGAATTTTTTTGTAAATAATTTCTTATGAAATTCATAAAATATTTTAAAATTTTAGAAATGGCCGATAACAACAAAGAAACCCCGTTACAACAACCAGAGGGTGGTGATGATCAAGAGTCTGTCAGAGACGATCATGGACTATGCCGGAGAGCCTACATGTTCGTTCAGATTCGTAAGCATTACTGTGACACATGTAAGGCTATAAGGGATTTAAACGTAAAGAAGAATGCAGAAAAAAATTCTTCTGATTCCGATTAGCAATTCACCTCTACTTCATGTATTGCCTTTGAAATCAATAAAGAAATCATATGCCCACTGATTAAAGGGTAAAAATGCGCGTTTTAACTTATTTTGCTAGCGTACAGGTAGGAACTGATAAGAGCTGAAAATTTCCACTAGTTTTCACTTCAATGTCCACATGAAGAGCTGATCTAAGATTGGGAGGATTGAGCCTGTGAGAGCATATTGGCAAATAGAACATCGTATATGGTGCTTATACTAAGATCCGAAGAACTAAAGGAAAATTGTAAGTCATTTCCGTGATCAACTATGAGCGATTCCCTCAGGCGAATTTCGAGTTTTTCCATCAAAAAAGTGTTTTAGCGTATTACAACTGATGCAATTTTTTCGTTGAGTGCATTCACTCTACTTATCGAACCTGACTTTCGATGTGATTCCTGAACCCCTCCATTTTTTGAAGCTTTTACGAAAGCTCGGTGTAGTCATTGGTAAGTTGAGTGACAGTCTACATCAGAAAGTCATAGAGTGAGGTAGGTCATAGGAATTTGTTTGTAAATAATTTCTTATGAAATTCATAAAATATTTTAAAATTTTAGAAATGTCCGATAACAACAAAGAAACCCCGTTACAACAAACAGAGGGTGGTGATGATCAAGAGTCTGTCAGAGACGATCATGGATTATGCCGGAGAGCCTACATGTTCGTTCAGATTCGTAAGCATTACTGTGACACATGTAAGGCTATAAGGGATTTAAACGTAAAGAAGAATGAAAAAAAAAATTCTTCTGATTCCGATTAGCAATTCACCTCTACTTCATGTATTGCCTTTGAAATCAATAAAGAAATCATATGCCCACTGATTAAAGGGTAAAAATGCGCGTTTTAACTTATTTTGCTAGCGTACAGGTAGGAACTGATAAGAGCTGAAAATTTCCACCTGACTTTCGATGTGATTCCTGAATCCCTCCATTTTTTGAAGCTTTTACGAAAGCTCGGTGTAGTCATTGGTAAGTTGAGTGACAGTCTACATCAGAAAGTCATAGAGTGAGGTAGGTCATAGGAATTTTTTTGTAAATAATTTCTTATGAAATTCATAAAATATTTTAAAATTTTAGAAATGGCCGATAACAACAAAGAAACCCCGTTACAACAACCAGAGGGTGGTGATGATCAAGAGTCTGTCAGAGACGATCATGGATTATGCCGGAGAGCCTACATGTTCGTTCAGATTCGTAAGCATTACTGTGACACATGTAAGGCTATAAGGGATTTAAACGTAAAGAAGAATGCAGAAAAAAATTCTTCTGATTCCGATTAGCAATTCACCTCTACTTCATGTATTGCCTTTGAAATCAATAAAGAAATCATATGCCCACTGATTAAAGGGTAAAAATGCGCGTTTTAACTTATTTTGCTAGCGTACAGGTAGGAACTGATAAGAGCTGAAAATTTCCACCTGACTTTCGATGTGATTCCTGAACCCCTCCATTTTTTGAAGCTTTTACGAAAGCTCGGTGTAGTCATTGGTAAGTTGAGTGACAGTCTACATCAGAAAGTCATAGAGTGAGGTAGGTCATAGGAATTTGTTTGTAAATAATTTCTTATGAAATTCATAAAATATTTTAAAATTTTAGAAATGTCCGATAACAACAAAGAAACCCCGTTACAACAAACAGAGGGTGGTGATGATCAAGAGTCTGTCAGAGACGATCATGGATTATGCCGGAGAGCCTACATGTTCGTTCAGATTCGTAAGCATTACTGTGACACATGTAAGGCTATAAGGGATTTAAACGTAAAGAAGAATGAAAAAAAAAATTCTTCTGATTCCGATTAGCAATTCACCTCTACTTCATGTATTGCCTTTGAAATCAATAAAGAAATCATATGCCCACTGATTAAAGGGTAAAAATGCGCGTTTTAACTTATTTTGCTAGCGTACAGGTAGGAACTGATAAGAGCTGAAAATTTCCACCTGACTTTCGATGTGATTCCTGAATCCCTCCATTTTTTGAAGCTTTTACGAAAGCTCGGTGTAGTCATTGGTAAGTTGAGTGACAGTCTACATCAGAAAGTCATAGAGTGAGGTAGGTCATAGGAATTTTTTTGTAAATAATTTCTTATGAAATTCATAAAATATTTTAAAATTTTAGAAATGGCCGATAACAACAAAGAAACCCCGTTACAACAACCAGAGGGTGGTGATGATCAAGAGTCTGTCAGAGACGATCATGGATTATGCCGGAGAGCCTACATGTTCGTTCAGATTCGTAAGCATTACTGTGACACATGTAAGGCTATAAGGGATTTAAACGTAAAGAAGAATGCAGAAAAAAATTCTTCTGATTCCGATTAGCAATTCACCTCTACTTCATGTATTGCCTTTGAAATCAATAAAGAAATCATATGCCCACTGATTAAAGGGTAAAAATGCGCGTTTTAACTTATTTTGCTAGCGTACAGGTAGGAACTGATAAGAGCTGAAAATTTCCACTAGTTTTCACTTCAATGTCCACATGAAGAGCTGATCTAAGATTGGGAGGATTGAGCCTGTGAGAGCATATTGGCAAATAGAACATCGTATATGGTGCTTATACTAAGATCCGAAGAACTAAAGGAAAATTGTAAGTCATTTCCGTGATCAACTATGAGCGATTCCCTCAGGCGAATTTCGAGTTTTTCCATCAAAAAAGTGTTTTAGCGTATTACAACTGATGCAATTTTTTCGTTGAGTGCATTCACTCTACTTATCGAACCTGACTTTCGATGTGATTCCTGAACCCCTCCATTTTTTGAAGCTTTTACGAAAGCTCGGTGTAGTCATTGGTAAGTTGAGTGACAGTCTACATCAGAAAGTCATAGAGTGAGGTAGGTCATAGGAATTTGTTTGTAAATAATTTCTTATGAAATTCATAAAATATTTTAAAATTTTAGAAATGTCCGATAACAACAAAGAAACCCCGTTACAACAAACAGAGGGTGGTGATGATCAAGAGTCTGTCAGAGACGATCATGGATTATGCCGGAGAGCCTACATGTTCGTTCAGATTCGTAAGCATTACTGTGACACATGTAAGGCTATAAGGGATTTAAACGTAAAGAAGAATGAAAAAAAAAATTCTTCTGATTCCGATTAGCAATTCACCTCTACTTCATGTATTGCCTTTGAAATCAATAAAGAAATCATATGCCCACTGATTAAAGGGTAAAAATGCGCGTTTTAACTTATTTTGCTAGCGTACAGGTAGGAACTGATAAGAGCTGAAAATTTCCACTGGTTTTCACTTCAATGTCCACATGAAGAGCTGATCTAAGATTGGGAGGATTGAGCCTGTGAGAGCATATTGGCAAATAGAACATTGTAGCACAGCTATTATTTATTTTTTTTGTTATAAATAATTTATTTATTGTTTTGTGTATTTAACATTATTTTTAGTTTTAATGAAAATTTAAATTAATGTACCAAGAAAAAATAATGATGTGACAACATGTAAATTTATGTACCAAACAAAAAGAATGATGTGGCAACTCTCAATTTTATTTGCATCACATCATATAATTCACACTCACTTCAAGTACCAAACTACTCTAATAGAGCAATAAAATTTTATTATTTTGTGAAAATCCACGTAAACAGTTGTCAGTTTTATTTGTAGAACAACTTGTAAGTTTACGCTCCGATTAAGGAATCACTAAAACGATTCGACCAAGACTTGGCCTTTCGTTAGTGATTGGAGGTTTAAGTTTATTTATGTGTCTTCGACCAAGTTTTGGTCTTTTCACATAAATCAGAACCAATTTCACACGTTTCATCTAAAGGACGAATTTTCCCTTACAAAGTTTAGTAAACAGTTGGTTGTTGTACCGCAGAGACATCATACATACAGACGGCGAATTGAAGCATATGCCGCTCATAAATTTTCAATTGGATGTTGCTTCCGAGCTTTTGAACGCAAGTCAAACTAAAGTTGTCGCCAAAAAGAGAGGTCGTCCATCATCACTCCTTTTGACAATGAATTCATCCCCATCATCACCAGCTCCATCACCACCAGCTCCATCTTCACCAGCTCCTTCTACGGGCTCTGAATCAAACCCCTATAAAAGAGCTTATGTTGCAGACCCAGCAAAATCACTACGACTTGATGGTAATAACCATTGGCCGGAATGGGGAAAAAGAGGAAGATTTAGAGTATGCAGCACTGGGTTTCCAAGCTGTAAATGCAGCAAATGTAATGTGCACTTGTGCTCCAATCCCCAAAAAAATTGTTTTGTGTCCTATCATACATAAATATAAATAAACGGCATTTGAAAAAAAAATCAACTTTGTAGCAGTGCTCATCTTAAGATATATATAATCCATAAAAATATGCAACACTAAATTATATGTTTAAACACATTAGAGTAAACTTTTAGGTTAAACAGTATAATTCACACTCACTTGAGTAGGAATTATAATGAAGTCAAGAAGAAAATTGTATAAAAGAATAGAATTCAGAGAAAAGTTTGGGTTTTTGATAATTGATAATCGAATTTCATACATGTACAACTTTAAGGCGATTCCTCGAAGGGTACATGGTGAATTCAACTTATCATATTAATTATCTAAGTTTTTTTTTCTCAAAACGTATAAAGTTTTTTTCTTTTGTTAAAAATTAAAAACCGAAACGAATAAAAAATAACAAAGAACATCCACGCCGTTTTTTTTTAATTAAAACGAGACATCCACGCTACAAAATACTAAATTCTATAAGATTTAAAAAAAAGGAATAAGATTGGAAAAGGTTTTATTTTTATTGATATATGAATAAAATTCCAGCCTTCTACTCGAAACAGTTTTGTTGGAATATTTTTTTAAATTTAAAACAGCTCTCCTGAAAATTGTGAAAAATCGACATAAGCCACTTTACCTTTTGAGTAAAGACTTAAAACTTGACAGTTACACCGACACTTGCTTCACAGACACGACATTACAACAAAACAAAGAGAAAAACAAAAATCTATCTGAAATCGCATTCCATTGCTAGCAGAATAGTTCAACAAAGTATAGATCAAAATCTAGATTTACCAATGGAAAACGCCATGAAACAGCTCTAAAACGTAATACGAACATTTTTTTATTTTTTTAATATCCTCACCTACATATCAACAAAAAAAAATAAAAATATTTCGAATTTTTCCATCAAAAAAGTGTTTTAACGTATTACAACTGATGCAATTTTTTCGTTGAGTACTTATTGAACCTGACTTTCGATGTGATTCCTGAACCCCTCCATTTTTTGAAGCTTTTACGAAAGCTCGGTGTAGTCATTGGTAAGTTGAGTGACAGTCTACATCAGAAAGTCATAGAGTGAGGTAGGTCATAGGAATTTCTTTGTAAATAATTTCTTATGAAATTCATAAAATATTTTAAAATTTTAGAAATGGCCGATAACAACAAAGAAACCCCGTTACAACAACCAGAGGGTGGTGATGATCAAGAGTCTGTCAGAGACGATCATGGATTATGCCGGAGAGCCTACATGTTCGTTCAGATTCGTAAGCATTACTGTGACACATGTAAGGCTATAAGGGATTTAAACGTAAAGAAGAATGCAGAAAAAAATTCTTCTGATTCCGATTAGCAATTCACCTCTACTTCATGTATTGCCTTTGAAATCAATAAAGAAATCATATGCCCACTGATTAAAGGGTAAAAATGCGCGTTTTAACTTATTTTGCTAGCGTACAGGTAGGAACTGATAAGAGCTGAAAATTTCCACTGGTTTTCACTTCAATGTCCACATGAAGAGCTGATCTAAGATTGGGAGGATTGAGCCTGTGAGAGCATATTGGCAAATAGAACATCGTATATGGTGCTTATACTAAGATCCGAAGAACTAAAGGAAAATTGTAAGTCATTTCCGTGATCAACTATGAGCGATTCCCTCAGGCGAATTTCTCCATCAAAAAAGTGTTTTAACGTATTACAATACAACTGATGCAATTTTTTCGTTGAGTGCATTTACTCTACTTATCGAACCTGACTTTCGATGTGATTCCTGAACCCCTCCATTTTTTGAAGCTTTTACGAAAGCTCGGTGTAGTCATTGGTAAGTTGAGTGACAGTCTACATCAGAAAGTCATAGAGTGAGGTAGGTCATAGGAATTTTTTTGTAAATAATTTCTTATTGTAGCGGCGCTGCAGATGAACATCACTAACACCCTAAAATATGCAATAAAAAATGTAAATATCTACAGTGAAGAATATATTGTATTAATACCCTTAAGGTATGCAAGGAATCAATCAAATCCTAAATGTAACGCATAAATGTATCCAATCACGATGTATATGAAAATTTGATTCGAGTGATCTAATTCACATTCTCTTGAAACGTTTGTATCGTTAAGTAAAATAAAATAATAATCGAATTAGCAGTCGTAAGCGAATTGTGAGTTTTTGGTAATTCCTGTTTAGTATCTTATTGGTTCCTGATAGGTAAAAATACAATTTCCTTGGGAAATTAACTTTTGAGGTGTCAATTCTGATTGCGCCTACAGTACCCTGGACAGCAATTCAGATAACACCAAGATTTAGGGTGAAGCGAACTTGTGCGTACGGATTCCTCGGACAGCAAGTCGTGTAACCTGATAGGATTAATAAATTGCGCGTACGGATTCCACGGACACCAATATTTCCTTTTTCTCAGCTCATAGAGACCCAGGCGCGTCTCTTTACAGTGTAAGCAGCGACACCCCCCCCCCCCCCCTCTAACATTATGAAATTCATAAAATATTTTAAAATTTTAGAAATGGCCGATAACAACAAAGAAACCCCGTTACAACAACCAGAGGGTGGCGATGATCAAGAGTCTGTCAGAGACGATCATGGATTATGCCGGAGAGCCTACATGTTCGTTCAGATTCGTAAGCATTACTGTGACACATGTAAGGCTATAAGGGATTTAAACGTAAAGAAGAATGCAGAAAAAAATTCTTCTGATTCTGATTAGCAATTCACCTCTACTTCATGTATTGCCTTTGAAATCAATAAAGAAATCATATGCCCACTGATTAAAGGGTAAAAATGCGCGTTTTAACTTATTTTGCTAGCGTACAGGTAGGAACTGATAAGAGCTGAAAATTTCCACCTGACTTTCGATGTGATTCCTGAACCCCTCCATTTTTTGAAGCTTTTACGAAAGCTCGGTGTAGTCATTGGTAAGTTGAGTGACAGTCTACATCAGAAAGTCATAGAGTGAGGTAGGTCATAGGAATTTCTTTGTAAATAATTTCTTATGAAATTCATAAAATATTTTAAAATTTTAGAAATGGCCGATAACAACAAAGAAACCCCGTTACAACAACCAGAGGGTGGTGATGATCAAGAGTCTGTCAGAGACGATCATGGATTATGCCGGAGAGCCTACATGTTCGTTCAGATTCGTAAGCATTACTGTGACACATGTAAGGCTATAAGGGATTTAAACGTAAAGAAGAATGCAGAAAAAAATTCTTCTGATTCCGATTAGCAATTCACCTCTACTTCATGTATTGCCTTTGAAATCAATAAAGAAATCATATGCCCACTGATTAAAGGGTAAAAATGCGCGTTTTAACTTATTTTGCTAGCGTACAGGTAGGAACTGATAAGAGCTGAAAATTTCCACTGGTTTTCACTTCAATGTCCACATGAAGAGCTGATCTAAGATTGGGAGGATTGAGCCTGTGAGAGCATATTGGCAAATAGAACATCGTATATGGTGCTTATACTAAGATCCGAAGAACTAAAGGAAAATTGTAAGTCATTTCCGTGATCAACTATGAGCGATTCCCTCAGGCGAATTTCGAATTTTTCCATCAAAAAAGTGTTTTAACGTATTCCAACTGATGCAATTTTTTCGTTGAGTGCATTCACTCTACTTATCGAACCTGACTTTCGATGTGATTCCTGAACCCCTCCATTTTTTGAAGCTTTTAAGAAAGCTCGGTGTAGTCATTGGTAAGTTGAGTGACAGTCTACATCAGAAAGTCATAGAGTGAGGTAGGTCATAGGAATTTCTTTGTAAATAATTTCTTATGAAATTCATAAAATATTTTAAAATTTTAGAAATGGCCGATAACAACAAAGAAACCCCGTTACAACAACCAGAGGGTGGTGATGATCAAGAGTCTGTCAGAGACGATCATGGATTATGCCGGAGAGCCTACATGTTCGTTCAGATTCGTAAGCATTACTGTGACACATGTAAGGCTATAAGGGATTTAAACGTAAAGAAGAATGCAGAAAAAAATTCTTCTGATTCCGATTAGCAATTCACCTCTAATTCATGTATTGCCTTTGAAATCAATAAAGAAATCATATGCCCACTGATTAAAGGGTAAAAATGCGCGTTTTAACTTATTTTGCTAGCGTACAGGTAGGAACTGATAAGAGCTGAAAATTTCCACCTGACTTTCGATGTGATTCCTGAACCCCTCCATTTTTTGAAGCTTTTACGAAAGCTCGGTGTAGTCATTGGTAAGTTGAGTGACAGTCTACATCAGAAAGTCATAAAGTGAGGTAGGTCATAGGAATTTCTTTGTAAATAATTTCTTATGAAATTCATAAAATATTTTAAAATTTTAGAAATGGCCGATAACAACAAAGAAACCCCGTTACAACAACCAGAGGGTGGTGATGATCAAGAGTCTGTCAGAGACGATCATGGATTATGCCGGAGAGCCTACATGTTCGTTCAGATTCGTAAGCATTACTGTGACACATGTAAGGCTATAATGGATTTAAACGTAAAGAAGAATGCAGAAAAAAATTCTTCTGATTCCGATTAGCAATTCACCTCTACTTCATGTATTGCCTTTGAAATCAATAAAGAAATCATATGCCCACTGATTAAAGGGTAAAAATGCGCGTTTTAACTTATTTTGCTAGCGTACAGGTAGGAACTGATAAGAGCTGAAAATTTCCACCTGACTTTCGATGTGATTCCTGAACCCCTCCATTTTTTGAAGCTTTTACGAAAGCTCGGTGTAGTCATTGGTAAGTTGAGTGACAGTCTACATCAGAAAGTCATAGAGTGAGGTAGGTCATAGGAATTTTTTTGTAAATAATTTCTTATGAAATTCATAAAATATTTTAAAATTTTAGAAATGGCCGATAACAACAAAGAAACCCCGTTACAACAACCAGAGGGTGGTGATGATCAAGAGTCTGTCAGAGACGATCATGGATTATGCCGGAGAGCCTACATGTTCGTTCAGATTCGTAAGCATTACTGTGACACATGTAAGGCTATAATGGATTTAAACGTAAAGAAGAATGCAGAAAAAAATTCTTCTGATTCCGATTAGCAATTCACCTCTACTTCATGTATTGCCTTTGAAATCAATAAAGAAATCATATGCCCACTGATTAAAGGGTAAAAATGCGCGTTTTAACTTATTTTGCTAGCGTACAGGTAGGAACTGATAAGAGCTGAAAATTTCCACCTGACTTTCGATGTAATTCCTGAACCCCTCCATTTTTTGAAGCTTTTACGAAAGCTCGGTGTAGTCATTGGTAAGTTGAGTGACAGTCTACATCAGAAAGTCATAGAGTGAGGTAGGTCATAGGAATTTCTTTGTAAATAATTTCTTATGAAATTCATAAAATATTTTAAAATTTTAGAAATGGCCGATAACAACAAAGAAACCCCGTTACAACAACCAGAGGGTGGTGATGATCAAGAGTCTGTCAGAGACGATCATGGATTATGCCGGAGAGCCTACATGTTCGTTCAGATTCGTAAGCATTACTGTGACACATGTAAGGCTATAAGGGATTTAAACGTAAAGAAGAATGCAGAAAAAAATTCTTCTGATTCCGATTAGCAATTCACCTCTACTTCATGTATTGCCTTTGAAATCAATAAAGAAATCATATGCCCACTGATTAAAGGGTAAAAATGCGCGTTTTAACTTATTTTGCTAGCGTACAGGTAGGAACTGATAAGAGCTGAAAATTTCCACCTGACTTTCGATGTGATTCCTGAACCCCTCCATTTTTTGAAGCTTTTACGAAAGCTCGGTGTAGTCATTGGTAAGTTGAGTGACAGTCTACATCAGAAAGGCATAGAGTGAGGTAGGTCATAGGAATTTTTTTGTAAATAATTTCTTATGAAATTCATAAAATATTTTAAAATTTTAGAAATGGCCGATAACAACAAAGAAACCCCGTTACAACAACCAGAGGGTGGTGATGATCAAGAGTCTGTCAGAGACGATCATGGATTATGCCGGAGAGCCTACATGTTCGTTCAGATTCGTAAGCATTACTGTGACACATGTAAGGCTATAAGGGATTTAAACGTAAAGAAGAATGCAGAAAAAAATTCTTCTGATTCCGATTAGCAATTCACCTCTAATTCATGTATTGCCTTTGAAATCAATAAAGAAATCATATGCCCACTGATTAAAGGGTAAAAATGCGCGTTTTAACTTATTTTGCTAGCGTACAGGTAGGAACTGATAAGAGCTGAAAATTTCCACCTGACTTTCGATGTGATTCCTGAACCCCTCCATTTTTTGAAGCTTTTACGAAAGCTCGGTGTAGTCATTGGTAAGTTGAGTGACAGTCTACATCAGAAAGTCATAGAGTGAGGTAGGTCATAGGAATTTCTTTGTAAATAATTTCTTATGAAATTCATAAAATATTTTAAAATTTTAGAAATGGCCGATAACAACAAAGAAACCCCGTTACAACAACCAGAGGGTGGTGATGATCAAGAGTCTGTCAGAGACGATCATGGATTATGCCGGAGAGCCTACATGTTCGTTCAGATTCGTAAGCATTACTGTGACACATGTAAGGCTATAAGGGATTTAAACGTAAAGAAGAATGCAGAAAAAAATTCTTCTGATTCCGATTAGCAATTCACCTCTACTTCATGTATTGCCTTTGAAATCAATAAAGAAATCATATGCCCACTGATTAAAGGGTAAAAATGCGCGTTTTAACTTATTTTGCTAGCGTACAGGTAGGAACTGATAAGAGCTGAAAATTTCCACCTGACTTTCGATGTGATTCCTGAACCCCTCCATTTTTTGAAGCTTTTACGAAAGCTCGGTGTAGTCATTGGTAAGTTGAGTGACAGTCTACATCAGAAAGTCATAGAGTGAGGTAGGTCATAGGAATTTCTTTGTAAATAATTTCTTATGAAATTCATAAAATATTTTAAAATTTTAGAAATGGCCGATAACAACAAAGAAACCCCGTTACAACAACCAGAGGGTGGTGATGATCAAGAGTCTGTCAGAGACGATCATGGATTATGCCGGAGAGCCTACATGTTCGTTCAGATTCGTAAGCATTACTGTGACACATGTAAGGCTATAAGGGATTTAAACGTAAAGAAGAATGCAGAAAAAAATTCTTCTGATTCCGATTAGCAATTCACCTCTACTTCATGTATTGCCTTTGAAATCATATGCCCACTGATTAAAGGGTAAAAATGCGCGTTTTAACTTATTTTGCTAGCGTACAGGTAGGAACTGATAAGAGCTGAAAATTTCCACCTGACTTTCGATGTGATTCCTGAACCCCTCCATTTTTTGAAGCTTTTACGAAAGCTCGGTGTAGTCATTGGTAAGTTGAGTGACAGTCTACATCAGAAAGTCATAGAGTGAGGTAGGTCATAGGAATTTTTTTGTAAATAATTTCTTATGAAATTCATAAAATATTTTAAAATTTTAGAAATGGCCGATAACAACAAAGAAACCCCGTTACAACAACCAGAGGGTGGTGATGATCAAGAGTCTGTCAGAGACGATCATGGATTATGCCGGAGAGCCTACATGTTCGTTCAGATTCGTAAGCATTACTGTGACACATGTAAGGCTATAAGGGATTTAAACGTAAAGAAGAATGCAGAAAAAAATTCTTCTGATTCCGATTAGCAATTCACCTCTACTTCATGTATTGCCTTTGAAATCAATAAAGAAATCATATGCCCACTGATTAAAGGGTAAAAATGCGCGTTTTAACTTATTTTGCTAGCGTACAGGTAGGAACTGATAAGAGCTGAAAATTTCCACCTGACTTTCGATGTGATTCCTGAACCCCTCCATTTTTTGAAGCTTTTACGAAAGCTCGGTGTAGTCATTGGTAAGTTGAGTGACAGTCTACATCAGAAAGTCATAGAGTGAGGTAGGTCATAGGAATTTCTTTGTAAATAATTTCTTATGAAATTCATAAAATATTTTAAAATTTTAGAAATGGCCGATAACAACAAAGAAACCCCGTTACAACAACCAGAGGGTGGTGATGATCAAGAGTCTGTCAGAGACGATCATGGATTATGCCGGAGAGCCTACATGTTCGTTCAGATTCGTAAGCATTACTGTGACACATGTAAGGCTATAAGGGATTTAAACGTAAAGAAGAATGCAGAAAAAAATTCTTCTGATTCCGATTAGCAATTCACCTCTACTTCATGTATTGCCTTTGAAATCAATAAAGAAATCATATGCCCACTGATTAAAGGGTAAAAATGCGCGTTTTAACTTATTTTGCTAGCGTACAGGTAGGAACTGATAAGAGCTGAAAATTTCCACCTGACTTTCGATGTGATTCCTGAACCCCTCCATTTTTTGAAGCTTTTACGAAAGCTCGGTGTAGTCATTGGTAAGTTGAGTGACAGTCTACATCAGAAAGTCATAGAGTGAGGTAGGTCATAGGAATTTCTTTGTAAATAATTTCTTATGAAATTCATAAAATATTTTAAAATTTTAGAAATGGCCGATAACAACAAAGAAACCCCGTTACAACAACCAGAGGGTGGTGATGATCAAGAGTCTGTCAGAGACGATCATGGATTATGCCGGAGAGCCTACATGTTCGTTCAGATTCGTAAGCATTACTGTGACACATGTAAGGCTATAAGGGATTTAAACGTAAAGAAGAATGCAGAAAAAAATTCTTCTGATTCCGATTAGCAATTCACCTCTACTTCATGTATTGCCTTTGAAATCATATGCCCACTGATTAAAGGGTAAAAATGCGCGTTTTAACTTATTTTGCTAGCGTACAGGTAGGAACTGATAAGAGCTGAAAATTTCCACCTGACTTTCGATGTGATTCCTGAACCCCTCCATTTTTTGAAGCTTTTACGAAAGCTCGGTGTAGTCATTGGTAAGTTGAGTGACAGTCTACATCAGAAAGTCATAGAGTGAGGTAGGTCATAGGAATTTTTTTGTAAATAATTTCTTATGAAATTCATAAAATATTTTAAAATTTTAGAAATGGCCGATAACAACAAAGAAACCCCGTTACAACAACCAGAGGGTGGTGATGATCAAGAGTCTGTCAGAGACGATCATGGATTATGCCGGAGAGCCTACATGTTCGTTCAGATTCGTAAGCATTACTGTGACACATGTAAGGCTATAAGGGATTTAAACGTAAAGAAGAATGCAGAAAAAAATTTTTCTGATTCCGATTAGCAATTCACCTCTACTTCATGTATTGCCTTTGAAATCAATAAAGAAATCATATGCCCACTGATTAAAGGGTAAAAATGCGCGTTTTAACTTATTTTGCTAGCGTACAGGTAGGAACTGATAAGAGCTGAAAATTTCCACCTGACTTTCGATGTGATTCCTGAACCCCTCCATTTTTTGAAGCTTTTACGAAAGCTCGGTGTAGTCATTGGTAAGTTGAGTGACAGTCTACATCAGAAAGTCATAGAGTGAGGTAGGTCATAGGAATTTCTTTGTAAATAATTTCTTATGAAATTCATAAAATATTTTAAAATTTTAGAAATGGCCGATAACAACAAAGAAACCCCGTTAAAACAACCAGAGGGTGGTGATGATCAAGAGTCTGTCAGAGACGATCATGGATTATGCCGGAGAGCCTACATGTTCGTTCAGATTCGTAAGCATTACTGTGACACATGTAAGGCTATAAGGGATTTAAACGTAAAGAAGAATGCAGAAAAAAAATTTTCTGATTCCGATTAGCAATTCACCTCTACTTCATGTATTGCCTTTGAAATCAATAAAGAAATCATATGCCCACTGATTAAAGGGTAAAAATGCGCGTTTTAACTTATTTTGCTAGCGTACAGGTAGGAACTGATAAGAGCTGAAAATTTCCACCTGACTTTCGATGTGATTCCTGAACCCCTCCATTTTTTGAAGCTTTTACGAAAGCTCGGTGTAGTCATTGGTAAGTTGAGTGACAGTCTACATCAGAAAGTCATAGAGTGAGGTAGGTCATAGGAATTTTTTTGTAAATAATTTCTTATGAAATTCATAAAATATTTTAAAATTTTAGAAATGGCCGATAACAACAAAGAAACCCCGTTACAACAACCAGAGGGTGGTGATGATCAAGAGTCTGTCAGAGACGATCATGGATTATGCCGGAGAGCCTACATGTTCGTTCAGATTCGTAAGCATTACTGTGACACATGTAAGGCTATAAGGGATTTAAACGTAAAGAAGAATGCAGAAAAAAATTCTTCTGATTCCGATTAGCAATTCACCTCTAATACATGTATTGCCTTTGAAATCAATAAAGAAATCATATGCCCACTGATTAAAGGGTAAAAATGCGCGTTTTAACTTATTTTGCTAGCGTACAGGTAGGAACTGATAAGAGCTGAAAATTTCCACCTGACTTTCGATGTGATTCCTGAACCCCTCCATTTTTTGAAGCTTTTACGAAAGCTCGGTGTAGTCATTGGTAAGTTGAGTGACAGTCTACATCAGAAAGTCATAGAGTGAGGTAGGTCATAGGAATTTCTTTGTAAATAATTTCTTATGAAATTCATAAAATATTTTAAAATTTTAGAAATGGCCGATAACAACAAAGAAACCCCGTTACAACAACCAGAGGGTGGTGATGATCAAGAGTCTGTCAGAGACGATCATGGATTATGCCGGAGAGCCTACATGTTCGTTCAGATTCGTAAGCATTACTGTGACACATGTAAGGCTATAAGGGATTTAAACGTAAAGAAGAATGCAGAAAAAAATTCTTCTGATTCCGATTAGCAATTCACCTCTAATACATGTATTGCCTTTGAAATCAATAAAGAAATCATATGCCCACTGATTGAAGGGTAAAAATGCGCGTTTTAACTTATTTTGCTAGCGTACAGGTAGTAACTGATAAGAGCTGAAAATTTCCACTGGTTTTCACTTCAATGTCCACATGAAGAGCTGATCTAAGATTGGGAGGATTGAGCCTGTGAGAGCATATTGGCAAATAGAACATCGTATATGGTGCTTATACTAAGATCCGAAGAACTAAAGGAAAATTGTAAGTCATTTCCGTGATCAACTATGAGCGATTCCCTCAGGCGAATTTCGAATTTTTCCTTAAAAAAAGTGTTTTAACGTATTACAACTGATGCAATTTTTTCGTTGAGTGCATTCACTCTACTTATCGAACCTGACTTTCGATGTGATTCCTGAACCCCTCCATTTTTTGAAGCTTTTACGAAAGCTCGGTGTAGTCATTGGTAAGTTGAGTGACAGTCTACATCAGAAAGTCATAGAGTGAGGTAGGTCATAGGAATTTTTTTGTAAATAATTTCTTATGAAATTCATAAAATATTTTAAAATTTTAGAAATGGCCGATAACAACAAAGAAACCCCGTTACAACAACCAGAGGGTGGTGATGATCAAGAGTCTGTCAGAGACGATCATGGATTATGCCGGAGAGCCTACATGTTCGTTCAGATTCGTAAGCATTACTGTGACACATGTAAGGCTATAAGGGATTTAAACGTAAAGAAGAATGCAGAAAAAAATTCTTCTGATTCCGATTAGCAATTCACCTCTAATACATGTATTGCCTTTGAAATCAATAAAGAAATCATATGCCCACTGATTAAAGGGTAAAAATGCGCGTTTTAACTTATTTTGCTAGCGTACAGGTAGGAACTGATAAGAGCTGAAAATTTCCACCTGACTTTCGATGTGATTCCTGAACCCCTCCATTTTTTGAAGCTTTTACGAAAGCTCGGTGTAGTCATTGGTAAGTTGAGTGACAGTCTACATCAGAAAGTCATAGAGTGAGGTAGGTCATAGGAATTTCTTTGTAAATAATTTCTTATGAAATTCATAAAATATTTTAAAATTTTAGAAATGGCCGATAACAACAAAGAAACCCCGTTACAACAACCAGAGGGTGGTGATGATCAAGAGTCTGTCAGAGACGATCATGGATTATGCCGGAGAGCCTACATGTTCGTTCAGATTCGTAAGCATTACTGTGACACATGTAAGGCTATAAGGGATTTAAACGTAAAGAAGAATGCAGAAAAAAATTCTTCTGATTCCGATTAGCAATTCACCTCTAATACATGTATTGCCTTTGAAATCAATAAAGAAATCATATGCCCACTGATTGAAGGGTAAAAATGCGCGTTTTAACTTATTTTGCTAGCGTACAGGTAGTAACTGATAAGAGCTGAAAATTTCCACTGGTTTTCACTTCAATGTCCACATGAAGAGCTGATCTAAGATTGGGAGGATTGAGCCTGTGAGAGCATATTGGCAAATAGAACATCGTATATGGTGCTTATACTAAGATCCGAAGAACTAAAGGAAAATTGTAAGTCATTTCCGTGATCAACTATGAGCGATTCCCTTAGGCGAACTAGACGTAATGCTGTGCAAGGACTACCACTGCTCTGAGGATATTTTGAGCCTGGCGATCACTGTTGACTTCATTTTTAGCATCAGTTGTTGGATTCACTTGTTCCATCCTAGAAATTGTTGTCAACGTGGGGATGTACGCGATTTCTATTGTAATGCCAGACATGCAATTATGCAAATACCTGTCTGCATACCTGTCTGCACGAGTAAGGTAATTTAAGTATATTATAGGAATCTAAGTATCGAATATAAATATGATAAGATAGCTGACTAAGAATTATTTTGTAACGTATGAATAAATTTATTTAATAAAATTCAGTCTGATTTAGACCACACTACAAGACGCATCGTTTATATTATTACACTATCAACTATCTGTCTATATCTAGTTGACCCATAAAGGACAATTTTTGCCGAGTGTTGCTTTTGATTTATAGACAGACATTGGCCTAGTTTGACCAACACCATTGGCGGATTGAAGGGGGTTGTAAAGTTTTCAATGTTTTGATTGTTACAGTGGTGACTCAGAAATTCTAAGTCAGTGGAAATGCGATCCTCAGTTTCCGTTGAATTCGTTTGCAAAATTGATATGTTTGTGTGAGTATCATGTAAACATATTCATTCTGTGGACAATGAACATAAACAATCGATTCTTTGAAGTGGCCCGATTGACGGTCGGGAATCAATGCGACACGTAATGGGTACAGTAGCGAGTAGTGAAGATGAAGTGGGAAGCGAGACTGGGGGTATCGTAAAATTAGCAATTGTGAAGTCGTTAATGAGAACCTAGTTTCAAGAAACTCGAATGTGGGACACATCCATATCATGTGGGATTGGCACGATAATTGGGTTTCGTTTGTTCTACGCCATTAATTGCTTACAATGCGAAACTAAATCTGTTTACGGATAAAAGAGGGAAAGCGTTGAAGAATATTCCTATTTCTGATGTGGCTGCAAAAAATATGAAAACATAATAGCATTTCATATGTATAACGGATCTATATCCGTGGGAAGTCATCGTTTGCGTCGCTTCGCAATTCTAGCGAATCGATGACGCACTTGCAATTTGTATATGAGATCTTTTTGCTAAAAAAGAAAACACACACATGTAAGCTTCTGCAACAGAATTGTGACAATTAATCCGAAACATCAACAAATCTGAAATAAATTATGAAAAACTAAATAAACGGCAAAAATGCAATTTATAGCAAAATACTGGATTGGGTTACCATATCCTTTGTTTGCACAGTAGCTTTAGCGGCCTTTCGGAAACATTTTTCATAAACTTGCAATTCCTGTCATATTGTACACTCACGGAGTTGGATGATAGCCCTTACTGCTTTAATAAACCTGAGCTAAAATTAATAAAAGCAGTCCCGACAAGGTGGAATAGCATCTTTTACATGTTGCAAAGAATTTTGAAACTGAAAAGTGAATTGTCACTTGCCTTGAATGAGTGTGAAAAAGCTGCAAGTGGACTCAATGCCGATGAATACCTAATTATCTCGGAAATTGTTCAAGTTTTCGAGCCTTTTGATACTGCAACAACAAAAATATCCCGAGAAACGTATGTAACGTTATCTTTTGTCATTCCTTTGATACGGGGTATCAGAATAAAATTAGCTTCGATTCAAGACAAAATACGGACTGTTGAAGCAAAGGAAATACTTGTACGGCTTTACGAGTCCGTTCAGTCAAGACTTACGCCGTATGAAAGTTTAAGACCAGCAGTAATGGCTACATTACTTGACCCTAGAATCAAAAGGGAGGGCTTTAGGACTTTCGAAGAGCCAAAAAAAGCTTCACAGTTGTTGGAAAAAACATATACTTCGCATTTAAGAACAAATCCAATTAATGTATCACAACCATAACTAGAACTATCAACATCAGGAGAAAATTCAAAAATATCTGACGACTTACTATCGTTTTTGGATGAGCCCGATAGAAATCTAAGAACACCTGGGAGTGACGCAATTGTGGATATTAGACAGTAAAGGAAATGGCAGACAAGTTTCTATGCATACCAGCAACGTCAGTTCCCTCGGAAAGGATATTTTCTAAAGCTGGTCAAATATTGACTGAACGTCGCAACAGACTTAAGCCGAAAGGATTAAATAAACTGTTTTTTTTTAAAGCAAAACTATGTTTTTTTTTTGAATAAAATTAATGTTTTGTTTTTGTAAATATTTTCATAAAGTTGTTTTTATTTTTTCATGAAAACTATCGACAGACTATCGATACTATCGGGTGTTTTTTCAAAACAATCGCGAACTATCGCAAGTGCCGACTATCGATGTTTAAGGACAACTAGGTAAAAGGTCTAAAGCGCCGTCTACCAGTACCGATACCCGGTGTAATCCAAGATTACAACACATTTATGGGCGGGGTAGACATAGGTGATCAAATGATGGAATACTATCGTATAAAGACAAAGACAAGAAAGTGGCCAATTAATGTTTTCTTTCATTTTCTTGGCCTCGCAATCTACAATTCCTTGATGGAGTACAAGAAAGATGCATCACTCCTAAGAGTTAAAAAAAAAGATGTCAAGCCGTTCTTATTTTACAAACTTGAAATTGGTAAGGTACTGGCACAAATGAAGGACCCACCAGGCGTTGAAGTAACAAAGTTTGAACTGCCTGAAGGATATTACGGCACAAAGTATCGTCCACATAAGACCCCGGATGATATCAGGTATGATAGATAAGATCATTGGCCGGAATTTTTAGATGGTACAGCGAAAAGGTATTGAAATGAAGGATGCTTGAGCCGCTCAAGGGCCAGATGCCAGAAGTGCAAAGTTCATATTTGCATTTCAAGGGAAAAAGATTGTTTTAGAGCATACCATACAAAATAAAAAAAATTTATAACGTTCTTACTTACTTTTAAGCTTTTAATTTTAAAACGAATTCCGTCTTCTGTGTATTATTTTTTCGTATTGTTTTGTTTGTCTTTTATAAGTTTTATTGTTGAATTCCAAATGAAAGGTTTTCGAATAAAGATAAAGAAACCAAAGTTTCAGTAATTTGTTTGTTTGAAATAATGAAATGATGTGAACTTCTTATGACCCAAGGTACACAAATGTGTGATGTCCTTCCTAGGAGAACTGTATATACAATAATTTTTTTTTTTCGTTAATACTATATTGAAGAGAAACGAATAACAAAGTTTCACCCTAATCGAACGTTTTTTTGTGTGTGGGTCTGAGAAAGGGCTAAGCAACTTTCAGCCTTTAAAGAAAAAACGTAAAGAACTCTGTGGCGGACACATTTAGCTCATTTTAAAACTTAATGAACGAAGCCCATCAACAACCTCACTTAAACGGAAACGTACACATGTAAGCTTAAAAATGTCAACGACAAAGTGAACGACGTTGCTGTAGCGTCTCGTTCACTTTGGTCCGACTCACGGTCACGACGCGAGACAGTCGCAACCTAAATAAATATTTGTGCTTGTAAGAAAAAATCAAACCACGCAGTTTCCTTTCACACACACGCGGACCATAAATGGTGACCCCGACGAAAACGTTTTTCTCAAAACGAAAGTGAAACAGTGTAAAAAACGAAAAAAAAACTTATCTCACAAATACGTGAAACAGTGCAAAAAAAAAAAAAAAAGAGTAAAAACACTAAATTACAATTTTCAAAGCCTACAAAGAAAATTACACAAAAGGAACATCATCATAATCACATCATCACCGTTCAACAGCATCCACACACACAGGCAGCATTCAACAGCAAGAAAAAAAAAAAAAAAAAAAAAACTAATAAGTTCAGCCTCGACTGCGGCACCGAGAGCTCAGAATTTTTCTCGCCGCCTTTTTGTTTTCGATAACAAAACTAAACAACGTTTTCTTGTCGATACCGGAGCAGAGGTCTCAATATTACCTCGAAAACTCTACCCAATGCTACGTGAACCAGTCGATTTTACACTTCTAACTGCCAACGGCGGAAAAATTTTAACATACGGTTTAAAACGTTTAGCTGTTGATTTCAATCTTCGTCGTGAATTCGATTACACATTCGTTGTAGCCAACATCAGTCATCCTATCCTGGGAGCCGACTTTCTTTACAAATTTAACTTATCAGTGGATTTACGAACAAAGAAGCTCGTTGATAACATAACGCACCTCAATGCTAACTGTTCGGTATCTAAAACCCTGTACGAAGACTCACCTGTTCTCTACTCCATTCAAAGCACCTTCGGAAAAATTCTTGACGAATTTCCTTCACTAAAGGCACCTCCAGACTACTCACTTCCAGTCAGGCATTCGGTTGTTCATCGAATAGAAACAATTGGCACCTTACCTTCTGCTCGAGCTAGGCGACTTAACCCATCAGCTCTTGCAATTGCCAAAACATTGTTTCAGCAAATGATGAAACTGGGAATTTGTCGACATTCAACTTCTCCTGTAGCATCTCCACTTCACATGGTTCCCAAGAACTCTGGTGATTGGAGACCATGTGGAGACTATAGGCAGTTGAACGCGGTTACCGTTCCAAACAAATTTCCGTTAACCAATCCACAGGATTGTCCTGCTAACATGGATGGTAGTATCATCTACTCTAAAATTGACATACCACGAGCGTATCACGCAATTCCGTTTGCCGAAGAGGATATTCATAAAACAGCGGTCATAACCCCTTTCGGACTTTTTGAATTCCTCAGAATGCCTTTTGGTGTAAGGAATGGTGCTCAAACATTTCAAAGTTTCATAAATAGCATTCTCGGTGATCTCTCATTCGCTTTCGTCTACGTTGACGATATACTAATCGCAAGTAAATCCGTTAAGGAACATGAGGAACACTTGAGAATTGTCTTCAAAAAATTGGAAGAATACGGTCTCAATGTTAATGTTTTGAAATGTGTTTTAGGGGTATCTGAAATAGATTTTTTGGGATATACCTTTTCAAAAAACGGAATCAAACCAACTTCAGATCGTGTTAAGGCTATAAACGATTTTCCTATGCCTAGTTCTTTAAAACAAGTACAAAGATTCCTGGGTATGGTAAATTTTTATAATCGTTTTATACCTAACATTTCAGTTATCGCAAAACCCCTATATCAGCTTACTAAAATGCTTCGACCAAAGCAAGATAAGAAAATCAAATTTGAATGGTCGAACGAATGTGAAGTCGCATTTGCCACACTCAAAAATGATCTCGCGAAACAAACCTTACTTTCTTATCCAGATCCAACAGCAGATATTAGTATCATGACAGATGCTTCAAGTGACGCTGTAGGTGCGGTTCTCCAACAACACAGGTTAGACAAATGGGAACCACTTGGTTTTTTCTCAAAACGTCTGAGCCCAACAGAACAAAAATATTCTACTTTCGATCGCGAACTACTTGCAGTTTTTCTAGCGATAAAACATTTTCGATATTTTGTGGAAGGTAGACAATTCACTGTCTTCACCGACCACAAACCGCTAACAAATGCAATTTTTTCCAAAGCAGAAAAAAGTCCAAGACAAACTCGACATTTAGAATTCATCGCGGAATTCACGTCTGACATCCGATATATAAAAGGCGCACAAAACATTGTTGCAGACACTCTTTCAAGAGGAAGTATTGAACTTGTAAACTTTCAAAAACGTGATCTGAAAACACTATCCAAGGAGCAAGAAAATGATGACGAATTGGAAAATTTTATAAAAAACAAAAATTCGTCAACAGTTCTGGAAAAGATTTTCATACCGGTCGACGATGTTCACATTTGGTGCGAAGTCACAACCAAAGTAAATCGCCCATATATTCCTCAATGTTTTCGACGAACCGTTTTCAATAATCATCATAATTTGTCTCATCCAAGCATAAGAGCAACTCGGAAAATCATATCCTCGAAATACTTTTGGCCTCACATCAATCGTGACATTAATATGTGGACACAGAGCTGCATTTCGTGTCAAAAATGTAAGGTTACGAGACATACCAAAACCAAACACGGTAAATTTCCGATGCCGGAAGGCAGGTTTTGCCACATCCACATGGATTTGGTTGGACCGCTTACACCTTCAAATGGTTATACGTATCTTTTAACAATAAAAGACAGATTTTCTTCATGGCCTGAAGCTTTTCCTTTGAAAAACATTGAAACCTCAACGGTTATTTCAACTTTTATACACCATTGGATTTCACGTTTTGGAGTTCCCGAAACAATTACGACAGATCAGGGATCTCAATTTCAATCAACACTTTTCAAAGAAGTAGCAAACATCCTTGGATCGAAAAGAATCCGAACAACAACCTATCATCCACAATCGAATGGTCTTGTGGAGCGGTTCCATAGACAGTTAAAGGATTCGTTACGGTGCCAAGAAGATAAAGTCAATTGGTACCATAACCTTCCTTGGACACTCTTAGGAATTCGCGCAACTATCATTGATGATATTGGAATTTCACCCGCTGAATTACTTTTTGGACAAGCACTTCGATTACCTGGTGAACTAATAACTAGCAGCACGAGCAATAATTTCGTAATAAATTCCTCAATTGCGCAAAATATTAAAAACGCAATAACAAAAGTTCGACCAATCTCGAACCGACAGAGAACTCAAAATTATATTTTCGTCCCAAAGCACAGTGGGTATCGCCATAGGTCAAAATTCAAAAAACTAAGTGTCACTTCTTCACAATTCAATGTGGTAATAACATTCTACAAACTCCCGTTAAACCAAAAGCAAAAAAAGTTAGACGGTACAGTTTTTTTTTTTCATTCCTTTATAGCCATTCAAAGTTGATACACTCGGAAACGGTTAAGTGCAAACCGCATAAGTGCAAAACGCGTTTGAGTGCTACACTATTGAAAACCCCTTGCCAATTTAAAACATTTTGGTACAAAAATGTTTTCGTAAGTGCAAAACGGATAAGTGCAAATTCTTCGTAAGTGCACATTATTTTCATTATTAGTTTTTAGAAAAAACACAAATTGTGTTGACACAACATACAGATTTATCTTGGAGCCTGAACGTCAGCTAACAGCTAGTCCCCTGAATGTCAGTTGACAGCTCAACAATCGTCTGTGTCTATATTGCAGTGACTGTCAAGGTTTGTTTAACTCTTAAAATTTATTGGTCTTTTTAATGTTTATATCAAAATGTAGATGGATTCACGCAAATTAAATTGCCTTTCGGTTAGTGAAAAACTTAAAGTTATCCATGCAATTAAAACCGAAAAAAAGGGAAGAAAAGAAATCGCCTCTCAATACGGCGTTGCAATCTCCACCATTTCACGAATTTTGAAGGACCAAACTAAATTAGAGGAAATAGCATCTGAAAATGGAAATACCAAAAGAAAAAGGTTTAAAAAAGGTAATTTTGAAATTGTGGATGAGGCTGTTGCTGTGTGGTTCAAACAGATGCGGTCGAAAGGTTGTCAAGTATCTGGACCATTGATTCTCGAACAAGCCAAAAAATTTGCCGTTCAGTTAGATGTGGATTTTGAACCAAATCCAGGTTGGCTGTCTCGTTGGAAGCTAAAAAACAACATTCAATTTTACAAATCCCGAGGAGAAAAACTTGCTGCTAATGAACCTGCAGCAGCATTTTGGACTAAAAACGTTCTCCCAGGATTTTTACAAAGATATGACGAAAACGATATATTTAATGCCGACGAATCAGCATTGTTTTATAGAGCCGCACCATCAGGCACGATGGCTTATAGGGGCGAAAATCCATTCGGAGGAAAAGTTGACAAAAGTAGAATAACGTTATTATTTTTCTGTAATATGAGTGGCACTGAAGGCGATATAATTTCCATTGGAAAATTTAAGCAACCACACTGCTTCAGGGGAAAAGAGATTCCAATAAAATATTATTTTAATTCAAAAGCTTAGATGACAGCAGACGTTTGGTTCAAAATATTAAAGGAATTAAACTCTAAAATGGAGAAGAAAAACAGGAAGATCCTACTATTTGTCGACAATGCTTCTTGCCATAGATTAAAAGAGAACTTTGAAATTCCTAACATAGAACTTGTATTTTTACCAGCGCGTACAACGTCGCTGATCCAACCACTTGACCAAGGGATTATTAGAAGCTTCAAGGTTTACTTTTTACATTTTAAACAAATGTACAAATACTAAAACTTCAAGTTTTTTTCACAGGCTCATTACCGTCACCAAATTGTAAGAAAACAAGTACTGGCAGTCGAAAAGAACATCAGTTTAAGTGATTTCGCAAAATCAATTTCCATTTTAGATGCGTTAAAGATGGCAAAAAGAGCTTGGTGGTTAGTCACACCTACGACAAAGAAAAATTGCTTCAAAAAAGCAGGTTTCCTAAAATCGACAGATGTCGATGAAGAGGAAGAAGTTGATGAAATGCTAGGAATTCCAGCCGATATAAGAGATGAGTTCTCTCAATTATTAGACATTGACGAAAATGAAATATGCTTTGGAGAACTTACCGATGCTGACATATGTAATGAAGTTAGAAATGACGGTCATGTTGAGGTTGTATCGGAAGAAGTTGATCATGTAGAAGAAATACAAATTAGTCGCCAAAAAGCTTTACAATCTTTAGATATTCTTAGGTCATACATGAATCAAAACAATTTTAAGTGTAAAGATATTTTTGAAGAATTGGAAAACAAAATTTTTATTTCAATGGGTTCATTGGTTCAAACTTCCATCCATAACTACTTTACTTAGTAATGTACCTACACATTAACGGCCTTTAATATGAAGTAACTAAATTACTTTATAATGAATATTTTTATTTACCATGTATTTACTAAAACTATATTTATTGTATGTAAAAACTGCATACATAGCTTAGGTTTATGTGCATTACTGAAATGCAGGTGATATTTAAATGAATTTTGTATGTAAATGAATTAATTTGCAGTTCTTTTGTTATGTTTTTGTTTTGTTATTTCCTTTTTTACAATAAAAAATATGGTTGTTTTACTGTGTAATATTCATATAAAAATGGTACTTTTTAGTTAAAATAAAGGAGTTTAAAAATAATTGCATAACTATGCAGTGTGCTCTTACGGATTTCTGCACAAATGTGCACTTACATATAAGTGCAAAAATGTGCACTTACGTATAAGTGCAAAAATGTGCACTTACGTATTAGTGCAAAAATGTGCACTTATAGATTAGTGCACAAAACGGATAAGTGCACACAAAATAGTGCCCGATGAGGTGTGCACTTATCCGTTTCCGAGTGTATTATATTAAAGCATTCAGCTCGTTTACCGGTGCTGTTATTTACTCGTGAACTTGTGACAGTGATAACTTGTGTTAAAAAAGTGTGAAAATTTTAAATTATTATGGATATTAAACGAGAAGGTGAGTTCTTTCTATAAACATACATTTTATTATTAAATAATTTGATATCTTATTGCAAGAAAAGCCCTACGCGTAGCAATTTTTTTTAACTTTTTTTTATCTTAGTTTACAGTAAGTTAGAGTTTTAGTTGATTTGCCACTAAGTGCCCTCTATAAATTAGGTATTAAAATAAAGATCACTTTCCTACCTTTCGAAATCATGTTGTTTTTTTTCCACTTTTTTCCCCTTTCCGAGTTATACTAGTTTAAGTGAACACATTACGTTTATTTTCGGTTTTGAAAAAAAATTATAAAACTAACTTGGTGTACGGTTTTATCTTTGATAGGTAATGGTTATCGATGTATTTTTACACGACATTTTTTATTTGGCAAATGGCTTGAAAGTCGACAAAACAATTCAACATGTTCAACCCAAGTCAACCAAATACTGGAAGACATTAAAAGCAGTTGGCCTGATCAAGGGGTAGAGAAGGTGGAATTTGATCTCGTCTATAACAAAATTCTTTCTGTTTGCAAGAAACTGATACAATTTTGGAAGAAATATAAAGCTAGAAAAACAATAATTGTAAGAAATCATTCCACTTGGCTTGATATGTCTGAAAATGTCTTCGTAAATTATATCGACGAAAATTTTGCAAGTACATCGCAACAACGAGGTCGTCCTAAAAAAGATTTTCAAGAATGTTCTGCGCGGACTAAACGAAGACGTTTGGCAGAAATATCGAGATCCGATGAATCAATTGCCACAGCCTTACGTGAAACGTCATGTAATTCGGATTTGGAAGAAAACCATACAATAGGTGCAACATGTAGTGAAGTTTTGTCGCTTTTTGTAGAAGCAAAGCTCACAAAAAACCAATACCTACTTATTCAAAATTTTATCAATTCTAAAATAAAAAAGAACGCACTGCCCAGCTACAATGCTATAAAAAAGGAAAAAGAGAACTGTTATCCAAAAACAAAAAAAAATAACCGTCACCGAAAACAGTGCCGAAGTAGAATTGCAAGCTTTACTTAACCACACGGCAACAAGAATTCTTACATCACAGAAAGATGTCCTAGACACTCTGAAAGATTCATCGAAAAGTTTACAGTTAGAAGGCAAATGGGGATTTGATGGGAGTACTGGACAAAGCGAGTACAAGGCAAAGCTTTCGTAATCCTGATGCAAAAGACAGCGATTTATTTGTAACATCTTACGTTCCATTGCAGTTAAAACTAAAAAATGATGACTTTCTTGTTTGGAAAAACCCGCGGCCTGCCTCAACACGTTACTGTCGCCCAATTAGGTTTCAGTTTAAAAAAGAAACAACTGCAGTTTCTGTTAGTGAGGAACAGTACTTTTCTGAAAAAATAAATGCTTTGGAGCCTTTAATTATTAACGTCGATGATATAGAATGGACAGTTACTTACAACTTACATTTGACTATGGTTGACGGTAAAGTTTGTAACGCTCTAAACGATACTACATCTTCTTTAAAATGTTACATATGCGGAGCAACACCAAAAGAAATGAACAACATTGACTTGTGCCTTCAAAAAGATGTAAATTCTAATAGTTTTTCCTTTGGCTTATCTCCGCTTCATGCGTGGATAAGATTTTTCGAGTTTTTTGTTCATCTATCGTACAGACTTAATATTAAAAAATGGCAGGTTAGAGGTGAAGACAGAATAGAATTTGAAAATAAGAAGAAAATAATCCAAGCTCAGTTCCGAGAAAAATTAGGATTAATTGTAGACAGACCAAAACAAGGAGGAAGTGGTTCATCAAATGATGGCAATACAGCCAGGAAATTTTTTCTCAATTCCGAAATTTCATCAGATATAACCGGAATCGACAAAACATTGATCGACAGATGTGCCACAATTTTACAAGCCTTAAACTCGGGTTATAAAATCGATTCTGACAAGTTCAGAGCTTTTGCCTTGGATACAGCTGAGAAAATAACTAAACCCTATCCATGGTACTATTTACCCGCCTCAGTGCACAAGGTGTTGGTGCATGGTGCATCGGTTATTGAACATCATGGGCTTATTTCCATAGGAGAATTGAGCGAGGAAGCTGCAGAATCAAGAAATAAGGATATAAAAAATTACCGACTGCATCACACAAGAAAAATGTCTCGTGTCGTCACTAATAAGGACCTTATGAACAGATTGTTATTAACTTCCGACCCGTTCATATCAAATATGAGAAAATTACCAACTAAGAAAAAATCGCATTTATCAAAAAATGCATTAAGTCTATTAATAATGTAATTTATAATTTTTTTTTCTAATTTCGTGTGAATTTTTTTTATTTTTTCTTTATTATATTGGTATGAATAAACAAATTAAAATGATAATATCAGCGTTTCAATAAAAAAAAAATCAAGCATTCTATTTTTGACCGCACTTTGTATGGGCAGGTACCCACTGTGCAAAGGGTCTGAACCAATGCAAATTCGTTTTTATTCGCGATGATATTAAAAGAAATAGTTTGAGCCCTTCATATCAAGGACCTTTCAAAGTTTTAGTTAAAACCGAAAAACATTTTACAGTCCAAAAAGGAGACAAGTCTGAAAACATGAGCATAGATAGATTAAAGCCAGCATTTGAAACAACGCAACAAATCATGACAAGATCAAAGACAAATCCACAAGTTTCTTTTCGGTTGTAAGAAATTTTTTATAAAACTATCTTTTGCAAAGATAATAACATTTCGAATGTAAAATACAATTATATATTATATACATTATATAATTACATATACATACATATAATTACATTTTTGTAAGGGGGAGTGATGTGGCGGACACATTTAGCTCATTTTAACCCTTAAATGCATGATGTATCATATATGATACATGTCCGCCTTTGTAACGGTTTTTTTTATTATTCTCTAAATATTCATTTCGTTTTTACCCTGGTGCCAACTGTAAACATGTCTAGACGAAAAAAAAAATGCATATGTGCCTACTTGTTATTTTCTTTTAGTATTTGTCAAATTTCCCGCAGTTAAGTTCCAGATCTTTATATGAGTGGTAGTTGTGTGTTCAGTAAATTAATTATTAATATATTATATATAAGGTTATTGATTGGTAAGTAAATGTCTTTAATTGTAGAAATAGTTTCTTTAAATGTGAAAACTATAAATTTAAGAAAAATATCTATTAGTATGGAACTAAGCCGTTTTAAATTCATATGTATCATATATGAGACATCATGCATTCGTTCACTTGTATCGTATGTCTCATATATGAGACATCATGCATTTCGTCTTTGACGCTAATACATACAAATGTATATGATTTGATTTTTGTTGCAGCAGTGATTTGCGGGATGTTTCATTCAAAACGCTCCCTTACGGATAAAGACATATTGGCAATAGTCAATAATTGGACCGAAAGTGAAGATGGATTTAGTGATTGCGAAGACGATCAGTTTAAAGAAATTAATATTTCGGATGTACTTCCTGAGCAGGATCTCGATTTGGAAAATATATTGAACATATTGGATGAAGATGAAGAAGAGATACAATTTGAAAGGGATTTGTCAGTTCATGAAAATGAAAACGTGCCACCAAATCAGCAAGACATTAATTCAATAGCCGACAATGAGCTTAAAAATATAAAGCTAGCGTACAAAAAAATTTTATGGAAAAGAAAGGAATTCACTGTCGATGCTGAAAAAGTTAAATTCAAAGGCGACTCAGCCTTACCGTCAACAATTTTGGAACTGACTACTCCTTTTCAGTTTTTTGATTTCCTGTTCAATGATGAAATATTTTCATCTGTCACTGAACAATCAAACTTATATGCTTCTCAATGCAATATAGCAAATCCGATAAATGTAACGCTGAATGAAATCAAACGATTTGTTGGGATAACTATGTTAACATAAATCCATCAAGTCCCCAGCATACGAGATTACTGGAATGCTAAGATAGGTAACATTATTATTCAGAAGGCAATGTCTGTAAACAGATTTGAACAAATTAAGCGTGTAATACATTTTAATAATAATGAAACCATGTTTGCTCGAGACCATCCGCAGCATGATCGCCTACACAAAATCAGGCCATTTATTACCAGCTTAATAAGCAGATTTCAGGAAGTACCATATGAAGAAAACCTTTCCCTTGACGAACAAATTTGTTCCACAAAAGCTCGATCATACATGAAGCAGTATAATCCAGCTAAACCCCACAAATGGGGCTATAAACTATTCGTGTTGAGTGGAGCAAGTGGTTTTTCGTACAATTTTGAAATCTACACTGGCCAGGAAATTGACCACGCCAAACGGCTAGCAAACGAAAAAAATCTTGGAGCATCTGCAAATATAGTAGTACGTTTGACTCGAAATATACCCAGAGGTCTTAACTATCATCTATATTTTGATAACTACTACACCACTATTCCTCTTGTAGTAGAATTGGCGAAACTAGGAATTCAAACAGTGGGAACTGTTAGGCGGGATCTTATTCCTAATAATAAACTACCCTCCATAAAGGACATGAATTCCGAACCTAGAGGATCATCTTACGAGTATGTTGCTTCAATGGAAAATATTGATGTGACAAATGTTGTTTGGAAGGATAATAAGATAGTAACGCTTTTGTCTACTTTTTGCGGGCGAAAACCTATTCAACAAAATATCAAACGATTTGACAGAAAAACAAAACAAACTATTGAAATTATGTGTCCTGATATAATTAAGCAATACAACAAATTCATGGGAGGTGTAGATTTAATTGACAGCTTAATAGGACGTTACAAAACAAAGTTAAAATCCCGGAAGTGGTATATACGACTTTTCTACCATTTAATTGACTTAACTGTTACAAATGCTTGGCTTTTATACCGACGAGCTAATGTGCAACAGAAAAATAAAAAGATTATGCCATTAGCGGATTTTAAAATTGAAGTTGCAGAAGTCTTATGTAACAGTGGAAACATAAAGCGCGGACGATCATCACTTGGGCAACAACAAAAAAAGATCGAATATAAGAGACAAAAACCGACATCTTCCAATTACCCGATAACGGAAGTAAGAACTGTGATCAAATTAGTCACTGGCCGGAATGGTCTTCAGTAAGGAACCGCTGTAAACTTCCTGGTTGCACATCTCTATCAACAATAAAATGTTCAAAATGTGAACTTCACTTATGTTTTAATAAGGAAATGTAACAACAACATACCAACAAAATGCTTAGTTTTCAATATTTATTTATTATTTTATATAAATTCAATCTGGCAATGCCACACATGTAAAAAAAACATGCCAACAAATAAATAAATATAATACTGGCAATACCGCATAAGCTATATTCGATACACGTAAGACGTAAATACAAGAAAAGCTCTTCTAGCAATTCATACCATAAAAGCTCTTCAAGCGAACACAGTAAATTGTATAAAAGAAACGACCAGATCAAATAAAAATCACTCTCGATTTGGCCTCTGATTAGCACGGTAGAGTTACCTCAGCCTCTAATCAACCTTTGAAAGAGTTTAGTCAGAAAATACCACGTAAAATTTCATTATATTACAGAAAGAAATTATTTCTTTTCGTTTCATAATAATTAAATAAACTTATTTCCTACTATTACATATGTACATATTACTTTTTAAACTTGAACTTTTTAAAATAAATCTCGTTTTCCTTCTTTGTTATATAATAATATATATAATAATATAATATCGCAACTACCTTTTATTTTTCTTTGTGTAGATATTAATAAACAAAAAAAAACAAAATAAAATCTTTGAAATTAAAAACAATAACAAATATCAAAACTATTTTTCATTTCATAGAAAATTCGACTTCGGTAAATGCATGATGTATCATATTTGATACATACAAAGAATAGCCTATAACAGTCTTAATAAAGACGTCATATTTTGTTTGTAATTTTTTCAGACATCTAAGAGCTAACCGTGTGCAGAAAAATAAAAAATAAAAAAATGTCAACGACAAAGTGAACGACGTTGCTGTAGCGTCTCGTTCACTTTGGTCCGACTCATGACGCGAGACAGTCGCATACTAAATAAATATTTGTGCTTGTAAGAAAAAAACAAACCACGCAGTTTCCTTTCACACACACGCGGACCATAAACTCAACATCAAATTGGAGACATTCCAAGCTGGTTTTACACAAGCACGCTATACAAGAAGTTTGGGATTGTACCATGAAAACAAAGATTTTACAAACTTTGTGCTTAGAGAAATTGTCCAAGCACCGTGGTATACTAAAAACGACGATATTCATGAAGACCTTGGAGTTCCTACAGGAGAGGCTGAAACTATAAGAAACAGAAACCGACAAATAGGACATAACAGCAAGACAGTCCCACAAATTTCAGGATGATAACAATTGCATGCGCCGACTACAAAAACATATTCTTTGGGTTAGAGGATCTTTTACTGGATAATAGCCAGGCCAAATATTCTAAATTCGTGAGAGCACATTTGCATGATAAGATTAATCTTAGTTGCAGTAACTTAACAAATTTATATCGACGTGTGGTGTTTTAGTCAGTATTTTCAGTAAGAATCAAACAATACTATGACACTACTCTCATATAAGATTTTTCACACTTAACCTATACACGCCTTGCTGGTGGGTTTTGAATGAAACCTTCTTAGTAGATCTATATACTAACTATCTGAGCCAGAGGTAATGACAGATATATTCCAAGCTGCATTCGTCATAACACTGATCGCTATAAGTGTTAACACACCGATCAAATGCCAAGATTCTGTTTGATATACAAATAATGAGGGTCATCTTAATTAAGCCTCCGAGTAAGTATTCATATAATAAACCTCTCTTCCCAAAAATGATTGATAAAATAAAAATAAAACATGTCGGTATGTCAAATCCCAAAATGCCTTATGCCATACCGCCCTTACAATTATCAAAACATACTTATCTAGCGTGTTGATAGTTGGCCGTTACACTTCTAAACACCTTCATCGCTGTTGCCTTCGGTTTCTTCGTCTAGCAGCATACTCGTCGATCCATAACTACGGAGTCTGAAATTAGAAAAAAAGAAAACACACCACATGAGACAAAGGACCTACCAATAAGGACAAAAAAAAAATGCATGCCAAATCAAATGTTAAACGAGAAACTAACACAACACCCAAACACTCCGTACTCACTTCGTCGTCGTCGGAAACCTTCAAACCGTCCAAGTTAATGCTGTGCCTGGAGAATGGATCTTTTTTATTTGCACCACCACCGCCGCCACCGATGCTGTTGCTGCCGCTGACACCACCAACACCACCGCCACCGCCAAATGCCGAGGAACGCAAGTGATCATCGTACCCTTGCATCGAAGAAGATCCACCACCGGTGCTGCCGGTGCGACTCAACAACTCTGACGGGTTATTGCCATTGCTGGACAATGAATTCACACCGGGCGAGCCCTTGTAGTTGGCGAATCTTCCGGATGACCGCTCGCGTTGCTCGCGCTGGTGATGGTGGTGATGCGGATTATCAAATTTTTGCTTGGCTCGTTCAAAGTCCAAATTGCGAGCCTTCGACTCGAAGATGTTCTCTTCCAAGTGTGTCGGCTTGGCGTCAAAAAACGACTGACTAAGGTTGAGGGTGCGATCGGTTTGACTGGATCTTTTTGATGATTCCCCACTGGCGGTTTGTGCGCCGCCAAGACGTGGTGGATCATCAAAAAGCTGACGCAAGTCGTTTATGTTTGGCTTACACTCGACAAGCGGAAGATTGTTGATTTTATGCGCAACGACAGGGATTCCCGACGTTGATGTTAGGGATGAGGTGCCAAAGTTAGTGGGACGTTGTTGTGGACTAGCTGAGCGCCTGGTTTTTTTTTTTTTTTTTAGCAGCGTCCGGGGAATTAGTCAGGCGATTGATTAGTTTTGGGGAATGGGTAACGATATAGGTGGGTGAATAAAGTGCGAACACTTACCTGGTTTGTAGATGCTGGATTTGCACTTGGAGTCCCTCTGTCTGGCCAATAAGTTCGTCGTTAGTGCGTTGCAGCCGCCGCACTTGATTGCATGCGGCATCGAGTTCATCCTCGGCACCAGCTAGTTCCCTTTTTAGCTCTTCGACACGTGCTCTTAAGCGTTTTACCTAAAAGGGAGCTACACTTATAGATCTGAGGAGAGCTCAAGGATTGTTATCTGTTCACCTCTCCTTCGTATTGCTCGGCTCGTCGCACGGCATGACCTAGTTCCGTGTTCGTTTCGGCAAGCAGCTTTTTGAGCTTGGAATGTGACAGCTTTATCTCTCCGATTTCCTATAAGAAATGCCTACTAGAGTACTGGACTAGCCATATCGTGATCTCTTCACTAACCTTGTTCTTTTCGGACAATTCCTGTTGCAGCGAACGAAACTCTGCATCGCTAGCCTGTACGGGTCTGCCCTTGCGATCGGATCTCTCCTGGAAATCACGAATTTCAGATCGCAGCTTCTTGTTGTCCCTCTCTAGGGCAAGTTTCTCGGTCTCGAGGCGTTCACGTTTGCCCCACTCAGAGGCGTTTTCCGCTTGCAATCGCTCCAACTGTGAATTCATGATTTGCACGTCAATACTGACGAAATGAATGAAAATGCTCACCTCAGTTCTAAGCTCACACAGTCGCCTTTCGAGATTCTCCCGCGCTGAAATCTCTTCCTGGATTGAGTTGTTCAGAATACGTACTTCTGCCCGATGTTGCTCCTGCAGGGTCAACAGCTCTCGAACTGCTTCCTATTTCCAGAACGACATTATTAACATTCGTCTGGGCAGAACGTGTAACTGACTCACCTGTTTGGCAGAACGCAGCTCCTCATGCTTATCACGAATCTCTTGAATTTCAATGGAAACCTTTTCGATGTTCTTGTGCAACATGTGCTTCTCCCTAAGACAATATTTTTTATAAGAAAAAACAAATCACGTGCCTAAGGGTTACTTACTCCCTCTCGACTTGGATGGTCTTCTGGGCTTCATCCAGGCGCAGTTGCAGCATGGATATTTTCTGTAAAAGGTACTCCTCGTCAAAATCATCCTTCGACAGTTGCTGGATTAGGCGTTTCTCCTCAGCTGTCTCCTCATCTGAAGAAAAGGCGAAATACGAATATACGAACTTGAAATAAATTCTTGAACGTCTTACCTAGAATTTCGTTGAGATTCTTGGGCACAGCTCCTTGTAGAACATACTCCTCGATGTCCAAGTCCTTTGTATCGTTGCTTATGACTTTGGTGACCTAAAAGGCAAGATATACTCATCCCAAATCGATAAAAAAAATCACATCAAAACCATACCAATCCATCCTCGCTGTTGACGTTCTTAAGTCCATCTGAAGAGATGTCCGGCGAGCAATTGTTATCCCGACCATCACGCTCCGGTTCATCGGTGTTATCGATTCTATTCAGAGAGCATATGTAACATTGATTTGGAAGTCTACTTCGTGGCAACTTACCCCTCTTTATGGAACTGTCCGGCATGTTTCATCATCAGCATATGGACCTTCTCCATTTCTTTCTTCAACTGGGTTATTTGCATCTCCAGGTCGTTTTTCTCCCTCTTGTAAGAATTTGACTCCTTCATTGTGATGTCCAGGTTGGCTCTCAATTGTTTGGCTTCTTCGCGTGCTTTATTGCGTTCGTTACGAACCTGAATGGGATGAAAGCGAAAGTGTTTTTTTTTTTTTTAGTGTTTTGGCACCTCACGTTGACCCAGTAACAATGCAATTGGCTTGTCGACGGGGTATCGATCAAACTACCATCGGACTATCGATAGCTGCAATCGCAACGCAGACCTACCTTACTCCATTTTTCACGCCAGTTGGCTGTGCAATCCGACCACCATTTCATTGTCTTTTCCATTTGGGCTGCACGTGCTCGTGCTTCCTCCAGCTCACGCTGTCGTTGAGACTGCAAGGAGACGATTTAATTTTTTTTTTTTTACACGCATTTACGCCATTTTGTGCTTACTTCTCTGGCTTCCCATTCGGTTTCGCCGAAACGTGCTGAAATTGATGTACCAGATACATTTCCGTCTTGTGGGATATCACGATGTCGTCTGGATGCACCGAGGGATGCTGCAGTGACGCCAGGAGCTGTGGCAACACCACCACCACCAGCACCACTTTGTGACATTTTTCTTTAGTTAATTTTAATTGAAAATCAACTTTTAACTATTGGTGAATATACAATTTTTTTTATTTATGATAGGAATTACTTATTTTAAACATTTAAACGTTTGAATTTGGCATGAGAAAAATGATTATGAAAACTTTTTGTTGTTTATATTTCGCAAAACAGCAAAACGCCCACAGCCAACTAAAACGAACATATTTTTGGCAGCGTTTATGAAGTCTGAAGTTGGCGGTAGTTGAATTCGAATCGGTTGACGGTTGGTATCTTGCAACCGGTTTGTGTTGTACACTCAAAACGAAAATTTTTGTAAGGGCGAAAAGCATCATTGGAACATAAATCATGATGAAACTGAAATTTTAATTGAGAAGATGCAGTTTTAGCTATCTTTCAACAATTTCATTGGAATACCAAACATTATTGGGAACATTGTTACTTTAGCTTCCAATCACTTTTTTCACTTTTTTTTTTTTGTTCCACTCACTAAATTAAGCTAAAAATTTAGCAATTTTTTTTTTTTGTCGCTCTCAATTAGTTCAAAAGTTATTAAACAATGAAATTTCCAAAAATCCCTATAGAAATCAACCAACTTTTGACAGTTCACACATAGCTGAATGATAAATATGAAAAAAAAACACTCCAATGGAGCATTGCAAGATAGAAAAAAAAATATTACATATTTCCCAAAACGTAAAGAAATGTAAAAAATGTACAAAATTTTAAAAAAAATTATTAACAATCATTAATTAATAATAAAAAATGACTAAACAAAATATCTTAAAAAAAATGCCGTAACGAAAAGTTAGACCCCCTCGAAGAATTTTTTAAATGTGCCGGCAAACTATACAACGGGCAAGAAGCAATTCCAGAACCATGTTCTAATGATTCTGACGATTCATCATAAATTAGTATAATATAATAAATAAATTAAATCCTAACTCAACAGTTTTTCTGTTAACCGGTACTCTGCGTGGCCCGCTGCGCGGGAACAAAGGATTTCAACTCTCTTTCTGTGGACAGTCCACGCTCACGCAACTTCGTTGCTCCGCTCAGGGTATTTAAAGTCGTCAGGCAGGCGCCTAAGTCAACAGTTTTTCTATTAAGCGCTACTCTGCGTGGCCCGCTTCGCGGGAACAAAGGATTTCAACTCTCTTTCTGTGGACAGTTCACGCTCACGCAACTTCGTTGCTCCGCTCAGGGTATTTAAAGTCGTCAGGCAGGCGCCTAAGTCAACAGTTTTTCTATTAAGCGGTACTCTGCGTGGCCCGCTTCGCGGGAACAAAGGATTTCAACTCTCTTTCTGTGGACAGTCCACGCTCACGCAACTTCGTTGCTCCGCTCAGGGTATTTAAAGTCGTCAGGCAGGCGCCTTAGTCAACATTTCTTTTTGTTAAAATATTTTTATTTGGTATGTTTTTTTCAACATGGCAATGCTGCGTACACCGCAGCAGAAAAAAAAATAAATGAAGTGTCAAACTACAAACAATTTGTATGGGATTATAACCCAAAAAGTGCAATTTTATTTTGTTAATAACTTTTAAACTAAACGTGAGCGACAATTTTTTAAAGCATATAAATGATCAGTGCGCAGAGACGAATCGATTAATAAAAAAAAAAGTGCAAAAAGTGAAAGGCAGCTAAAGTATAGTTATGCCCATTATTGAATTGAAATTTTTTCTCCATAGCTCGCTATAGTAATCATTGGAAAATTAAGTTTTATTTCAGTGGAATGGCGAACATTACTTCATAAAAATAATTGTTGATCAGTGAGAAATAAGAAATGGTTTTCCGAGAAAACTTAAAAATTAAAAATTTTGGGATATTCATGTTCTTAAATTCATAAACTATGTTTTGACACCAACTCGCCATTGATTGAACTTATGAAAAAAGTGCAAGATAGGGAAGAAAAAGTGCACCCAAAGTTGGGGATTATTGAAAAATTATGTCATAAAATCACCAAAGTGAGGAAAGAAGCATAATTGAGGCTTTTTACAGATACAAAAGTTGATCATAATTAAGTATTTGTATATAAATTTAAATCATAACCAGCGAGTTAGTCTAAATTGTTACCTGAAAGTGATTTGAATAGTGTTGACTGAGTGAATAATCTAAGTGAATTTTGGAAATTGAGACACGTCGGGCCTAACTTCAATAAAAATTAACCGGTTAGATATTGAGCCACAAATCTAGGTGTAACTGTCACTAACAACCTTACATGTTACTGTAACATACGTCTGCTCTTGGTAGGAAGTACGGGGTCCTAAGATGCTCCAATTTAACACCTCTAGCAAAAAAAAAATAAATAAAAACAATGAATCTACTCGTCACAAAAATGCTCTTCGGTTATGAGAATTTTGGTTACTGCAAATACGAGTCCAAGCGTAAGCTTATTGTTGCTTACAACAGCGTCGCACGATACATTCATGGACGCAGAAGATATGACCACAGTCAATATACGGCATAACTCTAGATAAACTAATAAAATTCAGGAACGTTGCTCTCCTGCATAATGGTATAGAAACCCGTCAACCACTTTATTTATTTAGAAATTTCTCACGTTCCTTTAGGTTAGGTTAGGGCTCAGGAGAGTAGTCAAACTCGTATAGACCGACGTGGGCCCATAGCGATTCCCTTTGTTGGAAGATGAGTGCCTGAAAAGAATGTTTGAAGGTATATATGAGGATGATACTTATGTTGTTATCTGCGCAGATGTTTGCTCCATCCCGACTTGCAGCGGAAACGGATGATCTGCGCTATAGGTTTTGCTGCTAGCTTCGTTAGGTGATCGTAGTAAAAGCTACCAAGGAGTTTGTTGCTGCTGTTGCAGATCGCGGCTTGAGATATCCTCCTCGACTTCAGGGTCGTCGCAGTTCCTGCATAGTTGGTATGAGTCAGCTAGTCCGATTCTATGGGAGTGCTTACACACACAGTTTGTGACCTGTTATCACTCTTATCACTATAGAAATGGAGGCTCTGTTTAGAGCAATAAGCTTGTTTGATTCGCTTCCGCTTACCGCTTATTTACGCCCAAAGGTCTTTGGTCGGAAACGACCGCACCGACACCTTCGATTTAAGCAAGGCACTCTTATGTGACTTCTTTAACATCATCCTTGGGAGAATCGTGCAAATCTCCAGATCCAACACCAGAGGCACAATATTTCATTAATCGGCGCAACTACTAATATACGCCGAGGATATTGACGTCCTTGGTCAGACTCAACGTGATGTCATTACCACCTTTGCTGGTATAAAGAGGGTAAGACCAAGTCAATGCAAAAAGACACACACCCACACTATAGAAGAATTCGACAGGATTAAGGGACCTCAACACCGCTTTTAACTATGAAAACAGCGTCTCGCAAGATATAAAACGAAGAACTACTTTCCCGATTGTTCCGTCGATCTAAGAAGGCAATTTGGTAGTAAATTCCTCACTCGAACTACTAAGGAAATTCTATACAAGATCCTAAACACCTGCTCTATGGCGCTGACGCATCGTCCGTATCAAAAGTGAATTAAGACGTCCTTGGTCTTTGGTCTCGTTTGCCTTGATGGAGACGAAGATTATACTTAGAACTATACGAGCTGTACCCCTAGTCAAAACTTCCGTATTAAAAGTTTAAAAAGGCAAGGACATGTACTCCAGCCTGTAGAGTCTTCGATTTTCAGCCAGACGTCGGATGCAGTAGAGGACGACCCCGCCTTAAGTATCACGCACAATTCGAAACCGACCTCAACCAACATAATATACTCAACTAGAGGTAGCTAGCTAAGGAGCCGGCTAATTGGGGAATTACGTTTGTAAAGATTCGCAGTTTCATTCCAAAAGGTAGCGTCACTTTAGTAAGTAAGCGATTCGTTTTTAGGTAGCAAAAATCTGATAAATGACTTCTTGATAAATGGATCCTTCAAAACTGAGTTTTTTTTTATTTCAGTTGAACCACTTATTCTAGGGGAACTTATTCCATCAAACACACAATTTCCTTACTTCGTAGCTTATGATAACGATGAATTCCCTGCATACAAAGTGACCAACAGAAAGGATGAGCAGGCAAATCCAAAAAGAAAAGCCCAACGGCAGCGTTCAGTCCCCTAGTGGATACCGATGGCCCCGTGGCCTAGGTCAAGAATAATCGACATTAAGACGTTTAGTGCTCAGATGGCTGTGATCCGCATCAGAGCAACGATTTGCAGCATCAGCCTTATATGTGCACACGCATCTACCGATGACACTGGGGACCTTATCAAAGAGGTATTTCACGACCTCCTAGATGGAGCCAGCTCATAACACGATTTGCAAATGGTGCTAGGAGACTTGAATACAAACATCCGAAAGAAAATCATCTTCCGCTAGTTAGTTGGAAAGCACAGCCTCCACACCAGATAATAGCTTTCGACTAACAGGCTAAAGCAGCACTAGATTCCCACGTCTTCGAATCCGGAAAGCAACCTGGCAATCTCCAGATGGTCAAAACTCACACCAAATCGACCATGTAATCATAGATGCGGGCACGCATCCAAAATCTTGGATGTACGTACATTCAGAGTGGCAAATGTCGATTCTGATAATTTTTCTAGTCGCAGCCAAATTCAGAGCCTGATTGTCCAACAAGAAGGGTCTGCAAACGGTGCAAAAAAAGAGACTTCACATTGGACGCCTTATCATCGTTGGCCTCATCCTACATGGATGGATATACAATCGGAATTTCATCAACGAAGTGCACGGAACCACCATAGGTTACCAGCTACACCTGAAGAGATGTCCGTGGTATGATGTTATTTGGCGCTGCAACGAAAAACACGTGCTGAAAGGGAAGAGTTCCCCTAGGATAAAGAGACCACGCAGCCATCACCCTCAGGGAAAGCGAAGAGTCTGATGGCAAGAATAACATCCGCCAATTTTAAAAGAAAGCCAAACCACTGGCAGCTAGCTTCCAAGTAGGAATGCAGCATCATTTATCAGATCAACAAAAAATAAGATCCATTGAACTGCAGCAACTACAGGAGCACAAGTTTCCTCAACAGCTAGGCGATATGTGAATGTTTGAAACCGTTTACCAACAATCTGATAGGCCCTTATCAATTTCCTCACTTCGTAGCTTATGATAACGATGAATTCCCTGCAGTATCTATACATACATACAAGGATGAGGAGGCGAATCCAAAAAAAAAAAATTTGTCTCACTAGATTGTAAAAAAAATGTGCACTGTGCCAAAGAGGAATCACGTTACACTTACGGATTGGCCGGAGATTTTGGATGGATCTGTAAGTCTACTAAAATGACATTTACTGGCATCTACAAATGCAGGACATGTTTTTGGCTCATCTGTTTGGTGTGTAAGCATTTACTTCTGTATTAATAATTGCTGACTAACATAACAGTTTTTTCCATAAGAAATACTAGCGCAAATGTCAAAAGTTAATCCCTGTTTAGCTACTCAGCGTTTATTAATACAGGGATTAGCGAACCTTAAGCTTCTCTCCAATCTTTGTATTTAAATCTTTGAGTTTGAATGATCGATGTCCTTTTATTTTCGGGACATAAATATTTATTAATATTAAATTAATTTTTTTAGATGAAATAAATAATTGATGGGGGATATAAACTATATGTGACAGATGTCAAAAAGACCTTCCAAAATATTACCTACTGTCTGTCGCTGTAGATGAGGCAGTAGGTGTACTTGAAATCGCTGTTATGGTGGATAGTGTTGTTACAGTTGTTGTTGTGGTTTCCTGAATTTTACTTCCATCTGTTGTTGTTGTTGTGGTAGTTGGTGATGATGACAGAATCGTTTCATTTGATGCTACCGTTGTAGTTGTTGTAGTTGGCGATGATAAAGGACTTGTCTCCGATGACTGTGCCATGTCAGAAGGTGTAGTTGGGATCTCTGTCATGGTTGATGGTGATGCTTCAGTTATCGGTGTGGTTTCCTGAACATCACTTCCTTCTGTCGTTGTTGTTGTCGTGGTAGTTGGTGATGATGACAGATTCGTTTCATTAGACGGCACCGTCGTAGTTGTTGCAGTTGACGATGATATAGAATTTGCCTCAGACGACTGTGTTATGCCAGAAGGTGTAGTTGAAACCTCTGTCATGGCTGATTGTGTTGCTTCAGTTATCGGTGTGGTTTCCTCGACATCACTTCCTCCTGCCGTTGTTGTGCTAGTTGTTGATGATGACATAATCGTTTCATTTGAGGATGGACTCATAAGCAAAGGTCCAAGTATTTGATTCCAAGGTAATTGTTCTGCCCTTCGTCGTTCATTAAAAGGAATTCCATCCGAGTTGATTATATATATAGTTCTTCTCGGTTTGACTACGTCAATCTGTGGGTCGGGATTGGTTTCTTTTGGTTTCTCATCTCCGTTTGGGAATGGAGGTGCTGCTAAACAGCATGATAATAATGCAAAGCAAGTTACCTACAAAGAGAAAGTACGAACGAATAAGTATTTACAATTGAGAGATATATTCGTTGTAAACTTACGAGCTTCATCATCACGAATGGATGCGAATATACATCTTCTATCTATTTATAGAGAAATCTTTAAAGTTCGTAGGGTTTCTCTTTTAGATTAAGGTTTTCAGCAAACTAAATTCTGCTAATTAGCAAGTGTTATGAATCAGCTTCGTCATTCATGACAAAGGTGTTATAGCGAATAAATCGTGACAGTAAGTTTTGACAGCCGATTTGAAAGATACAAACATATACAAGATCCCATTCCGCTTATGACGAATTGGTAAATATCCAATAATTCAACCTGTCTACCTAACAATTTTAAATGAACTGAAATAGCTGACTTCTCTCATCCGACTAGCTGAGCCAAGCAGCCATACGCGTGCAAAGCCTCTACATCAAAGATTCCTCAGTGGGTAATCCTGATTTACAATAATAGAGCAGTGAAAAAACTTAGGAGTTGTTTCTTTCAGGATTTGAACCAGCGACCCATTTTAAATACGCATAGGTACAAAAAAAAATCCGTGAAAACACCGTTCATACCAGTATCAGGTCAATCTTGGGATGAATTTGCAGGTCCAGTTTATGACACGACGTTTTCGGCGAAGTTGTTAAAAATATTTTCATCCCCGATGATTTAAAAAAATACGTAAGTGTAGGGTTTTCTTTTTCTCCCACTGACTTAACCCAAGGCTCTTATTCCGCGGGGTTACAGTGCCACTTGGGATGCACAAAGTGAATAACCTAAATAAGCTGCTTCGACATATTCGTATAACAGGTCATCTTGGGAATCTCAAGGGTAAGTCAGCCCCCTTGAACAGAGATGTTGACTGATGAGCCGAAAGCCCAACGGCAGCGTTCAGTCCCCTAGTGGATACCGATAGCCCCGTGGCCTAGGTCAAGAATATTCGACATTAAGCCGTTTAGTGCTCAGATGGCTGTGATCCGCATCAGAGCAACGATTTGCAGCATCAGCCTTATATGTGCACACGCATCTACCGATGACACTGGGGACCTTATCAAAGAGGTATTTCACGACCTCCTAGACGGAGCCTGTTCATAATACGATTTGCAAATCGTGCTAGGAGATTTCAATTCAAAAATCGGAAAAAATATCAACTTTCGCGAGTTAGTTGGAAAGCTACCAGATAATAGCTTTCGACTAACAGGCTAAAGCAGCACTAGATTCCCACGTCATCGAATCCGGAAAGCAACCTGGCAACCTCCAGATGGTCAAAACTCACACCAAATCGACCATGTAATCATAGATGCGTGGCACGCATCCAAAATCTTGGATGTACGTACATTCAGAGTGGCAAATGTCGATTCTGATAATTTTTCTCGTCGCAGCCAAATTGAGAGCCTGATTGTCAAACAAGAAGAGTCTGCAAACAGTGCAAAAAAGAGACTTCACATTGGACGCCTTATCCTTGTTGGCCTCATCCTACACTAATGTCAATACCCAGTGGATACACAATCGGAATTTCATCAACGAAGTGCACGGAACCACCATAGGTTACCAGCTACACCTGAAGAGATGTCCGTGGTATGATGTTATTTGGCGCTGCAACGAAAAACACGTGCTGAGTACCCCTAGGATAAAGAGAACACACAGCCATCACCATCAGGGAAAGCGAAGAGTCTGATAACAAGAATAACATCCGCCAATTTTAAAAGAAAGCCAAACTACTGGCAGCTAGCTTCCAAGTAGGAATGCAGCATCATTTATCAGATCAACAAAAAATAAGATCCATTGAACTGCAGCAACTACAGGAGCACAAGTTTCCTCAACAGGTAGGCGATATGTGAATGTTTGAAACCGTTTACCAACAATCTGATAGGCCCTTATCAGTGTGGTTTTAGGCCAGAAAGGTCCACAACTGATTAAATCTTCACACTTAAGCTCATCCTGGAAAAACCCAAGAAGTCCACCTTATCATCGATTTCAAAGCCGCATGCGACAAAGCCGAACTTATCTCTTGACTACAGAGCGATGTCTAGTTTTGGTAGCCCGTCCTAACTCGTCGGTCTGTGCAGGATGACAATGGAGAATTTTCCCTGCTCCATCAGGGTTGGAAACGACTACACCGACACATACGATACCAAAAAAGGACTTAGGCAAGGCGAAGCACCGTCCTGCGACTTCTTTAATCTCATTCTTGAAAGGATTGTACCAAAACTCCCAAGACAACACCAGAGGGGCAATCTTCCATGAATCGGTGCAGCTACTAGCATACACCGACGATATATTGACATCATTTTTAGTCGAACTTAACGTGATTTCAGAGGACACACAACATCTACGAATTGGACAGAACTTCAGCGTTCACAGATTTGACTTTCAGGTAGTAAGGGACCTTGTCTACCACGCCTCCTATATTAAAACTGACAATGACATCTCGTCCGAAATTAAACGAACAGTTATTCTAGCCAAACGCAGTTTCTTCGGACTAAAAATCAATTCAGTAGTATAGGCCCCATTCAAACAATTAAGGATATCCTATACAAGACCTTGATTATACCGGTCCGGTCTATGGCGCTGAAGCATGGAGAGGATCAAACTTCGATGATGAAATCCTCAAAAGTTTGAGGAGAAAAGTCTTTGAAAAATCTTCGGTCCCTTTTACGTTTACGGACTATAGCGACGAAGATTCAACCAAGAACTATACACGCTGTATAGTGTCATGCCCCCAAGTCAAAACACTCCGCCAGCCGTAGGACGCAGTAGAGGAAGACGTCGCATTAAGTGGCAGAAACCGACTTCAAACAACTTGGAGTATGCAACTGGAGGCAGTTAGCTAAGGACTGGGCTAATTGGAGAGGCATGTTGGTTGAGGCCCAGGTTCATTCTGGACTGTAGCACCACTTATATAAGTAACCACACTCGAATAATGGGGTGCTTCTCTTTGAGATGTGCGCAGTGTAGCGACGGTTGGTGCGATGAACTGCCGTGCGGAATGTCTGGGTTCGATTCCCAACCTTACCACTCTCGAATAATGGGGTGCTTCTCTTGGAGACGTGCTAAGTGGCGCGATGGTTGGTGCGATGAACTGCCGTGCAGAAGGTCTGGGTTCGATTCTCAACCGTAGCAACACCTAAATGATTTTTCACTGGCCCTCCTGTCGTTATGATCTGACAAATCATCCGAATAGTATCAACTGGCAAGAAAAGCTTCTCTCAAATTCGCCGTTCGGAGTCGGCATAAAACTGGAGGTCCCGCCATCGTGCTATAAGTACACATGCACACATAAATGTTTGTGAGAAAGCTTTGCCTGGGTACTAAGGATCCTGTTGCGCCAAAAATTTGTTTTTGAAATGAACTTCTCTTGGGACGTTGTGAATTGAATATTATGAAACAAAAAAACATCACGATGACGGTTTTCTGGTCCTGTCTGTCCTCTATCCATGTACTAACCAAAACCGATGCTGCTTGATGTCAGTGTTGTTGTTTGTTTGTGGAATTTGTTTTCGGATGGCTGTGTTGTGGCTGTTGATTGCGTATATTAAACGGATGGACTTTTAACTATAAGACGTTGTTGTGCAAAAAAAAGAGATGATTTCGCGTTGGAATGTTGGATGGAAAAAGGACTTTGGTGCACCGGAATGCACGAAGAAAGTGTGATGTCTGTCAATAAGTCAATTTGGGTATGTTGGATTGTGCGACATTTGTTAACATGTAGGCGGCTATAATCGTTATTTCTCTCTGAATGTTGAAATGCCAACTGATTGATGGTACTGGCTTTCTTTTGGTGTCATAAATGTGTTTTAGCAAAGGTCTGTTTCTGACGTCTGACGTCTGTAATTGAAACTTGAACTCAAACAGATATATTTTTGGAATTGGAGTGTTGCCATCAGGAAGGACGGTGTTTTTCATATGACGACATTTTTAAAACGAGATGCTAGATATCGCGAACGCCTCTAACGTTTGTGGGTGTAAAAAAAAATTGCGGCTGGTATGGTACTATGAAAAGAACAGATTTGACGACAGAGGCTGCAAGTTGAAGATGAAAATCGCTATCTGGCCTGATTCGGATAGGATGACGTTTTCAGAATTGATGATGTATTCGGTTGGGATGCTGTGAAGTGTAATGAAAATTATATCAAATAAAATATCGGTTGTCGTCTGATCACCAAAACCAAGTAAAATCGGTCGCGGTTAGATATGGGAACGATTGGGAACTCCGTGTGTTGTTGGTTCTTGTAAGAGAATGACATGAGTTCCATCCACTAAAAACGGTATGCGAGGGAAATGAGATTTGGGGAAGAAATAGTCGAAATTCTTCAACCTAGTTTTTGCGGTAGAACAAGGTTGAAAACTAATCAAAACACATTTTTCACCAATTTATGTCTAAACAAAATTGTATTTCTTTCGGCTCTTATAAGCGTTTTGTAATTCGAACAGTCAACTCCAATATAATTGCATAAAACTCTCACATAAGCCCAAGAGCATGCGAATTTCCAAGTCCCAGCTCGCAATTGTCAATAATGTCAGTTCAGGTGCAGTAAAATAGCTCGCATGGAAATAAGCTCCATGAGGCTTATTTGTCAAATAAAAGGAATTAGCCCCAACTCGGCTTGTTTCCTTTTCGAAATGGAAATAAGCCACGCCACGAAAAAGCATTGAACCCCGCATTATTGAAATTTGAAATTGGAATTCTAATCAAGTTTGGTGTATGCTAAGTTTAAATGTGAGTTGGGGGTATATATGCTGCCACCCTACAATCCCCTTGTTTGTGCTTACTGTTGGGTTTGGGATGTGTGCTAGTTTAGACGCATGAAAACGAAATAGACCCCACAAGCAAAAGGCATTAACAGCTGCGGGACTTATTTCCTTTTCCAAAAAGAAATAAGCCCCTCAGGGCTATTTCCTATTTGTTGGGAATTAATCCCCATGGAGCTTATTTTCGAGGAGGTTATTTCGCCGCACCTCAGTTCAACTCATTTCGAATGAGATGAATACATTATGCAGGTGGAAAGCAGATAGAAAGAGAGAAAAATAAATTAAGCAGAATACAGTTTCATTCATTTTAATTTTTTTTACTCTCTTGGAGAACTAAATCTGTAAGTCTCTGCGATTTTTCCATTATGAAATTGGAAAGCCATCTCCATTTCATCCGTGGCTCTAGATGGTTTAAATGAGTTGATGGTAAAGGTCTCCAAGGTCCGTAGTGTGTTCAAGCCACTTCATCTTGACCTATATTATCTTATATCTTGACAGTTACATTACAGTACTTTGCACATGAATGCAACGAACTACAGACACGAATAGCACTGGCGACCGAGGCCAATAGCACATTCGACATAATAATTAACAGAAAATTGGTATTTCGTGAAAACATTTTTGTTTTATTAAAAAAAATTTGTTTTTAAGAATGCAAATAAATAAATAGAATTGAAAAAAAAAAATCTCTTCATTGACATCAGATGATCTTTTGTTAAAAAAAAAATCATCCATTTAGTTCTTCTTCTTATTGAAAAGTCCTGTTCCATGCGATTCTGGCTTAGCTAGAATAACAACTACGGTTGTTGCCTCAACAGTTGTCAGGTCAATATTCTGTTCCTTTCGGAAGAGACCACGAGTATTTGGGGACACTTCGGACTCGCCATTATCTTCAGTAACATAGATCACCTCATGTTTGCCATCCCTTGCGCCAGCCTGACCATCAGCTTTAGTTTCAATGATAGCTTCGGTCTTACCATCGGATCTAACCTTGGTTGAGTCACTTGAAAAAGGTGCTGCCAAACAGCATGCAATCAAAAGTGAAAATACAATCTGAAATGAAACAGAAAGGAACACAATATTTTATATAAATCTGCTTTTGAATAAGGTATTTGTGTACTTACAAGTCCCTTCATGGTTTCTCTTTCTTAGGTTTTAATGATCAAACTGAGCTTCGATAACTGGTAAAAAGTCTCCAATGGCTTTGCCTTTTTATTGTGATTTAGGAGCAGAATTAAGTCAATAGCCAATTTGGCAAATCATTACGAAAAATAAAAGTAAGTCAGCTTTCACTGGCGATAATTTTTTTTTTTTTAAACGACGATAATTGAGTTTGTTTTGGCGTAACACAGGTGGGGGAAAGCTGTAACGTACTTTTCTGAGAACAAAGGGGGGTGTTTATTTTACAAATTATTGAATAAAAGCTAATTAAAGATGTAGGCCTCTCTAGCCGTTAATGTAAAAAGTTAATATACACGTGCTAGACCGAACATTATGGAAAGATGTAACAACTTGAGATCTTTCGCGGACCGTTTTGTGATTTTTTTTTCATGACTGACTCACAATCAAGTGTAACTTTATGGTGTCCATTTTGGATGTCTTATATTATCCATCATTTTATCTTCAACAACATTGGACTAAAATCAAGATTTTCAATCTTCAATTTTCTTCAATTTTAGGGACACTTAGCTAAGGACAAGGCTAATTGGATAGTTACCTTGTAATGGTTGCTTTGATGTGACGGTAAAAACAAATCGATTCGGAAGGGCCAGTGGAGGCGAAATTTTCGGATACCGGAAAAAGCATGAAGGAGTGGCAGTTAAATTTAAGAAGATAGAGGATGCATATGTATTGGAAATCATAAGCGATAAAATTAAAAGCTACTTAGTGCCAATATATTTAAATTGTAATAATTGGATTCATGATTTTAACAGACTAAACGATTTATTAAATAACCTGCGTTCAACCGATCTGATACTTATTGGAGATTTTAATGGGAGAATCGGTTTAGCGCAAAATAATTTTGTAAACGCGTATAATTCATTGTCGAATAACTCAACCCGGAAGTCTAAGGATGAAATCCGCGATGTCAAAGGTGATAAAATTCTCGAACTAGCAGATGCTTGGGACTGCAAAATTTTGAATGGGTGCTCTGAAGGCGACGCAAGTGGGGAATTCACCTTTATTCGTGGCACAGAAAATTCAGTTATTGATTATTGCTTTCTATCAGGATGCTGTTGTTCGCAACTAAGTAATTTCCAAGTAGCAACGAAAACGTTTTCCGACCATATGCCTTTAGAAGTTGTGCTCAAGGTTTACAGCGAAGCCACTCAAGAAGCAACAGCCCGTATTGCACTTCTGCCGAAGTTGCTTTGGAGACACAATTATAGGGACGCATACCAACACAACCTTAACATAGAACTGCGCAAATTGCACGAGTTGAATATTCTTCCTAGAATCGACGACTTAACGGAGATGGTTAAAAAGGCTGCACCACCAAACACACCCACGAGCGCAAACGGCAAAATCAACCAACAAAAGTGGTTTGATAGGGAATGTATGTTAGCGAGGAGCAGATCATTTTCATTTTTAAAATTGATAGGAATTTACAATAGTTCCACGTTCAAAGCTCTCTATACGGAAGCAAATAAGAAGTACAAACTACTTTGCTATACAAAAAAGATTTCATTCGATCTACAACAAATTGACTTGATTAACATATCAAGATCATCAGCCGACTTTTGGAAAGCTGTTAAAACTATTAATGGTAAAATGAACCGATTAGCACTAGGATTGGAAGCAGAGCAGTTAAGAGACCATTTTAAAACTCTTCTCAACTCAGTACAAATATCTCCTTCCCCACAATATGCTGCACCCATGATAGTTGATGTTTTTTTGGATGAACCGTTTACGGTGGCTGAAGTGGATTTCGTTATTGGGAACTCCAAGGATAATAAAGCACCAGGAAATGATCGCATTCCTTTTGAATTCTATAAGAATTCCACATTGGAATTCCGATCAGCTCTTACCATGGAATTCAATCGAATTTTCGAAACAGCTGATGTGGCATTGGCTTTCCAGAAAGCGATTATTTTTCCACTTCATAAAAAAAGGAAACTACGACGACCCAGCAAGCTATAGGGGGATTTCGTTTCTTAACACATCTGCCAAACTGTTTGCTAGTTTACTTTTTAGTAGAATTACCGACTGGGTGGAAAATAAGAAGATTCTCTTGGAGTTTTAAGCGGGTTTCAGGAGAAATTATTCAACGGTTGACCAAATATTTTCGCTGATCAACATAAGCGAAATTTATAAAAAGAAGAAAAAAAAGCTTTACGCGTTTTTTGTAGATTTTCGAGCTGCTTTTGATTCGATTCCGCGTGAAATGCTTTTATACAAGCTCTACAAATATAAAGTCTCATCCAAGGTGATAAACGTGATAAGAGCTATGTATAAAAATAATTCTGCTTATATTTGGGATGGCAGCCATTTGTCGGAAGAATTTGAGACAACAATGGGTGTCAAACAAGGATGCGTCCTAAGTACTTTGCTATTTATTTTGTACATAAACGACATTACTGAGTACGTTAAAGGAAGAATCCAACTAAGTGGAACTCAAATTCCAGCACTAATGTTTGCAGACGACATCGTATTTCTTGCGGATACAGTAGATACCATGCAGTTAATGATAAATAGGCTAGATTCTTATTGCAGAACGTGGAATTTGACAGTTAACTTAGAGAAGTCAAAGATGATGATATTCAGAGTTGGCGGGGGAAGATATGCTCAAAATGAAAAATGGATATTTCAAGGGGAGCAAATCGAAATCGTCAAACAGTATAAGTATCTTGGAGTTGTGATTACCCCCAACTTGAACATGAACATTCACCTTAAGATTAAACTTGCAGAAGCTAAAAGGGCAATTTGTGCGGTTTGGGGAAAGTATATTAATAATAAAAATATCTCGCACATATCTAAACAAAAAATATTTCGGGCTACAGCAACTTCGATCCTCCTATATGCATCGCAAGTTTGGGGATACTGCTCATTTGAAGTCGTAGAAAAATCTTTACGGTTTTTTATCAGGAGAATTTTTAGATTACCCCAACTACATGATATACTTGGAAACGGGAGTGGCACAACTTTTTCTGGATACACTCAAATTCCAATTCGATTATATCATAAAAGTCATGGCAATGAATCCAGAACGCCTGCCCAGAATAGTGATTTCCTCAATGCTACGATATAAAGTCAAATGTGTTCAAGAGTGGCAAGTTCTAGGATTGGAATGCGGTTATGACTTTTCAGTTAGATCAAACGAACAATCGAGTCTACTAAAACAAAAATTTAACGACTTATTGGAGAAAACGGGCCGACGAATCTACGATACTTTAGTAAACGAAGCACAGTCATCGCAATACAGAGCTTACTATAGTCGATTGGAGCATCATTTACAGTCTAGGACATATTTTTTGATCAGCAATTCCACTGATAAGATAAGCACAATCTTTAAAATAAGAGGAGAACTTCTTAATTTAAATTTTATACCGCACCGTGCCGAACTACCAATTTTATGCAACCTGTGCAACCTAAAGGAGCGTTAGGAAGTTTTCCACTTCATCGCGAGATGTCCCGTACTAAAAGAATTTCGCTTCATTTTCTTTGGTGTACAGGTGCTTGATTTAGACGAAGCAATGAGTATCCTTAATGGCGAAAGAGGTTGGGACCTTCTGTACAACTATACAGTAAACGCAATGCGGTACAGAAATTGTAAAATAGATGAAAGCTTTTAACTTCAGCACATTAAGAACTGTCTTTGTTTTTTTCTAATTTATATGTGTAAAATCTAAAATTAAACAAAATAAAATAAATATCTAAGTGAATAATGTCATACTGGTAGACGGCTCAAAAGCCAAGCCATAGAGACTAAGATTGTATGAAATATAAAATAAGAAAGAAATAAAAATAGTCGATTTAACTAACTAACTAACTGATGCGACGTGGGCGTCGTGGTTACGACGAGTAGTCCATGTCCCTTAACAGTGTTGCCGGGAAGAAAAATTATTAGGTAGTACTGCAGCAAAAAAGAGGAGTATTTTCCAAAAAACAATAATAGAAACAATTTTTAGTCTTCAAAAATAAATGTGTGCACACTGTCCGTGCGTCCGTCAATGCGCTTGGATTTTGCACGAATGAAATTCTTATTGAAGCTACTAATATGGTAGGTGCGGGTCATATCCACTCCTCGTGCGAAATTCAAGCACATCTCCTTCAGAGTCACATAAGGTAGGTGTTTTTTCTTCAAGTTAAATCCTTGTAAATCAGTGGCATTCCTTACCACTCTAAGAATTTTAGATAAGCTCGCTTTAACACCAACATTTCGCCTGATCCTTGCGGCCGAGTCATAAGAGCTCGATCGTTTTCTTAAAATGGCTCTCTCGTCAGCATTGGAAATAACTCTATTAGCGGGTGTTTTTTTAGAGGGTGGTTTTTGAATAGAGATAAATCTGACATTTTATGGTCAAATAGGGCAACTCTATTTTTTTTAATTACCACGCGCTAAAGGGTTTATAAATACCCTTATAGTGTTTGGACACAGCGTGGGCATTAAGGAAATTGAGGAGAAGAAAAGAGGAGATACCGATGTGCATTGGTTTTTAAATTTTTGTAAATTGTAATGGGGAGGAAAGACTGAGTTTGGTAAAGCATTCCACATTCGTGTTTGGTTCGGTTAAGGAATGAATCTCTGTATTTCATAGTACGTCCGAAGATAGGCTTGAGGGTGAATTGATTAGCATTCATGGTTGGCGAGTATCACGGTTGAATGTTTGAAGGGGCGGAATGCAGATGTCTATTTCGATTGAGCATTTCCTGTGTTAGGCAGGAGATATTCCTACGATGTTCAAGCGAGACTGTAGAGTTCGCTACGGATGGATCTCCTATCAGTTTTATCGCACGCTTTCGTATCCTATCCAGTGGATGCAATGATGTTTTTGCTTCACCTGACCAGATGTGGGCGTATATACGCTTAATATATTGAGTCCTGATCAGAGGGGGTGAAATATTTTTGGCATCGATTAAGGAAACCTCGACATTCCGCTGCGTTTTTAGCGATTTCGAATACGTGGTCGTTCCAACGAATGTCGTTACTAACACACATACCGAGCATGGAAAGTTTTTTCGGTTTCGGCGATGCAAGTGCCATTCACGGATAATGGCGGTAAATTTTGGCTTAGATGACAGAAGACAGCATTGTGTTTTGGAAGCATTAAATTCCACTCTATTCGATTTACCCCATTTAATTATTTTGCCGTTTCTGTTCCACGTCCGTAGATGAAGGGCGTGGATTAGAGAATGAATATGAAAAGCTGAGAGTGCTGTCATCAGCAAAGGAATGGATTGGATTAGAAGTTGCAGGCAAGAGGTCATTAATAAAAATGAGAAAGAGTGTCGGAGACAGAACAGAGCCCTGAGGAACCCCAGCATTTATTTCTTGAGAAGCAGACTTGAAACCGTATAAAACAACTTGAATTGAACGTTTCGAGAGATAGTTTCTAATCCTTAGAAGAAGAGTTTCATCGATTCCAAAAGCACGCATTTTCGACTCTAATGTCATTTATGTTCAGTTTGGCTTGCCATTTCATCATGAACAGGTTAACAAATGAACAACGCTTGCAAATCGTGCAAATTTATTTCGAAAATAATATTTTATGGTCGACATAATCGTCCAACAGAGCAATTACTTCGGTTAACCATGGATCGTTTTCGCACCCTGCGGATGCGTATTATCATAAAGATTTTCTTTATTATCACATAGATTTACTCTAGTGATAATACGCTTCCGCAGAGACAGACAGACGAACAGTGCGCAGTGCGCACCAAAGAAACAATTGCCGCTGTAGAGCAAAGTGTTGAAGGGGACCCGAATGAATCGATTCGCCACCGTACACAGCAATTGGAGCTTTGTCCATCAACTTTATGAAAGATCTTGGCTTACGACCTTACAAGATCCAGCTTGTCCAAGAATCAAAGCCGCGAGACCATGCAATGCGTATTGATTTTGGTGTATGGGCCGAAAACAAAATTGTGATGAGGCTCATTTTTTGCGAATGGCTATTGTCAACAAGCAAAATTGCCGCATTTGGAGTGAAGAGAATCCACATAAGACCCTTGAGACGCCATTACATCTACGAAAACAAACTGTTTGGTGTGCTCTATGGGCTGGTGGAGTCATTTTGGCCATACTTCTTCCGAAATGATGCTGGAGAGTCAGTTACCATTAATTGAAAACGGTATAGAGCTATGATAACCGATTATTTTGTTCCTGAATTAAATGGCATGACTGTGGATGAGATGTGATTCCAAGAAGACGTCACAATCGACTTATTGAAGGAAACATTCGATGAGCGCATAATTTCGCGGAATGGACCTGTCAATTGACCACCAAGAACGTGTGATTTGACACCACTGAATTATTTTATTTGGGAATATGTGAAGTCGCTCGTCTAAACCATAAACGTTAGAGGACTTGTAAGCCAACATTCGTGGCATTATTGCCGACATACGGCCCCAAATGCTCGAGAAAGTGGTTGAAAATTGGGCCCCTAGACTTGGATTTATTCGAACCAGCCGCGGCGGCCACATGCCCAAATTATATTTGAACTCTAATGGCATAAAATTGTCCTTCCAATAAAGCCTAATTGATGGACATTAAAACGATTTTCTTGTGTTTGATTTCAAAGTCGAAGTTGTATACATTTAAAAAAAAAACACCCTTTATTCTGGTTTTGATTACTTTTACTATATTCCGAATTATTGCGCAGGAGTGCTGTATAACTTTATGACTACTTGAGCGGCAGAAAAAAAATGGTTACCATACGTCTTCAACTGTTCAAGATAAACGAAGATGAATTCGCATGTTCTACCCTGACGGATCAAAAATGGAGCGAGTTTTGACATCGGAAATAAAACAAAATGGCAGAAACCAATTAACGGGATCCGCCCGGCGCACGATTTTTTTACCAGTCAGAGTCTATACTTACTTAAGTGGCACTACAGTCCGGAATGAGCCTCAACCAACATGCCTCTCCAATTAGCCCGGTCCTTAGCTAACTGCCTCCAGTTGCGCACTACAAGTTGGTTGAGGTCGGTTTCTACTTGTGCGCACCACTTAAGGCGAGGTCTTCCTCTACTGCGTCCGACGTCTGGTTGGGAATCGAAGACTCTGCGAGCCGGAGTATTGGTGTCCATTCTTTCTACATGCCCTAGCCATCTTAAACGTCCAATGCGGAGTTTTTTGACCAGGGGCATGTCGCTGTACAGCTCGTATAGTTCTTGGTTGAATCTTCGTCTCCATAGCCTGTCAACGCAAACAGGACCGAAGATTTTTCGAAGAATTTTCCTCTCAAAACGACCAAGGATTTCTTCATCCGCTTTTGAGACGGTCCATGCTTCAGCGCCGTAGAGCAGAACTGGGATGATCAGGGTCTTATATAAGATCTCCTAAGTAGTTCGTGTTAGGGCTTTACTACTGAATTGCCTTCTTAGCCCGAAGAAACAGCGGTTGGCAAGAGTAATTATGCGTTTAATTTTTGACGAGATGTTGTTTTCAGAGTCAATAGAGTTAATAGGTAGGTAGACAAAGTCCCTTACTACCTCAAAGTTGTATCTGTCAATGGTGACGTCACATCCGATTCGTCGATGTTGTGTGTCCTTTCGTGTTGACAGCATATACATAGTCTTGCCCTAATTTACTGCCGAATCCATGAACGCCTTGGTCTCACAAAAAAAAAAAAACGTCGTTGGAATGAAGTCGGTTAATACACATGGGACACCGGTAGATCTGAAACAATCCCCTCAAATGTCGTCTCACTGACAACGATTTTAAGGTCTGCACTCATCGTAGAAGTGAAACGTTCATGTCCACACCGAGATTTCAGTTTGAAATGGATTCTCGATAGATTTTCGATGCAATCATATTTTATCTTTTTGGCTCACATGAAATCTACCTGTCTCGTTGGAGATGACTTTCAATCCAGGCACTAAGAAAGAGGCGACGTCAGTTTCAAATTTTAAGTGAATTAATTATTTTTAGGTTGACATTACACTTTTCTGAAGTGAAAGATATTTTAGGTTTTTAAAAAAGCTAGGAGTACAAATGTGAAAGGAGGAGTACGGCAGTACGGTGGTGTTGAAAGTTGTATAACACTCCAATCGATCAGAGGAGGTGCTGTCCTACTTTAATACTTTTGCCAGACTTTTGCTTGATGACTTCGGTCTCACTCTTTATTTTGATTTTCTTCATCCAAGAATTTTTAGTCTGAATTTTTAATTTCAATGCCAGAAATAAATTAAAAATTTAAATTTTTGCTCAAGAAATATTTTTTTTTTACACCGACTATTGTTTTTAATTTTTGGAACTATCCAAGTGCAGAGTATATATAAAAGTAGATACACTCTGGTCAAGTGGTTATGTAGAGTTGTGTTTTGAGGTTGGTAAATTCAGCTATAGACCAAATCATTAGGCTTGTTTAGAATTTAGAAAAGTCGTCGATTGTCTAAAAGGTTAATACCACCTCTTCAGCGGTTTTAAAGAAGCTTTTAATAGACACGAAGTATACCCAGACTTTTTCGTTAGATAAGGCTGCTATTTTAGTAATGAGCTAAATCTGAGCCATGCGTCATATAGATAATCTGGAGTTCACCAAAGTTTAATCGTTTAATCCTGAAAGTAGTCGTTGGTGCGGGTCTTATAGCTCTTGCTCGCATATTCTACTTTAACACGTTGACACGTTGACAAAAGAGAAAGTAAGTTCGAAAAGTTGAGAAGAAAAATATTTTGCCCTGTGAGTCGTGAGTAAATTTTGCCGTGACTCTTTTTGACGTTTTCTTTTGTCTTCCTTCTTTTTATCGGTATGTTGCTTAATATAATTTCGTTGCTTGGAGAGTCGGTTTCGTTACGTCTGCTTTTGCACATAGACTCTTGAGAAAAAAGTCGCAGTGTGTGAAGCAGAATAAATGAGGACTGTCAAGACAAAAAGTCGCAGGTGTAAAAGCGCGAGATTCATGAAAGAAAATAACAAAAGAGAACTTCGAAAAAAGTCATGACTCCAGTGTCAACTTGTAAAAGCAGACATACCTTGCTTTCGAACAATCGAATCTTCGTCAAGTTATATGGTCCTGACTTGACGAAGATTTGATTGTTTGAAAGTGCCTTATATTTGCTCCAATTTGCTACTTATTGCTTAGAACTTAACGCAGTTAAATAGGATTTGGATCTGGTAGGTCAAGCATACAAAATGTTCCCGTAATTCCTCTAAGATATCATTTGTGGAGTTGATGCCGAGGTAAATGAGTTCTTTAGCTAGCGTAAAGTAGATCCTTTCAACAGAAACATTCTTTCCTAAATTGACGGGTCTATAACACTTTGTTCTTCGATGGATAAACGTTTTTTCTCCTCCTCCAAGGAATTTCGAAAATTGATGAGCAGGTGAAAGGCATTGGTCTTGTAGTTAACCAATGCCTTTCACCTTCTCATCAATTTTCGAAATTCCTTGAACATTGCCACGATAGAAGCGACCAATGATGTCGATATTGTCTTATAACCCCAATAGATGGAATGATTTTTTTAAAGACAGTACGTTGCAGGTCTTCACATAGCCTATGCATTAACTGCTCCAACACGAGATTGAAGAAATGGAATGATAGCACAAAACTTTATCGAAATCCGGTGCATCTTTAAAAAAATTCAGATGAGCTGCGTTCCAGCGTTGGGCGACACAAAAGTGCAAATTCTTATGTAATCACGAATTCCATCACGGCTTTATTGAGCTTCAGTCAGTGGATGCTTTCATACGCGACCTTAAATTAGATGAACAGTTTATCGTTATCGACTTGAAATCCTTTGGTCTTTTCGAAATCTGCTTCCAAACTGAGCATTGCATTGTCTTTACTCCAGCATTAGTCGACACAGGTGGAACCCCGAATTCCATCGTAGCTTCATTGAGCTTAAGGTAATGGATGCAATCATAAGCGATGTTTTCAATAAAAACAGTATGGGTACGGATTGAAAATTCGTTAATCTTTTGCAGGATCTCTCTAACTGTGAAAATTTGGCCTAAGTTCGGTCTGTCCGATCGAAAGCCACACAAGTATGTTGCAGAAGGGGTTTAGCAACATAAGCAACATTTAACGGGGATATGCTTCATCTACATGACATATATGAAGTTGATATTCCAGTCACCGATAATCCATCCAGACTTTGTTAGATGGTTTGGTGGATGGAAAATTCCATGACATCATCTACCTGCTGGTATTCTTTCAGAACCGGCTGTCTCGCTGTTCCTTACATTTTTGATGACTGCGCTGATTTATTTAATACTGGGAAGGAGCACTATTATCTCGATACCCATTAAGCAGCTGCTGGAAATGCGTCTGTGACTAGTTTGCCATTGACGGATGTTTACCATGTTTACCATGTCACGGGACTATACGATTTCTCTGAGCTGAGAGGCTTCGTGTTCCCTCTTCTTTTCTAGAATTTACTTCTCCTTTATGTTTGGCTCGGTACGCCTCCTGTGCCGCCCAGGATTTTGCATTGTAGCGACTTGTGCCTCTTCTGTCTTTGCCTCTTTTAGGTATTTGCAAACATGATCATACCCGTTGGTAGCCTATTCTGAATTCGGACACTTCTGTAATGGTGTTGCGATATTGCACCTACTGGGTGTTGATATTGGTGGAGGGTAGAGCTATACCTTGCAGACTCTGGCTAACCCCGGTTCCCTGAGACGACCGACGTTAAGTCATCTTTTATGTATCATTCGTGATTTCTTCTCTTTAGACAGTCAAGCTCTGAATTTGGCTGCGACGAGAAAATAAGCAGAGCCCAAGTTTGTACCTCTGAATGTGTGTGAATTCAGGACCTAGAATGGGTCTGTCGCATATTATGAGCACATGATGGATTTGATTGACCGGTATTGGCCATCTAAAGATCGTCGGGTTAATTTATGGATACGAACTCGAGGAAACATATGCCGGGTATCCACAGTACATATCATAAGCTCCTCCAAATTCAGTTAGTCGGAAGCCGTTATCTGCATTCGTTTCGTGGGTAAGGTTCATTCCAGCTTTCAAGTCGAAGATTTATTCCCTCTTGATATCTACAGTGAAATCTTCAAGTCGAATTTCACATCGGTATACGATAGGCTCTTCGGTCCCGTTTTACGTTGACGGTCTATGGAGATGAAGATTCAACCAAGAACTATACGAGCTGTACAGCGACATGGCGCTGGTCAAAAAAAACTCCACATTGGACTTTTAAGACGGCTAGGACTTGTAGAACGAATGGACACCATTACTCCGGCTCGCAGAGTCTTCAATTCCCAGCCAGACGTCGGACGCAGTAGAAGCGGACCTCGCCTTAAGTGGCGCGCACAAGTAGAAACCGACCTCAACCTACTTGGAGTGCGCAACTGGTAGCAGTTAGCTAAGGACCGGGCTAATTGGAGAGGCATGTTGGTTGAGGCCCAAGTTCATTCCGGACTGTAGCGCCACCTAAGAAAGTAAGTACGACAGGCTCCATAGCCTGCATCCAGGTGATCGTAAATTTCCTTCTTTGTAGAATCGTCGGTCTATTCGGTATAGGCGTGTGCACACATGGAGTTGATGATTCTAAAGCAAATGACCTGAGTCGAGTATCTACAATGAATTCATGTCCTAATAAGCTAAGTCTTTGGTGGCAGCATTAATACATGTCGCATATATTTCGTTTTTGCATTCCAGATGCTTTTCATCTTGTTTGCTTAATTCGGAGTAATATTTGCTCTACACAGCGTGAGGATAGAAAAAACATTTTTGAGTAGCACCAGGAGTGAAAAACGTGCGTTGTTCGTGGTCGTTCGTTCATATTTTATATTTGTCAGGTAGTGAGGAAGTTAGCCAGTATAAATTTAATAGAGACCCGTAGGACATCAGTCAATCCGTAACCATTTCAGAAATGAGCGCTGCTGTTGATCCTTCGGCTCATCCGAGACCGTTTCTTTTAAAGGGTCGTAACTAACCTATGAGATTCCGATTTTTTTCGGACGGGCTAACCCCGTCATATTTCCGCTCAATTCAAATCCTTAACATTATTTTAATATTGTGTGTATTTTTATTATTTTGTATTAACAATTAAAAATAAAATATTTATATATATAAATCGATGAATTAATATTTTATGTTATACTATACAATTTATAAAAACGCTAAAGAAAATAAGCAAAGAAAAAAAATAAACAGTCACTACAGTATATGGCGTTGTCTTTTGTGATATGAATATTGATATACATAATGACTATATAATGACAAAAAAAAATTCGTTAGATACGTGTATTTAATAAAAACAAAACTAAGCCCCATGCTTGAGTGAACTGAAATTCTAACTCGATTCAGGTTTTTCATGTAACCAAGGTCGAAAGATCGGCAATGTTGATGGATAATGAGTGTCCGGCTTTAGAACAGAGTCCGGCCAAGTGTTTGTGACATCATTATGCGTGTTCCGGAACGGATATGTGGCTAAGACAATTGGCAGTTGTAATTTTATTTCCTTTTCCAACGACTTGGGCTCTATTACAAAGAACACATCGTAGGAGATTTTTATCAAATGGCAACCTCTCAGATTTGTCGGTGGTAGTGGTGGTACATAGAGGCTGTCGTTTTGCCATTCGTCTTTTCCACCTGGTCGGACTTTTCCACGAACTAAAACAGCCAATGCACGCTTCTCGGTTTGGATGGCTTTACCACGGGCCATGTATTCGATTGTCTGCAATGGAGAAGAGAGAGAGAGAGAGAGAAATATTGAGAATGCATTTTTTTAAATGTGTCTGATGATTGGAGTTTAGGGAACGCCATTCTTGGGAATAACTCGATAAATAGGAAACCTAAACTACTGATTAATCTAGACTTTGGTATCGCTATACTCCGAGGTGAATCTAGACTACACCCGAAATGCCTTTCCAATAGCCTGATTCTAAGTTAACTGCATCCATTTGTAAACTTCAAGGTGAGGCCTTCATCTACTGCATCTAACGTCTGGGTGGAAGTTCAAGACGGTGTCAATTCGGTCTACATCCCTCAGCCAACTTAAGTATCCAATCCCGAGTAAACTTGGTTAGTTCTTGGTTGTGTCTTTGTCACCATAGCTCATCAAGGAAAACGGGACAAACGATTTTCCTAAGAATTTGTCTCTTTAAACACAGTCAAGGATTTCACTTTTAAGACGGTCCATGCTTCAGAGCCGTAGAGCTGGGTTTTAAAAGGCTGTCTTTAGTAGGTCGAGTTAAGGCTTTATTGCTTATAAAATTGCCTTCTAAGTTTGAAGAAACAGCGGTTGGGAAGAGACACTACAATCGGCATGGAAGATTGAGTCCCTGGTTGAAATCATAATATGTATCCACACAGAATGCCTGCTTAACACCAAAGGGTATGCAGTCGTTTAAAGCTTTTCGAATCCCCCAGATACACATTTCGGCCTTAAATTGAAAGTCCATTTTGTTGTGTCAAAAATACAATGCCTCCCGCAACAAATGACTGGCAAACATTTTCCTCCTTGGGCCAGGGGGACTAGTGTTAATTTAATATCATGAAGTTGAAGTTCTCAGGCTTTAGGAGCTGACATTCTGCGTTTCTGTAGCTACTGAGGGCATAGAACTTACGAAATAACATATCAGGATTTCAATTCTCGTTACGCAAGAATGGCAATTGACGGACAATAACAGACGTAAACACCCTTAATTTTCAACCTCAAAAAGAACCGCAAAACTGAAACGACTGGACTTGGTGACGATATAGCCACATTGAAACATATTTTTAGGCCAAAATCGTATCCTAGCTAATGTCTACCAACTACAACTCTCAGCCTCCACCTGACGACCACTGGGTGCCTGGTATCTAAATCACAGATTGGGTGCGAAACGTCATGGTGGTACCAGATGCGAGCGGGGAGAAATTTGTCCTTACACTGGTGCAGGGAGATAACCTCACAGGCAATAACTTCACATGGGACGATTTTTTTTTGTAAGTTATTTCCTACCCTTAATTTGAGAACCGTTTGATTCTTTAGTTTTAAGATGAAGCAGTAGTTATCAATTTGAGCGAACTTACAGTGGGGACATGCTGACCATCACAAACACCGCTGCTCGGGGTCACTGTTAGACTTGGGAAAGTGCGTGGTAGGGTATAGAACAAACTTTCTTCAACACCTTCAGTCTGAATTAATTTCCAAGACGACAGTGGAAACATTTCCAAAAGTAAAAGTTGGTATCCACAGTTCCAGATACTGGCAAAGTGAAGAACTAACAAAAGTTTTGGCGATATATTGGAGCGCGGTTAGTCACAAGGGGTCACAAGGTCACGCACCTTTATGGTCTCTGATGGGTCAAAATATCAACAGGAGCGCTCATTCTCGCAGTGGTTACTGTTTGACTTATGTCCTAGGGGTCTCTAATAAATTGGAACTTGGCCAGGGTAACTTCCTTACCAAGTGACAAATTTCAGATATGGGAATGACAACAGCTTCAGATTATGGATGCCCTCATATACCGACGCCGGACGACTTGGGTCAAATGCACGCTTTACACCCCGTTCCTGGTGCTACTCAAAAATGTTGTATCTGATGTTCTCACGCTGTATAGAGCAAATATTACTCAGGAAGCATGATGGATACGATCGGGAATGCAAAAAAAAAACACATTAGACATTTATTAATGTTGCCACGAAAGACTGAGCTTATTAGGATGGGGATTCCATGTAGAGACTCGATTCAGGTCAAGAGTAAATGAATTCAAGCCGGTTTGTGATTGCCTGGCTGCGATCTGCTTCAGAATCCAATTATGGAACATCTACCTCTTATGTGCACACGCCACAATTGTTTAGACCGATGATTCTATCAAAAAGGAAACTAATGACTTCTTGGACGCAGGAGCAAAAATCGGAAGAAAACACATCTTCGAAGGGCAATTTGGAAAGCACAGTACTCACGAAACGGCCACAGATAATGATTTTGGAAGTGCATATACTGTGATAACCAGGACTAAGTTTCCTCGAGTTCGAATCCATAAATCAACCTGAAGATGTTTAGATGGCCATACCATCCACTAAAGCCACCGTGTGCTCATGATTTGCGTAGGAAGCATTCTACATCCTAGGTTAATACACATTCAGATGGACAAAAGTGGAGGAAGAAGCCACGAATGGTACATAAAAGGAGACTTAACGTCGATCGTCTTAGAGAACTGAGGATAGCTAGAGTCTGCAAGGGATAGCTCTACCCTCCATCAATATCAACACCAAGTAGATGCAATATCGCGACACCATTAAAGAAGCCGAATCCAGAGTAGGCTACCAACCACCCCGAAATTTTAGATCCACCAAACCATCTAACAGGGACTGGTTAGTGGAATTGAGGCTTATATTTCATGCTTCTTCTTAACGGAGGGGTATCCCTTATCTTACTCTAACTATCGAAGCATGTCCCCGTTATATTATGTCCAACGTACTGTGTGAACGTTAGAACCTTTCTGCAACATACTTGTGTGCCTTCCGATCGGACAGACCGACCATATGCGAAATTTGTATCATAAGACAGATCCTGCAAAAGACAAACGAATTTCCATTCGAAAGCCATCATCTATTCATCGAATTTAAGGGCGCGCATGATTGCATCCGTTACCTAAGGCTCTCTTTGAGTGTCAATGTGGTTTACGGCTTCAGAAAACCCCACAAGAATAAGTTTCGGTATCCAGTTAACATAATGACCATGCCCTCAAATAGGAAATGCAGAATTTCCAATGAATACTGAGCTAAGTGGTACGTAGCGCCGTTCTGTTGAAACCACATGTCCATACCATCCAAGTCAAGCCAGGAGAAATTTATAATCAAAGCTGTAGCGCTCGCCGTTGGTGGTGATGTCCTGGCCAACGTCGTTGTCAATGAAATGTGGACGATGAGTCCACCAGCGCAAAACCCACATCAAACGCTTTTCCGGATGCAATGAACGCTCTTGGATCTTATATGGGTTGGTACCGTCTCGTTCGTACAGAAATGGGAATCATCCCTGAAGATGATTTTTCGATGAAAATTAGGCTCAGTTTCCAATAGCTCCGGAGCCCAGCGAATATACGTCGTTGCATATAGGTGTTTACCTTCAGCTCCAATGTCAGTTGAGTTTTGTACGGGTGCAGGCTCAAGTCACGACTCAAAATTCTACAGTGGAGTCTGTGGTCTGCGAGAGGCCGAATTATTGTAAGTGAACGACTCGTATTCTCCTGCTCCCTACAGATTAAGTGGATATGTTGACTGTTTGGAAGTGCTTACGGGAGTACCTTTGTCATGGGCTGTAATTTGATGACATTGTCGTCTGTTCATCGACTTTAAGGTCGCGTATGAAAGCATCCATTGACTCGAGGTCGATAAAGTTATTTTGCGCATCTGTGTTGCCTAACGCGATTTGGTTAGTTGTAGACGAGGGTAGACTCTAATTGGCTTTAATATGGCAATGCCCAGTAGTTGTTACTCTGACTACACATCAAATGTGTTGTTTTTAACCTCCAACTGGTAACCATCGCGTACTGGTCTCATCCAACCGGATTTGACTTGCTAAACGATAAGTGCGAGTATTGATATCAAGACGGAAAACTGCAACGCTATAAACAGCCACAACACTATAAACGCTATAAACAGTCAGAATGACACGGAATTAACACCCGGTCTTCTGTTACCGGCGAATCTAGATGCGCTGCTTTGACATATTTAGACAACAGGTTATATAGGAATCTCAAGGATAAGTCAAGCCTCTTGAACAGAGATACTGAAACAGGGTGAAACGAAAGGCCAACGGCAGCGCTCAATCCCGTAGTGGATACCGATGGCCCCGTGTTCTAGGGGTACCTAATAAATTGGAACTGGGCCTCCAGGTTGAGGGTAATGCTTTGGGTTAACTACCCAACCATGGAAAAAAAACTTTATGCTACCAAGCAACCAATAGCCTCGGAAAGGACTGATTTTGTTGTTGTCGACCCTAAAATCGAAAAAAGAACAACGACGTTCGTATCTGCACCTGGAATGTGAGAACATTAAACAGGATAGGTGCAAGCGAACAACTAGTGGAAGCCCTTAACTGCTGCAAAGCAGACATTACTGCCATACAGGAAATACGATGGGATGGGCCATTCAAAAAAAGGGAGAAGAACTGTGACATCTACTACGGACCGTGTTATAGTGAGCAGAAAAAGCGACTTTTCGGATGCGGATTTGCTAAAAGTGCCAGACTTAGGCAAGAAGTCTTATGTTGCCAAGACATTAGCGAACGCATTGTAACGATCCGCATCAAGGCCAAACTCGCCAACATAAGCCTTATATGCGCTCACGCCCCAACGGAGGAAAAAGATGATATAGCTAAGGACTGCTTCTATGAGCTTCTTGACAAAACCTATGAGCGACTACCGAAGTACGATGTTAAAATCGTGCTGGAAGATTTAAACGCAAAGGTAGGAAGAGAAGACATCTTTAGCAGTATTGTCGGAAAACATAGCCTTCATGACAACACGTCTGGTAACGGACTAAGGCTAATTGACTTCGCTACGGAATGAAATGCCACTATAGCCAGCACACGGTTTCCTCACCCCGATATCCAGAGGGGACATCGCGGTCTCCAGGTCAACGAACGGTCAACCAAATTGATCACGATAGGCAAAGGGCACGCATCCATTATTTTGAATGTACGAACATTTCGAGGAGCTAACATCGACTCGGACTACAACCTTGTTGCAGCAAAGGTAAGAATGCGGATATCTTCCAAGGATATGAAAGAACCACTTCAGCAGACTGTTAAACGGCGATGACGAACAACATTCCGCTGTCAGGCACCACGAATCATTCAATGTTGGCAACGACAACGAAAACTGCCAACCTTCCGGCCTGAATGAAGTGAGGATAGCAATATCTAAACTCAAGCTTAATAAGGCTACCGAAAATGACGGTCTTCCCTCTGAGCTTTATAAAGCCGGCGGTGATGACTTTATAAGTAACATCTACCAACTCTTAAGGCAAATCTGGCCGGATGAAAGTATGCCTGCAGAATGGAACCTCAGCATCATTGCCCGATCCACAAAAGAGGAGACTCTCTGAACAGAAGCATAAGTCTCCTCAATTTCTCCTGCAATATCTTTTTTGCGGTAATATGTGAACGCCTGAAGCCGTTTACCAACAACCTGATCGGATCTTAGCAGTGTGATTTAGGGCCAGTAAAGTCCACAACCGATAAAATGTTCACACTTCGGCAGATACTGGAAAAAACCCAGAAAGTCCAAATCGATACCGACCACCTGTTTATCGATTTCAAAGCCGCATATGACAGCATTTATAGAGTAGAACTATTCAGAGCCATGTCTAGGTTTGTTATACTTCCCAAATTCGTTCGTATGTTCAGGCTGACGATGGAGAGTTCTCGCTGCTCCATCCCGGTCGAAAACGACCTCAACATCTCATACGATACCAAAAATGATTTAGGCAAGGCGATGCGCTTTCAAGTGACTTCTTTAATTTAATTCCTGAAAGGATTGTGTAAAATTCTCGAGTCAACACCGGAGGCACAGTTTTCGAAAAAAATCGGTGCAACTACTAGAATACGCCGACGATATTGACATCATTGGCAGGACTTTACGTGATGTCATAGCCACGTTTGCTAATATAGAGAAGGAAGCGGCAAAAGAGGGCAAGACGAAGTATATGCTGTCAACACGAAAGGACACAACATCGACGAATTGGACTGAACGTCACCATTGACAGATATAACTTTGAGGTAGTACGGGACTTCATCTATCTCGGTTCCGCTATTAAATCTGACAACAACATCTCGTCAGAAATTAAACGAAGAATTACTCTTATCAACCGCTGTTTCTTTGGGCTAAGAATGCAATTCAGTGGTTAAGCCCTCACTCGAACTACTAAGGAGATCTTATAAAAGACCCTGATCATCCCAGTCCTGCTCTACGGCGCTGAAGCATGCACCTTATCAAAAGTGGATGAAGAAATCCTTGGTCGATTCGAGAGGAAAATTCTTCGAAAAATCTACGGTCCCGTTCGCGTTGACGGGCTATAGAGATAAAGATTCAATCAAAAACTGTACAGCGAAATAAACCTGGTAAAAAAATTTACATTGGACGTTTAAGATGGGTAGAACATGTAGATTGAGTGGACACCATTACTCCGGCTCGTAGGGTCTTCGACTACCATCCAGATGCCGGACGCAGGAGAGGAAGGCCCCGCCTTAAATGGGGCACACAAGTAGAAATGACCTCAACAAACTTGAAGTACGCAACTGGAGGCATTAAACAAGGACATGGCTAATTGGAGAGGCATGTTGATTGTGGCCCAGGTTCATTCCGGACTGTAGCCACACTTAATTAAACAAACTAAACCTATGGAACAAAACTTTTAGAGTGGCACCTCACTATAACTTCGCTCACGATCTTTTCTATCTCGATTTTCTTTTTCTGAAAAGCTGGTGTTCTTCTCTCCTTCTTTGCGATTTCCACACCATGACTTGCATAAGACGATAGGGCGGTCTTCGGACCAACAAGTGCTCAATCTAATTGTGATAGACTAAAGCCACATCTCAGGTATTCTGATCCATTCATTTGGAGCAGCTAACATCGCCATCGACCGATAGTTTTCGGTCCCAGTCGATGTTATGGACTAGAACTTGTTGCGATCAGGTCTATGTTAGTAATTCAAATAAGGCTAGATGCTGTCTCCAAATTAATTGACACCATTACGAGAATCTGCATCATTTGCTGCAATGATTTTGCAGCCACTGTAGAGATTAGGAGGGGAAAACAGAAAAGTAGACATCCCTTAACTGTCCCGCTATTTCGCAAATCAGAAAAGTTAACCTAGGTGAATACCAGCACACAGTGCAAGTATGCCCAACTTTAACTGCTTGCTTTCAGTTTTAGCTACACAAAGTAACGCATTCACAATTAACATTTCTATGGTGTGGGAGCACCTTTTGTTAGGGCTGTTTCCAACACCAACAATGAAGCGCTTTCGCGATAGTCATACAAACTTAAAATTGAAGTTCGTAATCGGCGTTAAATTGCCAGTTCATGCCCAATTCTTTGGGCAACAAGACAATTATAGGAGACACACAAATTATGGAAGAAGCTAACTTAAGTGAGGGTGTTAATGCCAAACATTTTTTTTTACCTTTGCCTCATAGTCCTACTCCTACTCCTATCAATTTTTAGTTGAACTAAAACCACTTAGCATGAATTAAAACTGGTCTTAAGGTTTCTACCTACAACGCGAAGAATTTGAAACATCTTTATGAACAAAAACGAACATGTTCGTTGTTCATATTTGTTTTTTACTATCGGAGATGCTTCACACCAAAAAAGGATTTAGGCAAGGCGATGCGCTGTCATGTGACTTCTTCAATCTGATTCTTGAGAGGATTGTGCAAAACTCACGAGCCAACACCAGAGGCACAATTTTCCAAAAATCTGTACAACTACTAGCATACGCCGACGATATTGACATCATTGGTAGGACCCAACGTGATGTCATAGCCACGTTTGCTAGTATAGAGAAGGAAGCGGCAAAAATGGGCTTAGCAGTAAATGAGGGCAAGACGAAGTATATGCTGTCAACATGAATGGACACACAACATCAATGAATTGGACAGAACGTCACCATTGACAGATATAACTTTGAGGTAGTACGGGACTTCATCTATCTCGGTTCCGCTATTAAATCTGACAACAACATCTCGTCAGAAATTAAACGAAGAATTACTCTTGCCAACCGCTGTTTCTTCGGGCTAAGAAGGCAATTCAGGAGTAAAGCCCTAACACGAACTACTTAGGAGATCTTATATAAGACCCTGATAATCCCAGTCCTGCTCTACAGCGCTGAAGCATGGACCGTCTCAAAAGCGGATGAAGAAATCCTTGGTCGTTTTGAGAGGAAAATTCTTCGAAAAATCTTCGGTCCCGTTTGCGTTGACAGGCTATGGAGACGCAGATTCAACCAAGAACTATACGAGCTATACAGCGAGATGCCCCTGGTCAAAAAACTCCGCATTGGACGTTTAAGATGGCTAGGGCATGTAGAAAGAATGGACACCAATACTCCGGCTCTCAGAGTCTTTGATTCCCAACCAGACGTCGGACGCAGTAGAGGAAGACCTCGCCTTAAGTGGCGCGCACAAGTAGAAACCGACCTCAACCAACTTGGAGTGCGCAACTGGAGGCAGTTACCTAAGGACCGGGCTAATTGGAGAGGCATGTTGGTTGAGGCCCAGGTTCATTCCGGACTGTAGCGCCTCTTAAGTAAGTAAGTAAGTAGATGCTTAACACTCTTCGTGTTGTAAGTCAGTTGAGATTACCTTGCAAAATAGAAACTATTCCACATGCCATTTGACATCAGTATTTCTTGTGAATTCCATGAAATTATGATTTACAAGACACTTAACAATTAATTATGATACACGATTCACCAAATCCCGGAATAACTAGGAACCTTGGAGAACGTTTGCAAAAAAAATGCTGCAACCAGATCTGACTGCAAAAAGATCTGGGTGCACCAGAGACATTAATATTTCAGTGGATCTGCTTAGTTGCTGATTCTAAATGTACCCCCATATTCATCTAAGCCTACATATACTATCAATCCATAACATTGCATTTCACTCTCAAACAAAAGAGTTGACTTGCAAACTTCAAAACTGCGGAAGTATTTTTTAATTTTTTTTGGTTAATACCCAATCATTCCCAATACCCACCTCAGTTAGAGACGCCTTTGTCCTCTTTATAGTCACATTGCTATGATTTGATATGTATGCCGTCACCGATATACTCTCTCCCGGCACATAACCGCCTCGATCCAACGCAACTCTGCACTTAACTGTGCCACCGCCAACGCATGCGACGCCCAATTTGTGCTCCACCTCACATGTGAACGGTTGCTAAAATGTCAAACAAAAAAAAAAAAAAAAAACGATCCAGTGAAAAAAAAACTCGTCTAACACCATCCTCCAACCATTAGATCACTCACCGCCAAAATAGGCTTCTCCAAATTCAAATCTATCGGATTCATAACGATAAACACCTGATGATTCTTGTGTATCAGTCCTGTTGGTTCACGCAACGCAGCCTTACAATAATACTGTATCCAACCATAGCGTCCCAAAAATGTCGACGGCAGGCCAACCGGAAGTCCCAACTTGAAGGGGAAACTATGAATTCCTGGCGACAACACAGACGGTCCCTGATCGGGCTCACCCAACAACCGCATTCGAAAGTCAATATAATTCTCCTTGTCGTAGGTGCGCTCTTGTCGAGCCGATCCAACACGTACTACCCCCTCGCCGACCACATGAAAATGCAGTCCCAACGCTGGAGTGTCATCCTGCAGCTCTAGTAGAACTTTTCCCGACAAAAACTGTCCCGGAAAGTACAGCAACGATGTGTTATCGAAGATGATTAAAAACTTGAGTAGCTTCCTCGGCATGATGGCGAACGAATGAAAATAAAAATGCAAATGTATCTCAGATGCGCATGCTAAACTAGTCCAAATGGATGCGCGCGACGATGATGGCGAGAGGAGAAGCGGAAACTCGCCGATCAAATCTCTCGAAATGGGCACAATGAACGATGAAGCGGAATGTTGTGGGCATACGAGCAGAATCAAGGTCAGGCTATTTTGTCGAATGTTTTTCTCTGTTCACTATAATAACTCGTTCTTGGCCAAATTTGTCGGTTGCGACTTCTAGGCTTAGTGGGTTATGTCACTTTGACAGCGAACTTTCGCATAGGAAAATTGGCAACACTGTGGGGTACACCTTGGGTATATATTACACAATCACCTCGATTTAATATGCACGCACTGTTTTGTTGCATAAATGCTCATTACTTGGCTCAAGCGTTGTCAATTGTTCCAGCCGCGACGTTTCAATGTGGTGGTGTTATGCTGTAAAGGTAGTTCAATGCCTTGCACAAGTCGTGGTCAATCGAGCGTTCAAACGAAAAATAAACAGAAAAATTGGTTGAAAAAAAGAAACAAAACGGTTTTCACTTTTTATCGCACTTTGTTAGTAGTGGTCGAGATGGAGGGGTGGGGGCGGATGACAAACAATGAACGACCGATAAAAGAGAACTTTGTTTGGGTTATTGTCTAGGAAGCCCTCATCGATATTCAAAACGAATCGCGATACTTATTCAGCTGATCGTAGTTTGAACAGATACACACACTGGTTTGTCAATTTTTCATCTAGGTGTGCTGTTGTTTTATTTTCCACATTCTACTTCTTGGGACAGGTAAAACGAGTAAGAAGCACACGGTAATACAACAACTGACACGATCACCGCCGTCACTGGGGACGTTTCAAAGAAAACTGAATTACTCACGGAGCGGAGCTGGCATGGAGCTCACCTGGGCTATTTCGTATGACTTTGTATCTGTGATTCTGTGTATGTGTTTCGGTATCTGTGGGTAATGAAGGTGCGATCTGGGACTGGGATCACCACACCATGATTGAATATATGGCGACTAGTTGGGGAATTTTCACAGTTTAAGCCATAAAATGCTCTTAGCGGTTGTGCTCTTCGTTTGTGGCTCAGAGAGTGGTGAACTCTTCAGTTTCCGATTCTCTGTTATAACTGAAGTGGGTAGCTGCTAACGCAGGTAAGCCCCTTTCTCAGAATTCTAGTTTTATTGTGATCTGGGAGAGTTACTTGTGGGATAATATTAACGATTCGCTGGACTTACATGTTGAAACCAATCAATTCTCAGCACAAGCTTTGTTTCAAGTGGAGGTCCTTGTGACTGGGTGTATTATTGTTACTGTTTATATGTATCGAAGCAGACTAAAAACCTTAGACGATCTGTCAAAAGGCGTGTTCTACTTACAGATCCCGCCGATAGCAACTAAGATCTCCTTAAGTCGAACACGATTCCTTACTTGGCAAATCGGAGATTATTTTCTGCAATATACTGAGACGACCGACGGTCGGCCAGGTTGTCCATGACGGCGCCAACATCCTAAGGGCTGCCGGTGACAATCTGGTAGCAAAGACATGTCGAGAGTACAAATAATGTTAAGTATGCTTATGATGAACTCTTAGCGTTTAAGTCTCTCATTTCACAGTGAGCCTATCCTCAATATCAGAGCCAAGGCAAAGCGCTGGCCAGCGCCCCAGATTTGTACAAGTACTCCCCTGATACAAATTGGAACCCTCAGCTGAGGAGCGAGACCAATCTCACGCCTCATGGGCTATAAGGGTCTTAGAGATTTCCACAGACAACCTAGAGCACCAAGATTTCCCACGACTTGGGGAAAACCACAACCACCATGATGATTCCACAAGGGGGCGAACCTCATTAACAGAGTGAGCCAAGCAAACTGGTGTCAGGACAACACCAGAAAACCTGGTATGAGTCAGGGGCTCCTGTTATCCATGGTGGAGCTTCGCAACTGTGAAATATTTAAAGTTCCTCAACCTACCTACCAATGCAGTAGTCCCAGCTGTTTCCCTTGTAAAAAGTAGCCGACCGAAGGCCCATACGTAGCGATCTACAATCATTGCTGGGGGGGGTCCCTGATATAGCAGTACCGTAAACACTCAGGTAAAACATGTAGCCTCTCCACTTGTACCACATCCGCATTCCCCTTTTTTGGACAAGTTGCAAAAATGCAAAAATGCATTTAAAGAGCCATTTACAATCAGCAGAAAGCCCATATGAAAAAAGCGGCCCAGGTTAGCCCATTTCGAAACTATCTACAGGTGGTGATGGCACCACATCTGTAACGATCTCGCTACTGAATCTATTCTTGAAGTCGAGAAGTTAGTCAAACAGAAACTCCATCCACAGGCAATCATCGCCGGATGGCGTCACGCGAATAAATTTACCATCGAATAGCTCGTCCGACAGTTCCGCTGATAATAAGAAGTTCAAGGAGGATTTCATGAACATTGCCAGAAATACTTAGAGTTCAAAGATATTTATTAAGCAGTAACAAGGAACTTTTCGCTACTGAATCGATTCTTGAAGTCGAGATGTTAGTAGAACAGAAGCTCCATCTACAGGCAATCATCGCCGGATGGCGTCGGCGACTTAGTTTGCCCGCGAAGCTCTGATAAAAAGCTCATCTGACAATTCCGCTGATAATAAGAATTTCAAGGAGGATCTCATCAAGTTCTCATAAAGTTCTCATGAGTTAAAAGATTCTGTATAAGCACAAGGAATTCTTTGCCATGTTGGTTATGGGCGCTGCGCTGAGGCTGAAGGGCTCCGGAAAGCTTCACACAGCACAGATTATTAAGAAGTTTGGTGGTACCCTTTATGACTCATTTTTAGATGAGGGATTCCTGATGGACAAGAAACCCGGTGTAGAAAAATCACAGATTGTCATCGCCAACATTCTAATGAACACGGAAAAGATCAAAGTGTTCGGTAGCTCGATCAACGGCAACTCTTTGGCGAAAATCGCTGAACTCGAATTGAAAGGAAGAAGAAGATGAAGTACAATGTGAACTGCGAACTGATCTACGTCTACCATATGACACGAATTTTTAAGGGCAACAGATGATAAGGGATAGATAATATGACAAATAGAATTGTTGGAGAACATTATATAGATTAGCAGGTAGGTACTGCTGACGTTTTGACTAACTTATACCAAAGATTATAAAGCCATACAGATGACGCACTACATACAAGAAAAATTGTTCTATGGCGAGTCGTACTGGCACAGCCCGCCATATATTTGGATCTCGTTTCTCATGTGTGCACGTGCGTGTCCATGAAGCTGGTGAGCAAAAGTTTCTATTTTTTGTTCTCAATGCGTCATCTGTATGGCTTTATAATCTTTGCTTATACTTACAACCAAAATGCATCTCCAATTATCCCAATCCTTAGCTAACTGCCTCCAGTTGAGCAACTTTAAGTTGGTGGAGGTGAGTTTCCAATTGTGCGCCCAACGAGGTCTTTCTCAACTATGGTTACGACCGACACGTCTGGATGGAAATTAAAGACTCCGCGAGTCAAGGTATTTGTTTCCATTAGCTCTCCCAGCCATCTTAAATGTCCAATGCGGAGTTTTTATTGACCAGGTCTATATCGCTGTACAGCTCGTATAATTCTTGGTTGTATCATCGTCTGCACTGGTTTTGGCTTGAGAGTTTTGCACAATCCTCTCAAAAATAGGAACGAAGAAGTCACATTACGGTGCGTCGGCATGCCTAAACCATGTTGGAATCGAATGTTCCGGCGTGGTCGTTGAGCACCCCAATGGAGCAGCGATAATTCTTTCTCCATCGTCATACTGCACAGTGCACAGACGGAAGAGTTTGGGCGGTATACCAAAACTAGACATGGATCGCTATAAATGCTGTCGTATTTGCAAATGATGAATAGGTGGTGGGTAACGATTCGGAATTCTTGGGTTTTTTTTTTTCAGGATCTGCCGAAGTGTGAAGATTTGATCAGTTGTGGACTTTCCTGGCACAAGATCACAACCGATCAGGTTGTTGGTAAACGGTTTCATGCGGTCATATATAACGCAGATGTGATTTTGAATTCGATGTTGAGTAGACTCATGCCTCTATAGTTGGAGCAGTTCAGAGGGTCTCTTGTTTTGTTGATCGGATAAATGATGCTGAGGTTCCATTCTTCAGGCATACTTTGATCCGACCAGATTTGCCTTAAGATTTTGTAGATATTACTTACTTCCGGCAGCCTTTTTAAGCTTGAGATTTGAAATTCCTATCCTCACCTCACTTAGGTCGGGTGGTTGGTACTTTTCGCTTTCGTCGCCAATATTAAATGGTTAGTACTGCCTGACTGGAGATTGTTCATCATCGCCGTATAACAATCTGCAGAAGAGGTTCTCCCATATCCTCAGCATCGACTGTGTCTCAACTTTGATCTTTCCTTGTTCATCTCGATAGGATTCTGCTCGAGCATTTTGTTCTTGGCTTTGACGTTTTCGCTTTGGTAAAAACTTGCGAACATAGTTCCTGGAGTTGCACGTTTCTATATCATCGATAGCGCGCTTTTCTTGCTCTTTTTCCTCCTTTTTGAAAAGCCGGTGTTCTTTCCATCATCTTTGCCTATAGGGCTCAATGGTAGCTCTCGTCTCTACCTGCAGCTTTGTCCTATCGGCCTCGTTCTTGGATGCAAGCATCTGTAGGCATTCTTCGTCAAACCAAGGGTTTCTTGCTGGTGGGCGCTGGAAACCTAGCATATCGTTGCCATTGTTATTCGACATTCGTTGCTGGTAATATGGTCTTTACCGATAGGATAAGGGATACGCATTGCGCGAAGTTCTTGGCGGTCTCTTGCGATTGAGTGGTGGATACCCGCATTCTTACCTTAGCTGCAACAAGGTAGTGGTCCGAGTCGATGTTAGCTCCTCGGAATGTTCTGAAATCCAAAATACTGGATGCGTGCCTCTATTGCAATGTGATCAATTTGATGAACCTATCGTTGTTCTGGAGATCGTTATATTCCCTTATGGATATCGAGGTTAGGAAACCGTGTGCTGTAGTCCCGCACCGAAGTTAATTAGCCTAAATCCGTTGCCAGACGTGTTGTCGGTTGGGCTGTGTTTTCCGACAATTCTGCCTAAGATGTCTTCTCTTCCTATCTTTACGTTAAAATCTGCCAACACGGTTTTAACATCGTACTTCAGTAGTCGCTTATAAGTTTTGTCGAGGAGCTCGTAGAAGTCTTTCGCTATATCAGCGTCGGAGCGTCGGCGAGCGCACATTAGGGGTATGTTGCCGAACTTGACCCTGACGACTAACCTCTGAGATTTTTAGATGAACTGTTGTCCGTTGACTCCATATTTGGAATTCTCCCGCTGCCATCTGGGGAGATTTTCTGAAATGGGATTTTACCATTAGCTAGTTTTGGTCTACTCTGCATATTTGTAGGGGATTCCTCTATCCATGACCCAAGGACGCGTGCGATGGGGTACTAGCGCGGACGAACTTCTCCTGTTCTAAAAATTAAGTTTAATGTTGCCAACTTTTTGCTTAAGATTTCCGAAGGGAAATTTTTATAAAATCCATTCCCAATTCAGGTCATAGAGGTTTTTCGTGTTTATAACTAGGTAAACTAGTCTTAGATAACTGATATCAAATTACCCATCAACCAAACCATCGGCTATATAAAGCTCCGCAAATTGTATACTCGCAGGATTGAGTAAACGTTTCATACGACAATCACATCACGACAATCGGTTAGTTTTTTCGTAGATACATATATGAATCCAAAAGCCAATGGTGCTGCCATCTTTTGGTAATCATCAAAAACGTAATAAAAAAAAATGTTGTTAGGAGCAAAAACCTTAACAAACGAATTTATTCCAAATATGATTAGATATAAAGTGTAAATGCCTTAAATACTGTCAAGTAACGCCTTATCTGTAACCTGCTAACGATAGTAGCTGGTTGGTGTTACAAGTTTGAGAAAGTTAACTTAAATACCGGTAGGTACATAAAATTCAGTGCTTCACTCTGTTAATTTTTTGTTAGTGTCTTATCACTTTTTAAACAAACTGTTCAACTTCAATTGCAACTCATTCAGAAGTTCCATATTCTGTAGCCTCTTCATGAGGCTGTCCCTATGCTACATGCGATGTGTATTGCTGGACCGCTGAATAACGCATCCTTTGAAGGAGTTCAATCGAACATCGATTTCACCTTCTTCCAACTAAAATTGCAAACAAAAACAACATGTTTACAGCTAACTTTATATATTTTCTCCCCTTACCTCATCGAATGCGTAGATATCCTGATAGCATGACTGCGAAATACATTTACGAGCACATTTTACTTTATCCACCCCTTCCAAGTCTTCGCAAGCGACCGTGTGCTCACAGGATGATTCAAATTCTCTATATGCCAGCTCCTAAACATTACGAATGCATTTAGTTCAGCAACAAAAAGAACAGAAAAAAAATCGATACAGGAATATCCTTAAAACAGGTGGACTTACATTCTTACTCGTCTCCTTGTATGCGTATTCGGGAAAATGAAAGGTTACAGATTTGGCATTCTTATTCGTATCACTCTTAAAGGCGACGCTTATTTTAAAACCGAAAACGATTAAATAAATTAAAATTAATTTTGTGCTAAGTTTCTTGTGCGGTTTGGTGTCAACTTTGTTCGACATTGTTTTGGTGACTGTTTTCTGATTGTGCGTTTTTTTTTTGTTGACAGAATGATAAGTAGGTTAAAAGCTTTTATGCAATGCAAGCTTTTGCAGGAGATTTTTACACTCTGACAGTCTCCGAGAGTTGATGGTAAATGACATAGAGATGGCGGTTTTTGAAGTGGGTGCATACGACAGAAGTGACATTTATGTTTAGAGTTTTATTCAAGCTGATAATAGTGGCGGTGTTCCGAACTTTAGATTTCCCAAGTTAACTTTGCCGATGCACTGTTTTCATTGGTCAATCGACCTTGTCACGTGACTAAAAATGGTCGATTGACTAATGAGAATAGTGCATCGGCAATGTTAGGTTGGTAAAACTAAAACCCGGATAGCTGCCAATAAATGAGAGTAAATTAATGGTGTTTTCCATTGGTGAAAAGAAATCAATATTTGTGTTGATCTATATCGGTCAGAAGACCAAATTTGACAGTTGTTGTGTTCCATTGGGCAAAAAGATTGTTTTTTAATCTCAGATAAATTTTTCAGATCTAGATTTTTCGATAGACTAACCCCTACTTCCATGCCTAACAACGACGTTCGTATCTGCACCTCGCACGTGAGAACATTAAGTAGGATAGGTGAAAGCGAAAAATCAGCCGAAGTCCTAAACTGCTACAAAGTAGATATTACTGCCATCCAAGAAATAGAATGGGAAGAGCCGGGAAAAATTGGATGAAAAACTGTGACACCTACTACGGACCGTGTTATAGTGAGCAGAAACACAGTCTACTCGGATACGGATTTGTTATAATTGCCAGACTTAGGCAAAAAGTCTTATGATTCCAAACATTAGCGAATGCATTGTAAAAATCCGCATCAAGGCAAAATTCACCAAACTACAGCCTTATATGCACTCACGAAGGAGGAAAATGATGACATAGCTAAGGACATAGATTCTACGAGCTTCTTGACAAAACCTATGAGCCACTACCGAAGTACGATGTTAAAATCGTACTTGGAGATTTCAATGCAAAGTCAGAAGAGAAGACATCTTTAGCAATATTGTCGCAGCACATATCCCACGCGACAACACGTCTGATAAAGGACTAAGGCTAATTGACTTGGCTACGGAACGAAATGTCACTATAGCCAGCACACGGTTTCCTCACCACCATATCCATAAAGGGAAATGGCGGTCTCCAGATCAACGACCGGTCAACCAAATTGATCACATTGTGATAGACAAGAGGCAAGCATCCAGTATTTTGGATGTCCGAACATTCCGACTACCTAACATCAACTCGGACACTACCTTGTTGCTGCTAATTTAAGAATATCCACCACGCCACAACAATCCAGAAATACTGTAAAAAAATTTCAAGTCGAAAGAGTGCAAGCGCAAGAGACCCCCAAGACCTTCGCGCAACGCGTATCCCTTTACCTCTCGATTAACACCATACCACCAAGCATCGAATGTCGAAGAACAATGGCAACGATGCCAAGAAGCCATTAGATCAGCCGCAACTGATGTAATAGGTTTCTCGCTCCCACCAGCAAGAAACCCCTGGTTTGATGTGGAGGAGAAGAACGACGGAACCAGGCTTAGCTGCAGGTAAAGACAAGAGCTGCCATTGAGCTCTTTAGGCAAAGAAGAAGGGAAGAACAGCGGCTTTTCAGAAAGAAGATAAAAGCGCGCGATCGAGGATATAGGGAGGTACCACGCCAGGAACGAAGTTTACCGAAGTGCCGAGATGGACTAGAAAATATCGTAGTTGAGACACAGTCGATGCTGATGATATACAGTGCGGTTCACATGGTTAGCCGCACCATTTTTCTCTCAATAAATTGCAGTTTTTCTGTTTGTTTTTTTCATGAACTACCAAACAATGCATTCATTGGAAAGGTTATTAAATTCTCTTCGAAAAAATACTAGATTCAAGATTAGTGAGAGACACTTAACGGTTGTTTTGATCTCTTTCTTCCCACTAGTGCAAAAAAAGCTCAAAAAAAATCGGTTCACTTAGTTAGACGCACCTGTTAAAAGTTTGAAAAAGAAGAAGTTGATCGATTGCCATCATTTTTATTATTTTGCACAATTTCAATACTTTGTACAACCTCCGCGACTTGAAATGACATCAAAAATTCTACTTTTAAGCGATTCATACAATATTTTTAAATAGTCTAATGAAATCCCAGACCAGGCTTCTTTAATTGCTGCAATAAGCTCCTCACAGCTTTCATACTGCTTGCCTCCTTCATAAATTTGACAGGTCAGCCACCCCCAAAGGTTTTCAATAATGTTTAGATCAGGTGAGTATGGTGGCCACGGCAACAATTCCACATTTTCACTAGCGAGAAATGCATCGGAGCATTATCTTGTTGTAAGATCCACTGGATTGGTCCAAAAAGCTCTGTTATGGCTGGAAAAGCTGTTTGCAAGAGACCTTTATAAGACATTCCTGTCATTTTGTGACACACAAAAACCAACTCAAAGGCACCATAGAATGAAATGGCCCCCCATACCATTACTCCTCCTTTCTTGGAATGGTTGCGATTCAAAAAGCATTCGTCTTTGCGGATATCATGAAAATAAAAATTATACCCATCAGGACCATCTAGGTTGAACTCTTTCTCATCAGAAAACACCACAGTTCTCCAATTTGAAACACTCCCAACCTGAGTATCCCATGCCATATGAAGACGAGCGAATTCCCACCGAAGTTCCTTTCTTGCAGCGTTTAGTGGTGTTTTTTTGTAACTTTTTGAATTTCAAGTGTGGAGCACCTAAAATAGCTCGACGAACCGTTGATTTGCTGGCACTTACCCCCGCTAATTGTCTGATTTTGATCGTGGAGTGTGCTGAAATTGAGGCAATTCTTATTATCTTTCGCTTCTCGTGCGGTGTTAAGGCTGTTTTTGTGCTTCCTTTGTTATTTTTCCCATAGGTAGCAGGGTTTGATAAAAAATTTCGAACTGCTTTATCACTTCTTCCTATTTGGCTTGCAATTTTCCGCATAGAAAAACCTTCTGAGTGGTAGGCCTCAATTTGTGCCTTTTCCGCCACCGTCAACATTTTTTTTTACCCATTCACACTCGGAAAAACTTTAATAACGTTTACTCATTAACAAAATTTAATTTGCATTACCCAGCATTAAGAAATAACTGTATAAATTCGTGCGTCTAACCAAGTGAACCGATTTTTTTTGAGCTTTTTTTGCACTAGTGGGAAGAAAGAGATCAAAACAACCGTTAAGTGTCTCTCACTAATCTTGAATTTAGTATTTTTTCGAAGAGAATTTAATAGCCTTTCCAATGAATGCATTGTTTGGTAGTTCATGAAAAAAACAAACAGAAAAACTGCAATTTATTGAGAGAAAAATGGTGCGGCTAACCATGTGAACCGCACTGTATAAGAACCACTTCTGCAGACTGTTAAACGGCGATGACGAACAACACTCCGCTGTCAGGCTTTGTTAAACACTCAATATTGGCAACGACAGCGAAAACTGCGACCTGAGTGAAGCGAGGATAGCAATATGTAAACTCAAGCTCAAAAGGCATCCGGAAATGACGGCCTTCCCGCTGAGCTTTATAATGCTGGAGGAGATGACTTGGTAAATAACATCCACCAACTTATAAGCCAATTCTGGTCGGAAGAAAGTATGCCTGAAGAATGGAACCTCAGCATCGTTTGCCCTATCCACAAAAAAGGAGACCCTCTGAACTGCGCCAACTACAGAGGCCTAAGTTTCCTCAACATCGCCTTCAAGATCCTATCTGCGGTAATATGTGAACGCCTAAAACAGTTTACCAACAACCTGATCGCCCTGTCAGTGTGGTTTTAGGCCACGAAAGTCCACAACCAATCAAATTTTTACACTTCAACAGATCCTGGAAAAAATCCAAGAATTCCAACATACGACAGTACGCGGAACTATGAATTTCCATGTCTACGAATGATACACAACATCAACGACTTGGACAGAACGTTACCATTGGCAGATTTAACTCTTGCCAACCACTGTTTCTTCGGGCTAGAAAGCAATTTAGAAGTAAAGCTCTCACTCTAGTAGTTTGAGGAGATCCTATATAAGACACGGACCGTATCAAAAGCGGATGATGAAATCCTTGGTCGATTCGAGGAGAAAAAACAAAAAACTATACGAGCTGTACAGCGACTTGCTCCGGGTCAAAGAACTCCGCATTGGACGTTTAAGATGGTTAAATCATGTAGAACGAATGAACGCCACTACTCTGGCTTGCAGAGTCTTCGATTCCCAGCCAGACGTCGGACGCAGTAAAGGAAGACCTCGCCTTAGGTGGCGCGCACCGGAGGCAGTTAGCTAAGGACAGGGCTAATTGGCAGTATGGCATGATTTTGCGTCTTCTTGAAACCACGTGTTGGTCACATCCATACCATGTAACTTAAGAACTGAAAACTGGATTATCATGTCAATACAACGAAAGCCATCAAGTGCTACGCACGCCTGACCAGCGCCTTTTTGAAGAAGATCGGTCCGAAAATGCGTCTAGCCCAAAATCCTCACCAAACAGTCACGCGTTGTGGGTGCAGGTATTTCTCAACAATTACTCGTGCGTTTTCTGAATCCCAAATTCGACAATTTTGACGATTAAGAAGAAGACGATGAAATCGAGCTTCATCCCTGAAGATGATTTTGTTCTAAAAATCAGCAACTTATTGATGTTCCAAAATCCATTTAACAAACTCTCTGTGCGCTGCACGGTCCGTTCTTGAGTTAATTTATAATTTTACTTTGTAAGCGCATGAATTTAAAAGTTTTTCGAGGGAATTCACTGAAGAGAGCTTCTCGAAATTACCAATTCTTGACAACGGTATTGATGTTCCTGGACTGTCAGCAATACTCTCGCGAACTGCTTCGATGTTTTCTGTTGAACAACTTGTGACAAAATACCCAGAGTCTATATAAGATCACTAATTCATCCAGTCGCCGTTAATTTTTCAATTATTCTCTTCACAGTTTCAAATCACTATGACGGCCATATTTTGTCCGAAAATTGCCGACTGTAGCTGACAAACCGTCATTATTTTTAAAATACAGCTCAACAATGTAAATGCATCGTTCGTTTGGTTATCGCTCCATTTTTACTAAACCCGAACTGTCAGCTGTCACATTGTTATCTTTTTTTTCCGTTGGCAACACACACAGTACTATTAAATTTCGCAAAATGATTAAATTAAAAAAAATGCCGAAAGAAGTAAAAGAAAATTCCCGATGAGGGTTTTTCAATGATAGCTATAACTTGGCCCATAGAAGCAAACATGTACCGCTCCTGACAGATTTTTGTTTTTGACAGGACTGCGATTCTGTCAATTCAGTAGATGTATCTCTATTTTGATAGCAATACACGATGCAAGCTACAGATACAGCCTTTTAGTGGTGGAGTTTTTGATTGACATTTGAAAGGAACAGTTACATCTGTCAAAAGTGACACTAAAGTTGAGATGTCTGTTAAAGTTTCAATCAAATTACAATAAAACTGGACTTAAGAGAGCTCACATATGTCTGAAGAGCATTATGGTTGGCAAACAACTCATCCGCGACGAATTAAGAAAACAAAATTAGCATCTAATTGTCAAACACATACCAACGACTGACATCGTCAAAATATCACATTGCTTTCGGCTTTGGCAATTTAATTGTTTGCTTTTGAAGGTCGAATGCGTCTATACAGTTATAGAGTACTTGTGAAGTTGTGATGTAGACAAATGTTGTGTATCTACAAAAAAAAAACTTAAAAAAATCTTAAATGTCAAACATTCAATTATGTTGAGTATTTCGTGTGTATGTATGTGGGTAGGAAATAGTTAATTTCTACCTGAAAATGGTAAGATGGGACGAATTTTTATCTTCGGAGTTGTGTTACTTAGAAACAAGAAGAACATTAAATTCCTATAATTGTTGAGTTACATTTGAAATAAGAAATCCGACACGATTCGGACAAACTTGTGCGGTTATTTAGAAGAATATTTAGTTTGATAAAAAGATTGTGTGAAACACAGTTCTTTTTAGCAATGCCGAGAATTTACAAAAAAATTGATTTTTACACATTTAATTTGATTTTCAAGTTTTAAACTAATAACTAAATTTCATCTCGTGTTAACACGTTCTTCTAGTACAAAAGGCAGCGAATGAATCAATTCACATCCACCCCGCAGGTGTTACTGCCATTTGAAATTGGAATTTTATTCAAGTTTGGTGTATGCCAAGTTTGAATGTGAGTGGGGCAGGCATGAGGCTCCCCTGCAACCACCCTGCTTGGGCTTACTGTTGGATTTGTGAGTTTTGATGCATGAAAACGAAATAAACCCCACAAGCAAAAGGCATTAACAGCCGCAGGACATATTTCCATTTCCAAACAGAAATAAGTCCCTCAGGATCTATTTTCATTTTTTTTAAGAATTAAGCCCCACGGCTTATTTCCGTGTGAGTTATTTCACTGCACCGATGACAACTTTGTTTTCTACACTCTTACAACATGTTTGGTCCATATGTTGACCCAATAAAGTTACTTACAATGCAGGTAAAGAAGAATACAAATTGGAATTAACTTATCCGTGAAACGTAACTGCTACAGAAAATACCCTGGACTATTTTTTTTTGCAACTTAAAATTCTACCTTAACCCTGAGTCTCAGCCGTCGCCCCTCTGTAACGAACAAAAAAAAAAATAAAACATGATACCCCTATGCTTACTCAACTTATTTAAGTGGCGCTACAGTCCGGAAAGAACCTGGGCCTCAACCAACATGCCTCTCCAATTAGCCCGGTCCTTAGCTAACTGCCCCCAGTTGCGCACTCCAAGTTGGTTGAGTTCGGTTTCTACTTGTGCGCGCCACTTAAGGTAGGGTCTTCCTCTACTGCGTCCGGAGTATTGATGTCAATTCGTTCTACATGCCCTAGCCATCTTGAACGTCCAATGCGGAGTTTTTCGACCAGGGGCACGTCGCTGTACAGCTAGTATAGTTCTTGGTTGAATCTTTGTCTACATAGCTAGTCCACGCAAACGGGACCGAAGATTTTTCGAAGAATTTTTCTCTTCGACCAAAGATTTTTTCATCCGCTTTTGAGACGGTCCATGCTTCTACACCCTTGAGCAGGGATGATCTCCTTAGATGAATTGCCTTCATATCCCGAAGAAACAGCGGTTGGCAAGAGTAATTCCTCGTTTAATTTCTGACGAGATGTCGTTGTCAGAGTAAATAGCGGAGCTGATATAGACAAAGTCCGGTACTACCTCAAAGTTATATCTGTCAATGGTGAAGTTCTTTATATACAAGGTGGGCCAAAAGAAGTCATCCGATTTTGTTTGGCCTTCAGAATATTGGTTGTGGCTCGCGCAGTGTGTGCCGTTGCTCCGTCCTGTTGGAACTACATGTCCTCCAGTCCTAATTCATCCAATTGCGGCATAAAAAACTCGGTTAACATGGCCCTATAGCGCGCACCGTCCACTGTATCGTTTTACCAACGGCGTTCTCGAAAAAAATGGCCCGATGACTCCTCCACCATGAACAGCGCACCATCCAGTAACTTTGAGCGGGTGTGATGGCTCCTCGTGCATTACTCGTGGATTTTCGGTGCCCCAGAAACGATAGTTTTGCTTGCACACGTACCAGCTAAGGTGGAAATGAGCCTCATCGCTCATTATGATTTTGGTCGAAAAATCGTCCTTGAGATTGAGGATGGCTTGGGCGTAGATTACACGCTTTTGGCAGTTGACAGGCAGCAGCTGATGCACGGGCTGGACTTTGTACGGGGACATGCGCAAGTCTTTGACCAAAATTCGCCTTAGGGACGAGCGGCTTATGGCTAATTGCGAGGCACGACGTCTGGTCGATGTTTCTGGGGACAGCTCGACATCCTCGGCAACAGCGGCAATATTCTCGGCACAACGGGTGCTCCGGGACCGGCAACGTCTCTTGTGGTCCCATACTCTTCAAGGTTGGTACTTAGTCTTGCATATACTCAGTCTTGCCGTCATTTACTGCTATGATGTTATGACATTACGTCGAGTCCTACTAATGATGTCAATATCGTCGGCGTATGCTAGTAGTTGCACCGATTTTTGGAAAATTGTGCCTCTGGTGTGGGCTAGGGAGTTTTGCTCAATCCTCTCAAGAACCAAATTGAAGAAATCACATGACAGTGCATCGCCTTGCCTAAATCCTTTTTTGTTAACGAACGCGTCGGTAAGGTCGTTTCCGCCCATGATGGAGCAGCGAGAATTCTCCATCGTCATCCTACACAAACGGAATAGTTTGGGTGGTATACCAGAACTAGACTTGGCTCTGTATAGTTCGTATCTATAAGTGCTGTCGTATGCGGATCTGAAATCGATGAAAATGTGGTGGGTATCGATTTTGACTTCTTGGGTTTTTTTTACCAGGATCTGCCAAAGTGTGCAAATTTGACCGGTTGTGGGCTTTCCTGACCTAATTCACACTGATAAAGACCGAACAGGTTGGTGGTAAATTACAATATAACTGGAATTAAGAGAGCTCACATATGTCTGAAGAGCATCATGGTTGGCAAACAACTCATCCGCGACGAATTAAGAAAACAAAATTAGCATCTAATTGTCAAACACATACCACATCGCCTTGCCTAAATCCTTTTTTGTTAACGAACGCGTCGGTAAGGTCGTTTCCGCCCATGATGGAGCAGCGAGAATTCTCCATCGTCATCCTACACAAACGGAATAGTTTGGGTGGTATACCAGAACTAGACTTGGCTCTGTATAGTTCGTATCTATAAGTGCTGTCGTATGCGGATCTGAAATCGATGAAAATGTGGTGGGTATCGATTTTGACTTCTTGGGTTTTTTTTACCAGGATCTGCCAAAGTGTGCAAATTTGACCGGTTGTGGGCTTTCCTGACCTAATTCACACTGATAAAGACCGAACAGGTTGGTGGTAAATTACAATATAACTGGAATTAAGAGAGCTCACATATGTCTGAAGAGCATCATGGTTGGCAAACAACTCATCCGCGACGAATTAAGAAAACAAAATTAGCATCTAATTGTCAAACACATACCACATCGCCTTGCCTAAATCCTTTTTTGTTAACGAACGCGTCGGTAAGGTCGTTTCCGCCCATGATGGAGCAGCGAGAATTCTCCATCGTCATCCTACACAAACGGAATAGTTTGGGTGGTATACCAGAACTAGACTTGGCTCTGTATAGTTCGTATCTATAAGTGCTGTCGTATGCGGATCTGAAATCGATGAAAATGTGGTGGGTATCGATTTTGACTTCTTGGGTTTTTTTTACCAGGATCTGCCAAAGTGTGCAAATTTGACCGGTTGTGGGCTTTCCTGACCTAATTCACACTGATAAAGACCGAACAGGTTGGTGGTAGACGGTTTCAGGCGTTCAAATATAACTGCAGGTAGGATCTCTTAGGCGATGTTGAAGAGACATATGCCTCTCTAGTTAACGCAGCTCAGAAGGTCCCCTTTATTATGTATCGAACTGGTCCTGTTCACTAGGAAATTAAAAATGCCTTACATTGAAAATTCTTGGGACTTATTTTGAACGGGAACCTTAATCGAAAAAAACTACCCAAGGTGCAAAGAACTTAGCAGCACTAGGCATTCTCTTTTACCTTCTACCCCTTGATATTTTTGACAAGCAAATGGCAGCGAACTAAGTCATCCGCCTTAAATCAATCGGACAGTTGTCAAATACACAAACTGACAACTAAAAAATTCTAATCGAACGTACAAGTATTCCTGAAAGCACCGATTACACCCTTACCAGGTTAAACTTTGATAAGAGTTTCCTGGTCACAATCCCAGACAGATGGGAAAGTAACGAACCTAGGAAAAATGCCTCGATATATTTTTATACCGATGTCTCCAAAAAAAATAAATGGAGTGGGGGCTTGTGTTTTCACCGACAAGCTAAGACTCACCCTATCTTTCCGTCATCCTGATAACTGCAGAGTTTTCCATGGCGATCAATGAAGCCTTATCTTGGCTGAAAGATAATGTGACATCTTCCAAAGACATTATCATCTTCTCGGAGAGCCATGCTGGGTGCGGGTTACAGTGAATTTCCAGGGAACCGTGATGCCTATGAATTCGCCTTACATGGGACTAAACTACCAGTCGTACCCGACACATGTGCAATTAGTCTTCGTATGCAAAAGCTTACTAGCGCAGCTTTCCACCAGCAAATCAAATCTCAGATAGAGTCTTGGCACTACGTGTAATCACTGGATACTCTCTAATAGTTTGGCACGCAGAAAGGCTAGGCTTTCATTCAAAAAACTTTTGCAGAAGATGAACTTTTTAACTGCCCAGCCCTATCAAACCTAAAGATTCTCATTGATTTGAAAAAAATAGCGGAAATGAGAAGTCTCCTCCGTTTCATTAATATTTTCGATTGGCTATCTCATAGATAACAAGGAGAATGACCGAGATCCGTGTGGTATCACAATAGACCAAAAACTGATCTAAGTGTGCTGGCGAATCGATGACAGCCACTCTTATCTAACCTGATAAGCAGCGTCTAAGAGACTGCCTTTAACTACACACAATACCAGTATCTGACAACACAAAATATATTTCCAACCAGGTCCTATACAACGGAGACAACATATGCCGTATAGAAAATTTTCTGGAAAACTCATTCGGGGTCACAGGGCAAGAGTGATGGCTTCGAGCAATAGTCTCATCAATGGAGCCTTCTACCGCAATGATGAATATTTTGAAAGTTTGCTACATTCCGCTTGAAGCTTTCCTATATTTCGATAGTCGACGGCTTATACAGGATAGATCGGCGTATCCGTAAATATACCATGTCTTCCGAAGAAAAGTGAGTAAGCGGATCCTATACGGACGAGGCGTCATTGCTCAAGGGGTAGGAGAGCTCCTGCGGCTTAGCAGGAGTTTGTCCCATTAATACCTAATAATAAAAATTTAAAGATAAAAACAAAAAAAACATAAACAAACACACCTCGACCGGAATCAGGAAGTTTACTGGAGTGTGTTCACCAAGTCATCTAGAATCTTAATAAATTTAAAAGTTTTGATGAATTTACATATTTATGACAAAAAAAAAAACTACAACATCTGATTTTATAATCCGACCTTAAAAATTATTTTCTCTCATCTTAAATCGACAAAGCTTCGCGCAAGTCAACGCCATAAACACGTAGCACTGTTTGCTGTATTTTGACGTCACTTGTTTCGCCTCCAGAAAAGCAATTGTTCCACTTAAAATTTTATTTGTATTCTCACGATTGATTAAACTCAAATGTATCCCAATTAAATTCAATGCAGCTCCAATGACTGGCTCTTCGACTTTCAAACTGGCAAAGCATTGTTGAACAACGAAGCTAATGTCATCCTCTGTTAGATCTTTCCGTTGGAGCATCTTTAAAGCGTTCTCCACTTGATTACAGTCACTTGAGACCAGAAGTGGCAGAATATTACGCGTCGGAATAAGTTGACCCACTTTGCAACTGGTTGTCTTGGGTTCTTGACTTAGATATAAGAAAATCTGTTAAAAGTGAGGAGATTTCAAAAAAAAAAGTATACATGTGTGAAGGTTCTAAAGCCTCATGAGCACCGAATTTGCTTTGTTGCAGGTTGGAATAATAAAAGGCTTAGTTTGGTTATAGTCTTTTGTTTGAACAAATGACGGAGTTCTATCCTTTCTCTAAGTTTTGCTTTAATAATAAAATTACCTACAGCCAAACTTATTTCGGTGTCCATGAACCTTTAAATCTACTCATACTATAGAGCTCAAAATTTTGAGGTTTGGTGAGAATTTCGTGGCCAGCGCCACAACATATTTTCCAATTGGGTATTGACAATTTTGGATTTCAGTAATACTATTCGAAGCCTGACTTAAAATTATTTCAGCAGTTCTCTGTACGCCTGCATACTGCAGTGGACTCAATGATGCGTAGTTCAAACAATACTGAAAATAAAACAAGTTCCACTTAAGATTTATTAACAACGACCCAAACTTACACCAAGAATTTTCAATATCCTCCAAGTTTCATCATCATCAAGTTTGTAGTTTAGATGGTCCAAGATTACTTGCACATTTTCCAAAGCCCTGTAAGCATTTATAGGGCTAGACAATCTTTGTCTTAAAAATGAGCATTCATACAGTAGAATCAGTGCTTTTCGGTTCTTTATAACTTCATTCGATTTAATCTCAACGAGAGAATCAAAGAGACGACATTCACTTAATGTCTGGAAGATTTTGTGCTTATCCTGAGGAATGTTGTCAGAATGGTAAAGGAGGGCTGTAAGAAATAGCTTCATTGTGTATGTGGTATGTTCGGTTATTTTTCTAAAATGAAATAAACATTTTTTTTTTTTAATTTTAATCCTAAAGTAGGTTATAGGGCTTACGTTGACGATTTTGACAAGAAAAACACCATCGAGTCACCATTCAACTTGATAAATCCCTTCAAAAGTTTCGAGTAAAAGTTTTTGCTAAAAACTGGTGTCCAAAGGACTACATTGAGGATTGATATAAAGAGCTTGAATAGATCAGAGCTGTGGGTGGTATTCTGCAAAGATAAAATGTCATTCATAGTTATGATGGTTATGGTTACTAACTTTTTGCAATAAATGTTTCATGGGCTTTAACAAGCAATAACGAATCTGGTATAGACTGAGAAACATTGTTGAAAGTTCATATGAAACTTTGGTAGATTCAGAAGCTCAGTTCCTGCCTCTAGGTACCCAATATAGCATCCACACAATATTCTGTGGGCTATAAACACATTGGAGCCATATGAAGCAACGGGCTCAATAGCTTCAAAAAAAAAACGCGGTAAGAAACTACACTTATAAAAGGTTTTTCAAAAAGCGCTTCCTATCCTTAAATTTAAATAACACAATGTATGTGTCAGATATCATCGAATTCTTTTATTCGTTTGTAAGTCCTATCGCGGCTTCTCTGGGTGGCTCGCATCCCAAAAGTCCAATTTTCCATGACTGGCACATAAATCAGGCTGAATTAAACCGATGGCATGGCTAATGTCCATATCCTCCAATTCAGGCTGAAAAAAAGTTGGTAGACATCGACCTATATTGCTCGCCATTGACAGTGGTGGCCTGTCAAACATCGTTCTCTAAGAATAATGGGCCGATGACGCTGCCAGCTAAAAATCCACGCCACTTGATCCGAATGCATTAAACTCTCTGGGATCTTTTGTGGATTGTTATCGTGAATCGTCCCTAATTCGGTAATTTTATTTTTTGACGTACACATTCATCCAGAAATGGAACTGATCGCAAGATGATTTTTCGATGAATTTATGGTCAGTTTCCAACTGCTCCAGAGCCGATTGAGCGGACACACGTCGTTGTCTATCTACCTTCAGCTCCTGGGTCAGTTGAATTTTGTACGGGTTCAGGCTCAAGGAACGATGCAAAATTTGCAAGTTCTGATATGCGAAAGGCTGAGTTCTTGTGAGTGACAAGAAGTCGACTGAAGTCTTTACACTCTCGCGGACAGAATCGATGTTTTAAGCAGATCTTGCGTTTTATTGTTGACTGAACTAGTGGCCTCAAATTTATCTACCGCACTGCGAATAATCCTTTCGGTAGGACGATTATGGCTACCGTAAAATGGGCGAAGCGAGCGGAACGTTGCCCGAAAAGAAGGCCAATTTTATCATTTACACGAGTTGGAAAAATATCACGATGAAGTTATTTCACAAAACTCCCACCCCATGATCTCCAGAACAGACTAAATCGGTTTTTGTTTGCTTTTTTTTTTAAAAGGAAAACACAATTTTGTTCAACTCCAGTCTACGGAAACCCAGATCAAAGCTATTTTTAAAATAGGACGAGCTCACAGATTCACGAATTGAAAAGGAAAACATACCCATTAAATCATCTTTAGATGCGCAGTTGGTTCAGAAACAGTGGTTGAAAAATAGGACTGTAGAGTGCTACGATGTCCTTCGTCATTATAGTCCGCAAACTGAAGCCTATGTGTAAAGTGTAAGTGTAAAAAGAGCTAACAAGAACAAACTGAGAGAAGAATAGAATACACCAGCATGCTTTGGCCGTAAAATCCGAAGTCCGAACTTTCACTACAGCGAGCCATCTCATGCTTGCGCTCTAATCCTATTTTGCTGAAACAAATTTTTGTTTGTTATTGTTGTTTGCGTTATCCTACCATGCTAGCCTTCCCATACCCATGCCTTATTTTCCTGTTAAAATTTCGTTTCATGTGATTTTGGATTAACCCTGCCAGTTTTACTAAGTAAACGTTTAGTGCTAAGAAATATTTTTAACTCCAGGCCAGCTACTTTTCCATATAAGGACGAAATAAAATCAGGTATTAAATACTTTTCTCACGCCCCACGGGCCCTATGATATGCCAGGGTCTAATGACAGATAAGTGATACTAATTTAATTACTTTGCTTATAAAGCCTGTGAGGAGAGTTCCTTAAGAATTTTTTAATTAAATATTAACTTCAATAACTAAAACAAATGAAGCCCAATATAATATTTCAATTCTCCACTTACTGTTAACTGTTCCAAAACGAACATCATATTACAACCGAAAACGTTTTCGAAAACCTTAACCGCCAACCTGTCCGATGCATTTACAAACGACCTAAAAATCAAAACCATTAGCGAACAAAGTATGATTTGCCTTTTAAACAAAAAAAACTTAAATTTACTCAAAAGTCCTCAATAAAAGTTCCAAAATCTTGTACAGCCACAATTCATCGCCATCTTTTGCATATTCCGCATGAAATTGATCCAAGAAGACATCTCCTAAGTTCGCAAGATTCATAATCAACTCAAACTTGTTCGCAACGCAGTGGAAAATCTCATTCAATCGCAACAAATGCAAATAAATCTCCACCATCGGAAGCCTTAGTGGTAGCCCAACATTCTCATTTGACAGGACGAATTCGATTAATTTCAGAAGACAGATAAATGTTGGTTTCATGTCGGTGTCATCGTGGAATGTGTCCGATAGATATCTGTGTAAAATGACATTTCACTGATGTTTCTGAAATTATCCAAACTCACTTCTTCAGCAGGTAATCCAAAATGGAGACGACATCAAAGAATTCTGGCTGAGACTTTTCCATCTCATCACTTTGCACAAAGAATATCAACGATCGCAGGATGTTTTTCAAAATTGGCAGGAATGAATAAGAGCGGAAATGGCAGTCTTTTATCAGGTAATAAATTAGTTTCATCGATGGAAATAGAACGGTAAGTTTGGTACAGATGACATCGTTAATGGCGCTGGCAAGGTTGAGCTTTAGCATTTCCTTTACGATTTCTTTGTGGTCTTGACTTTGTTCGATATGGGTAAAGATTTGTGCAATAATACGAGACTGGGTGTAAAAATTTTGATAAAGGGTCGCTTCCTTGAGAGCGAGTATTTGTTTTTCGAAAATTGACATTTTGAGAGAAACACTTGAATGGTGCACGAACGAGTTGGTCTATGAACCGGAAGTGGGTGAGCGAGAAGTAGCACTCAATCAGTTTGAAGTAGAATGGTCGTCATGGTGAATATTGTACTAGATTGTTATGTTAATTTGTCTGGTTGTGCAAATTTGTTGGTGTAAGGTATTACAACACTTTTTAAGAAGTTGAAAATTTTTTAAATTCGAAATTTCAAGTGAATTTACAGAAAATAAGGCAGATCGCAACGCAACTTATTGGGGGAGAGTTTCATAATTATTTTTAAAATGGAAAACAATTGAGTACTTGACAGATGTTTTTTCGTGTTTAAGAAGACTTGTTGGGTTGTGGTACAGGCCCCAGTCGGTTAGGAATGGATCGATGGTGCTATGTGTGTGGTTAGCGTAATATTGAATTTTATCCAAGACGACCGAAAAGTTTTGCAAGAAATCCAGGAAAATCCATGCATTTTTTAAAGCGCTACAAAACCCATGGATCGAATCAGAATCACTATAATAGGAAAAAATATTTTAAAAATTCGCCCAAGGCCACGCCCACTTTTATAAAAAAAAACGTAGATTTTGCTCAAACGACAAGGAATTCTGACAAGGTGTCATAGGAATAGGGTACTAAACGATTCGCATAGTGGATTTAAGCCTTCTATCTGCATTTTTTTGTATAATGTATGTGCTTATAACGGGCGATTTTTTAAGCGTATTTTTTTTTAAATCGAATATAACACTCAAATTTGCATCAAATATTCAAAATTTATATTCTAATCGAAAAATAGGTCTTTTTCATTTACGTTTCAAAGACAACTTCATGTAAATGTTGTCCACGGCTCCGTTTCAATTGGTCCATTCGGAAGGTCCAATTTTGCGTCACTTTTTCTAGCATTTCGGACTTTATTCGGCGAATTACGCGTGTTATGTTGTCCTGTGAGTCTTCAATCTTGTTCGGCTTGTCCACATAGACTAACGACTGTACATAACCCCACAAGAAATAAACGCATGATCTTTGCGGCCAGCTCACAGGGCCGTTTCGAGAGATAAGCTGCTCACCAAATTCCTCCTTAAACATTTCCATTGTTTCACGAGCATGTGGCACCGTCTTGATGAAACCACATGTCAGCCGAGTTCAACTCAGCCAACTGGGGCAAAAAAAAGTCGCGTCGATATCGTTCGCCGTTGACGGTAACGTTTTTTTTTGAAGAAAAATGGACCGATGATGCCAACAGCCCATAAACCACACAAAACTCTCGTTTTTTCGGGATGCATCGGTAATTCTTGTATGGTATGTGGCTGTTCATCACTCCAGATGCGAAAGTTTTGCTTATTTACGTATCCGTTGAGCCAGAAATAAGCCTCATCGCTGAACACAATTTTTCGATAAAACAGCGGATTTTTTTGAAGCTGGCAGGTGGCCATGGCTCAGAGGAATGCGTAGTTGACTGCTAAGCCAAACTCTGCGGGTTCAAGCCCCAGGTTCGGCAGCATTTGTTTTCTACCAAAATTGCCAGCTTATCTGAGGCCACCTGTGCGATAATATGAGACAATATAAATCTATGTCTCCTCCTCTGTGCCACTTAGGTTTATGTTATATGTCTTTCCTTCTATGTGTCTATCTGTCTCTCTCTGTTGTATTAATGTCTTCATCTGTCCCAGCCGATGGCCTCAGTCGCCAGTGCTGTTATGTGTCTGTAGTTCGATGCATTCATGTGCGAATTACCGTAATAATTCTTGCACAAGTTGAATTTCATAGGCTTTCAAACCCAAATCGACATGTAAAATATTTTATGTGGTTGAGTTACACATGCCCAAGTGCTGAGAATGGCGGCGAATTCACACTTCACGATCTTCATTAACATTGGACGCTACGACTGCAATATTATCATCGGTACGCACTCTACGCATGCGAGTCGAATCTTCAATGTCCAACAAAGTTAATTTGGTGAGAAATTTGGTGATAACGACACGAATTGTTGATTCACCAGGTCGATTATGACGACGATAATATGGTCGCAACAAACGGTGAACATTTTTGATGATAAATTTCAATAATTTGCAATCGTTGCTTGTTTGTAAGTCTTTCCATGATTAAATGGCAGAAGTATACTGAAAATTTGTCATTTTAACAGATGACGTTTGTACGCCATTACTTACCAGTGCTGCCAACCTGCAAAACTTAACTCTTAAAAAGTCACTCGTTATTAAGTTTTGTTTTACACATTTCTGAGGATCGTATCAGCTTTTTATTACCCAATCCATTTAGGGATACCCCAAGGAAGTCATTAAGTCCATATTTTATTTATTCTTGCAATTAATGATGACAATCTTTGCATTCGAGAGAGAAAAAAGGGATAATGGTGATATAAATTACAACAAGGTAGGAGATCTTAGCGGTTTTGTTTGACAACAAAAAGACTTAAACAGTTTCACCATATAGTGCCCAGAAAACGGTGTACATAATATGTGTTCTTCAAAGTGCCAGCGTGTTCAATTTTCACGAATACGTGAATACGTGCTTTATAGAAATTTGATTCTGAAAATTTAATTTAGTGAAAAACTGTGACATGGACTACTATGGACCGTTTCATAGTGAGCAGAGATTGCGACTATTCGGATGTGGATTTTTTATAAGTTCCTTGGAAACAATCGCTAGGATAAGCCTTATTCGCCTGCCAGAAATGACGATCTCCTCGCCGAGCTTTATAAAGCCGGCGGGTTGTGCCAGTACGACCCGCTATAGAACAATTTTTCTTGTATGCAGTGCGTCATCTGTATGGCAATATAATCTTTGGTAACATCCACCAACTAATAAGCCAAATTTAGTCGGATGTAAGTATGCCTGAAGAATGGAACTCCAGCATCGTTTGCCCGATCCACAAAAAAGGGGACCATCTGAGATTCGCCAACTACAAATGCGTAAGTCCCTTCAACATCGCCTACAAAATCATATCTCCCGTAATATGTGAATGTCTGAAACCGTTTACTAACAACCTGATCGGCATTTATCAGTGTGGACCTAGGCTAGGAAAGTCCATAGTTAGTCAAAACTTTCCACTTCGGCAGATCCCAGAGAAATACACAAGAATTCGTTTATTTCAAAGCTTCATACGACATAATTTATTGAGAAAAAATATACAGATCTTAGGTTAGGTATACCACCCAAACTCGTCCGCCAGTGTAGGATGACGATGGAGAACCATCGCTACTCCGTCAGGTTCGGAAACGAAATCACCGAAAAATTCAATAACAAGACAGGATTTAGGCAAGGCGACGCACTGTCAAGTGACTTCTTTAATTCGATTCTTGAGAGGATTGTGCAAAAATCCCGAACTAACACCAGAGGCAACATTTTTCATAAACCGGCGCAAATCCTAGCAGGCTGTCTCGGACGTAGTCTAATCTCGAGGTACAATTTTCGATGACTTTTTCCAACATTTTTGGACGTATATCGGCAATAACGCGGCGAATGTTGTCCTCCGACCACTTGGAGGAGCTTATCGAGCTTATCGGCGTGGACTACCGACTTCACATATCCCCACAGATGATGTCTCTGTGGATGCGTATTATCGTTTGAAGTAAACGTGGTGCGAAAACTTAATACATACTTAATCGAATTAATTGAAATTAATCGTCCATAGGTTCACCATAAAATGGACGTAGTCCACGATACGTATCTCTAACAGATCCATGGTTTTCAAAATAAATTTGAAAAATTTGGAATCGGTGTTCAGACGTCAGACTCATGTTGAAATACCAAACCAAAGTTACTCACTTGACAGCTGATAAATGGCCGCATTTTAAAAAAGTGTTACCAAATTTAAGTTCTATACCTCTAAAAAAAAAACACCCTTAAGTGCCACACCCAGAATGCGTATCTGTAGCTGGTATCTTGTGTCGCTGTCAAAAGAGAGATACATTTCTTGCATGAAGTTGTCATTCATTCAACTTTAAGCTACAGATTCACATTGTGTAAGCGCTTACGGCTTGCCTTGTTTTTAACTTCTGACTCAGCTACAAGCGTCAGCAACAGATATGCATTCTGGGCAGTCCTTTAATATGCTTTCTACACGAAAGGACACACAACATCGAAGATTTGGACATAGTATGGGACATAGTTAATAGCGGAGCCGTGGTCAGGAATTTAACGCAGAATTACTCTTGCCAAATGCTGTGTCTTTGGGCTAGGAAGGCAATACATGGTGATATAAGACCCTTGTCATCACAGTCCTTCTTTATGGCGCTGAATCATGCGCCGTATCAAAAGCTGACAAAGAAATCCTTAATCGTTTTGTAAGAAAAATTCTTCGAAAAATCGTCGGTCCCGTTTGCTTTGATGGGCTATGGAAACGAAAATGTAACCACGAGTTAAACGATCTGTACTGCGACATACCATTATTCATAAGAAAAACCTCCGTATTGGATGTTTAAGATGACTGGGATATGTATAGTGAATAGACACCTATACTCCAGCTCGCAGTCTTCGGTTCCCAGCCAGACGTCGGACGTAGTAGAGGAAGACCTCGCCTTAAGTGGCTCGCGGAAGTAGAAACCGACCCCAACCAATTTGGAATGCGCAACTGGAGTTAGTTAAGGCAGCTAAGGATAATTGGAGAGGTATTTTGTAGCCCATGCTCATTCCGAAATGTAGTGCAACAAGTAAGTAGTAGACTGTTCGTGAATATATGGATGTTGACGTCATTAATATCAGAGTTGTATCGATTGTGAAATCTATGGTTATCGTCCAAAGCCATTTTTCAATACCAAACTTCACAATCGATGGTCGATCAATCGATTTATGGTCCTCATTATTGTTTACTTCCCGCTCGTTTTGTAATACGCAAAACAGCTTCCGTTCTAATGTTGTCTGAAGTACGTTTTGCATACGTATTATGTCCTTGGATGGGCCTTCGCTCTAATGATGATTAATAAATCCTCGGAGTACCCAAAAATATTTTAAAGCTTTCTCAACTTCCGAAGCAGTCCGTTGAAAACCAGTGACACCTGTAGTAGGTCTACACATCGTTCGTAAATACCGCTCTCACTTTAAATATAAAAAACTGACAAATTCATATAACTGAGTTTTTTTTTCTTTTATTTCGACGCATTTGCATTTTGTTATACAATTTCATTTTCTCTTAGCTTCTAGTTTTGTTTTTTTCTTTCCAATTTTCCATTCTTTTCTTTATTTTCGCGTGCCAGTGCTACCAATTCTCTTAGGTATATATAAGTTTGGTATAATTATAGTAAAGTATAACATGAACGCTGGTGCATAGCGAGTTTCAAGTGATAAAATATTTGACAATGATTGTTGCAATTATTAGATTCAGAGGTGATCGTTCGAAAATACGTTTACCGTTTTATTTTTAGTAAATTGTAATTTTGATTTTTAAAATTTTAATCTGTGGGTATAATTCATGTATGTAGTATCGTAAAGTCATTGTATGTACATAGTTTTCATTTGAAAAACAAAAATCATTTCTATATACATAATACAAAAGTTGCGTTCGAATACGTTTGCATATTAGGGTTTTTATAAGATTTTGACTTGAAAAATAACTATTTACATCTTACGCTAATTTTATGCAAAATCAAATGTTTTATCAGCTTTAAACTTAAGATTTTATTAAATAATAAGGCTTAGCTAAGCGCTACTTCAAAGAAGAAAACGTGTTTTTCTTTGTTTTTTTTTCTTTCTTTTTTTAGTTTACTATCTACTTAGTCAAATGCATTTTTTTTCCTTTAACCTATTTTTACTTTTGTTTAGTTTTTCTTTCTATGAATATAAGTTCAGTCGGTTTAATTTGCTCTTTTATTACTAAGTTTATGCTAAAAATGTTTTTCAACTGAATTTTCGATTAATAAATGAAATTCTTGCAAAAAAAAACAAAACTTTGGGTACATTAAAGCATAAGGAGAAATCATAATAATAAATAAAAAGTAGGTATGCCCATTCATTAAAAGGAAACATTATGCCGAAAAACAGGTGCAAGCAAGACACATGAGCAGAATTTTTGTTTGACATGCATGCAGTGCAATGGCACCTGTCATGATATTCAGTGTTGGTGTTTGTTGATATTTTATTTGAGCATTTAACACAAATAAAAGCTATCGTTGGATATATTAAATTCTGTGGCTCGTAATAGGGACATTCGTAAGTAATTTTGCCACAAAGTAAAAGTGTTGGTTAAGTTGAGAGTTCTCTATCCCATCTATGATGCTTTTGATTTGTTTTGGCGTTTTTTTTTCTTTTGTTTATGAAAAATAATCGTCATAGGTAATCCAAATAAATAAAAATACTGTTGGTGCAACAGGCTCGTTAGTACCTCCATCCTAGCCATTTATGTGTGCGTGTGTCCTTTTGGCACGATGGCGGGACCTCCTGTTTTATGTCGACTTCGAACTTCGAATTTGAGATCAGCTTTTCTTGACAGTTGATACTACTCGGATGATTTGTCAGATCATAACGAGAAGAGGGCCAGTGAAAAATAATTTTGGTGTTGCTACGGGTGGAAATCGAACCCAGAACTTCTACGCGGCAGTTCATCGCACCAACCATCGCGCCACTGAGCCCGTCATAATCCAATAGTGACAAACATCTTAAAATGTTCATATTTTTCTTATGTGTTGTGGTGCCCTTGACTTTTGCAGTGGGTTTAGAAATCGAGACAACTTGCAGAATATGACGACTCAAGGTCGCAGATCACACAAGAGGAACATTGGGTGTTCACACGTAATGAACACTACTCTGCGTATTTTCATTTCTCTCTGCTCTTCCCTTATTTAAAAATGCCGAAGTATCGCACGATATCGAGTGTCTACGACAAAGAGGAACGTGGGGAACTGGGATTTCCATCATGGCGGGAAGTAAATTTTCTCGTGCAGATGGTAGCTCTTAATGTAAAGTTACCTTTCTATCTGCGAGCTCAAAACAAAAATTTGCCGAAACTATCTAGCATATTTCGCCAAATTGACAGATGTACTCGTGCAAACGATAAAATTATTTCATGAAAATGGGAGTTTTTCTGGCAACGTTCCGCGCACTTCGCCCATTTTACGGTCGCCATAATCGTCGTACCAAGTGGACTATTTTTAGTGGGGTGGATACATTTGAGTCCACTGCTTCAGTAAACTATAAATCGGATGAATCCGGGGATTCGCCAGAACTCAGTCTTTGGCTAACTTCGCGTCGTGATTGGGCCTGGACTCGTACAAAATTCATCTTACCCAGAAGCCGAAGCTAAACGACTATAGGGACTCTGGAGCACTTGAAAACTGACCCTAATTTTCATACAAAACCCAGGCCAACACTTTCAACGGCGAGCGATATAGGTCGATGATTACCAACTTCCAGTGTCCCGAATTGGATGATGTTTACACCAACTACATGTGGTTTCAACACGACGGCGTTACATACAGCTTGGGGCACATTGGAATTGCTGCAAAAGTTGATTCGAGTGAATTGTCCTCTCACGTGGAGGTGATGTAGGATATTTAATGTCGAAAGACTGCAATCGCAAGAGAACGTCAAAACCGTCTCGCAACGCGTATCTCTTAACATCTCGATTAACACTAAGCCACCAGCGTCGAATATCGAAGAGCAATGGAAACGATGCCCACAGGACATTAGATCAACCGCAACTGATAACCTAGGTTTCTCGCGCCCACCCACCAGCAAGGAACCCCTGGTTTGATGAGGAATGCCTACAGATGCTCGCAGCCAAGAACGAGGTCTACAAGGCTAAGCTGCAGGTGAAGACGAGAGCTGCCGTTGAGCTCTATAGGCAGAGAAGAAGGGAATAACACCGGCTTTTCAAAAGAAGAAAAAAGAGCAAGAAAAGCGCGCGATCGAGGATCGACCAAAATGTAAAACGTCAATGCCAAGGATACAAGGCTCGAACAGAATACTGTCGAGATGAACAAGGAAATATCGTAGTTGAGACACAGCCGATGCTGATGATATGGAAGAACCACTTCCGCAGTCTCTTAAACGGCGATGAGGAACAACATACCACTGTCAGACGAACGAACCATTCATTATTTTCAACATTAGCAAAAACTACCAACCACCCTATCTTATTGAAGTGAGGGTAGGGATATCCTAACTTAAGCTTGACAAGGGTGCCGGGAATGACAACCTTCCTGTTGAGCTTTATAAAGCCCATGGAAATGATTAGGTAAGCAACATTCACCAACTCATAAGCAAAATTTGGTCGGATGAAGAATGGAATCTCAGCACTGTTTTCTCGCGGCATGAAAAAGGAGACTCTCTGAACTGCGCCAACTATAGTGGAATAAGTATGCTCCACCGCCTACCGAATTCTCCCAGCGAATCCCTGTCAAACTAGGGATCCCATACAACACAATGCCGCAGTTGCGGGAACACAAATAAGAGAGAAGCCCTCTCCCATTTCATCTGCAAACGTTCGGCACTAGCAAGAGCCAGAATGCATGCATTAGACCAACCATTCTTCAACAACCTTATCTCGGGTTAAAGAAGCCTCACAGTCTGGGTCTAGAGACCGCCTACATCCACAACATTCATAATAAAGGTCACACGAGTCGTGGTAAAAAAAAGCCACATAAGAGCTACTTAGGTTCATGTTGAACGCCTCAAACTGTTTACCAACAACCTGATCGGTCCTTTTCAACGTGGTTTTGGGCAAGGAAAATCCACCACCGATAACGATTTCAAAGATCCTGAAAAAAAAGCCAAAGAAGTCCAAACCAATACCCACTACCTATTCATCGATCTCAAACGCTCGTACTATGGTAACATATAAAAGGGTATTCATAACCCCTTGAGTACGTGTAAATTATAAAAAAAAAAAAAAAGCTGCATTTATACAGAGCTATGTCTAGTTCTGGTATATCGTTCAAACTCGTCCTTCTGTGCAGGATGACGATGGAGAATTCTCACGGCTCCATCAGGTTCGGAAACGACTTCACCGAAAAGTTCGATACCAAAAAAGAATTTAGGCACGGCGATGCGGTGCCATGTGACTTCTTCAATTTGATTCTTTAGAGGATTGTGCAAATCTCCCGAGCCTACACCAGAGCCACAATTTTCCAAATATCGTTGCAACTACATACTAGAATACGCCGACGATATTGACATCATTGGTAGGACTTAACGTGGTGTCATAGCCACGTTTGCTAGTATAGAGAGGGAAGCGGCAAAAATGGGTTTAGCAGTAAATGAGGGAAAGACTAAGTATATGAGGTCAACACGAAAGGACACACAATATCGACGGTTCGGAAAGAACGTCACCATTGACTGATATAACTTTAAGGTAGTACGGGACTTTGTCTATCTCGACTCCGCTATTAACTCTGACAACAACATCTCGTCAGAAATTAAACGAAGAATTACTCTTGGCAACCGCTGTTTCTACGGGGTAAGAAGGCAATTCAGTAGTAAAACTATCACTCTAACTACTAAGGAGATCCTATATAAGACCCTTATCATCCCAGTCCTGCTCTAGGGCGCTGAAGCTTAGACTGTCTTAAACGCGGATGAAGAAATCCTTGGTCGATTTGAGAGGAAAAATCTTCGAAAAATCTTCGGTCCCGTTTGCGTTGACGGGCTATGGAGATTAAGATTCAACCAACAAAAATACGAGCTGTACAGCGACATGCCCCTGGTCAAAAAACTCCGCATTGCACGTTTAAGATGGCTAGGACATGTAGAACGAATGGATACCAATACTCCGGCTCGCAGAGTCTTCAATTCCCAGCCAGACCGCGGACGCAGTAGATGAAGACCTCGTCTTAAGTGGCGCGCACAAGTACAAACCGACCTCAACCAGCTTGGAGTGCGCAACTCGAGGCAGTTAGCTAAGGGCCTGGCTAATTGAAGAGGGATGTCGGTTGATGCTCAGATTCATTTCGGACTGTAGCGCCATTTACGGAGGTAAGTAATGATGCCAGTGCTGTGTTTCTTAATTTAACTGCAATGGAACACATATTTGTGTTGATATACCACACACAGCTTGTCTTTTCCCACTTCAACCTAGACCCACTTCTCTATCGAGCCCTTCTCCTCCTCAGGTTGATTCCGGACTGAAGTGCCATTTAAGGAGGTAAGTAATGATGCAAGTGCTGTGTTTCTTAATTGAACTGCAATGGAACACATATTTGTGTTGATATACCACACACAGCTTGCCTTTTCCCACTTCAACCTAGACTCACTTCTCTGTCGAGCCCCGCTCCTCCAAAGACAACAAAAAAAAAACAAAAGAGGATGTGCAACATGAATGCAAAACCTAGACTTACTCCTCTATCGAGCCTTGCTCCTCCAAAGACAGTAAAAACCAAATGAGGATGTGCAACATGCTACAAAAACATGCATGCAAAACCTAGACCCACTTCTCTCTCGTCCCCTGCTCCTCCAAAGACAACAAAAACCAAATGAGGATGTGCAACATGCACGCAAAAACATTTAACCAAATCAAAATGTATAACAACAACAAAAAAATAAACAAATTAATTTATAATTTTGGAATTTTTGCTTTAATTTGATTTTTTGTTTTATATTTTATTTTTCTGTTTATAATAATTATTCACTTTTATATATTTCTTTAAGCGCATACATATGTATATATATATATATATATATATTTATAATTAATAATAATTATATATATTTCTACCGCATTTCTATATATTTTTTTTATTATTCTTAATGCAATTAGTTTTTTTAATCGATTAAGAAACAAAAGCAATTATTTTAATTTTTATGTTTATTTTCTTCTAAAGAATTTTTGTTTTGTTTGTTTCTATAAAATTAAATTATTTTAATAAAAAAAAAAAATAAAAATTACAAAAAGAAAATCAAAACTAAATTATATATATAAAATAAAATTAACTTAACGAATAATTCATGTTAACATTAAGGAAATTAAAATAAACTCTTGTGGTAGAATTGTTTTTTTTTTTTTTAGATATTTTGTTGATGGAGTTTTTTTTTTTATTTCTATATATAAAATAGGGGAAGGAAAGGAAAATAATGTACAGTAAGATTATAATAGGTATATATATTTCATTTATATATGTTTTTATGTTTTGTTTATACATTGTTTTGTTTTATATAAGATTTTGTAATACCTAAAGAAATGATTTTGTATGTTTATTTTGTTTCGTAAAAAATAAAAAGGGATATAATAGTTCACTTCATGAAACATAAACATATAAATAATATTCTTACACTTTAATATCGATTTTTATTTTTTTTATTTTAATTTTATTTAATTTATGCTTTTTCATTTAATTGCAGAGTTTTTCTTTTAATTATTTATGTATATGTATAAAAAATGTTGACTGTTAAATGGGGATGTATATAATTTTTTATTTTCTTCTCAAATATTACCCGAGTTCCGCGGACATTTTTCTTTTTAAATTTTTTTATCAAAACCATTTAAATATTACAATTTATTTAAAAATGATGGACAGGATGCTTATATTTATTTATTCAGTTTAACTTCCTTCGTTCTTGGAAAAAAAAATGTTTGCTCTCTTTAAAAACAAAATGATAATCCTTAAGCGCTATCAATGAAATGATTTTTGAACAAGAACTAATAAGTATTAAGTGTTTTTTTCCTAAACTTTCCTTTCTCTTAAAATTCTTTAAATTTTTTTTTCTTTTGTTTCTTGTTACTTCACAGCTATATTATTAAATTAAATAAAAATGAAAATAAATCACCGTTTTTAACACACATTTTCTCCATTCATTGCCATCGTTAAATTACTTAAATTAAATAAAAAAAAAAAACAAACAAAAAAAATGTATAACGCATTCACTTGGCCCTTTTGAATTAGAAAATTCAAATTCTTTTCAAGGGTTCTCTCTCGCTATCTTTCTCTTTCTTTTTGAATGTTTTGTTAGATTTTGTTTTTGTTTTCGAATGTGCTGTACAAGGCCACAAGGAACATTTGTTTTTTTTTTATAGGTCCGTTCCTTTATTTTGTTTTGTTTAAGAAAACCGAAAATTTTACAGAGCTTTTCAAAATGTAATTTGAAAATTTGGAGGGGAGAAAAGAAAAGGAAACTTCGTTCTAAGCATATAGTGTGCAATCGATATAGCTGGTGGGGACGAAGCCTTCATCCCAGCCATTGGAATCATTTAATCGTCGCACACGCGTCCAACCATCACCCTGATCGGTTTCGATTACTTGGAGTTCTTCGCCCTCGTTCATGGGAATACTTCCTTCACTTGTCGCTGGACAAATAGAAAAGAACGAAAAATTGAATCTCATATTAAATGAAAGCCTGCCTTGAACTTACCTTCAAATGGGTATAGGGCTCGACATGTTCCAAGGGGTTGGAGAACTTCTACTTCACCCTCGTAGTAGGCATCTTCACCGATGGCATTTTCATTCGCACTACCCTGCCCTGAACCGGGCAGTGATGTGTGTGATGTACCCAATCCGCTTTCTGGACTTGCTGAACTGCTAGAAATAAACCAGGAAAAATATTTTTGTTGAAGGACATTTCTTTTGTTGTGGGATGTTATAAATTCTTTTAATTGAACGGAATATAAACAAAAATAACGAATAACTAAAGTTAAAACTAATCGGAGTTCAGGTCATGAAATGGTCACTTAAAACGCTGCTTCTTCTAATTTATAGATGATCTGGACAAAGGAATCATAAATCACTTAAAAGCTATACGGAGGAGGTTCTATCATTTCCTCTAAACTAAGGAAGTTGTAAAAATTTGTCCAAGATGGAAGTGAAAGCTTTTACACGTTTTATTCTCAGCGCAGGATAGTTTTTAATAAGTCGATGAGGATTTTTATTCTCAGCGCAGGACGGTGACGTTAGGTTAAAGTGGCTGCCAACGTAGTGCGCACATATCCCGAACAGGGACTTTCGTTATACTACATCGATCTGTAATATTTTAAGCTTAATAAAAATAAGAGATCACTTCTGGCTACAATATGGATAATTGACACGTTGCCACCAGTTAAAAAAAAGAAGATGAGAAAAACCAGCAAATCACTTCACCATCTAATGATCTATTCATTGGGTTCGTCATGATTTTACATCACGTGAAGAGCTTATCTTTACATTTTTATTGGTCATACAAAAGGTGAATTGATTTCAATGTGAAGACATGTCACGGTAACAAAAAGGTGAATCGAGAAAGAGGCAATCTATATGAGGCTACGAAGAGAGGATCTTGGTGGCCAATTGACAGGTGAATTCCGCGATATAATGCGCTCATCGAATGTTTCTTTAATAAATCGATTGTGACGTGCGCTGTGTGGCATGCAGCGCCGTCCAGATCTCATCCACATTCATTCCATCCATTTCTGGAACAAAATAGTCGGTTATCATAGCTCTATACCGGTCTCCATTAACGCTAACTGACTCTCCAGCATAATTTCGAAAGAAGTATGGCCCAATGACTTCTCCAGCCCATAGAGCACACCAAACAGTCAGTTTTTTTGGATGTAATGGCGTTTCAAGGGTCTCATGTGGATTCTCTCTCCAAATGCGGCAATTTTGCTTGTTGACATAGCTATTCAACCAAAAATAAGCCTCATCACCGAACAAAGTTTTGCGATGAAAATCAGCATCGAGATCAATCTCATTTTCGGCCCATACACCAAAATCACGACGCGTTGCATGGTCTCGCGGCTTTAATTCTTGCACAAGCTGGATCTTGTAAGGTCGTAAGCCAAGATCTTTGCGCAAAATTTTCCATAAAGTTGATGGACAAAGCTCCAATTGCTTTGCACGATGGCGAATCGATTCATTCGGATCCCCTTCAACACTTTGCTTTACAGCGGTAATTGTTTTTTTTCGGTGCGCACTGTTCGACGTCTCTGCGGATGCGTATTATCACGTAGTGCGAAAACGATCCATGGTCAACCGAATTAATTGCTCTGTTGGAAGATTATGTCGACCATAAATGGACGGAGCTTTCGGTAAACTTCGCAAACTGAACCATAATTATCGACATTAATTTGCATGATTTGCAAGCGTTGTTCATTTGTCAACCTGTTCATGATGAAGTGGCAAACCAAACTGAACATAAATGACATAAGAGTTGCCCGATTTGACCACAAAATGTCAGTCTTATCTCTATTCGAAAAACCAACCTCTAAAAAAATCACCCGGTTTTACTAGCGACAAACGATAGACACTGTCTAATATGCAAGAACCCAATAAGACTTGGCAAACGACTTCATGAGCTGTATTTTTTTAAGGGGTTTTGGAAGGTCCCTTACATCTCATTATGAAGATGAACTTGCGAGAAAGGATCTGCCTCCAGCATTGACCAGGCAGACCAGTCTGTCAAACCACCACTATGTGATCTCACATCTCGGGTGGGCAAGAAAACACTAAATATTGCCAAAAACAGGTGATACTCTCTCCGCACCTGTCAAACTTCCAAAAGGATGTGGACAGAGTGTGACAAAGCCAGAACCCATAAGCTACTTCGAAGAAACAGGAAATCTGTCTCCATTTTAGTAACGATTCTAACTGGACAAAACTACTAAAAAGCCACAAACTGAAAATGCATCTTAAAGATGATGAGCTCTGTAGAGGCTGCGGTTATGAAGAAACACATGAGGATACCCTCCATTTTCTGTGCCACTGCCCAGGCCTCAGTCAAATAAAGAACGAGAACCTTAGGAAAATACTTTTTCCATGACCTCACGGATCTATCCGAAATAACTCTCTCTAATCTTTTCAGGTTTGCAACAACATCTGGATGGCTGGAAAGGGACTAACAACAGTGGACAATAACTATATAATGAAGGAGCCAACCACACAAGTGGACCTCCAACGGGCATCACAATGGATATATATTGACCTGAGTGTGATTATTAAGACGCACACCGGCTACCTCATCAACCCACCAATCTAAACTAGCCTTACACCTCATTTTTCATCAGAAACACCTTCTACCTGACCTGATTCGGGGTAAGCGGAAACCGCTAGACAGTCGACCAAGTACATTAAATTACTGCGGGAATTTAGAAACCTTTAAAAGGGAATACATTTCGCTTTTCTGTATTTCACCTTCTCGAAACATTTTGACAAGGTGTGGCATTAACGTCTTAAATACAAACGAAGAGAAATTCTGCCTGAACAATTTTACAAACATCCTTGCGTCGTATTCTGAGAATAGACTCAATTGGTAACGAATATTCGGAGTTGAAAGAAAAAAATGTCCGGTGTACCGCAAGGAATCATCCTCGGACCTCTCTTGGTTGCTCGAATAATATTCGAAGCTTAACCTTTAAAACCAGCTGCTAGACGCATGGTAACTTAGGGTAACTATGGTAACTATGGGTCTGCTGGATGCATGGTAAATATGGGGGGTTACACCAGTGAAACGAATTCAAAAACCGTACAAACTTTTGGAAACCAAATGTTAAAGTAATTCGTCAGTGTGCAGTGGTGTATACGAAACAAAGACCTGCGTAGAGATCTAAGTATCCCCGCGGTTAAAGATGAAATTAAACATTTAGCAGGAAAACAATAAACGCGTTAGCACTACGATCCTCTAAATTCTTTACGAAAAAAATTATTGCGGCATCTTCCATAAAAAAACCCTTGGATGTATCTTCGCGCAACACGCTCGTAAGGAATTGCCCTCGTTAGGAATAGCCCTCGCTAGAAATTACAGAAAAGCAGGAACTCTCAAAGGGAAGTTACCTTCCTTGAACAAAAAATCGCTGACAAGTCGCATACAAAGTAAACATATTGCACATCTGTGAGCACTCACCGACGGCCTTCATAGAAGAGGATTCTTTGAAAGATTTCCCCCAACCCGCGGAAAAAAGAAGACGAATGAGGTGACAGAACCCTCTAATAAGGAAGTTGGAAAAATTTGTCCAAGATGGAAGTGAAAGCTCTTCCACGTTTTATTCTTAGCGAAGGATAGTTTTTAATACGTTGATGAGGATTTTCATTCTCAGCGCAGGACGGTGACGTTAGGTTAAGGTGGCTGCAAGAGTAACGCGCACATATCCGTTAGCGTTATACTACATCGATCTGTAATATATTCACCTTAATAAAAATGCGAGAGGGCTTCTGGCTACAGATTGGATAATTGAAACGTTGCCATCAATTTAAAAAAAAGAAGATGAGGAAAAGATGCAAGCGGTACCACAACAAACCAAATCTGGTGATGCAAAACCACTGGCTATCGTTTGAAATCTGCGCTTAATAGTACAACATCTTGGTGCAATACGCTCGTAAGGAATTAATGTACAAAGTCGGGAACTGTAGTTTTATTCCGAATCGGAATGGATGTGTTGAGATGTGCTTTTTATGAGATAAGCATTGATACCTTGATACGGATGGTTGGTACAGATTGTTGAATGTTTAGGTTTCTACCACAGGCAATCGAACCAAGACCTTCGAAGCGATAGTTCCCAGCAATTAACAAAGCGCTACTAAGCAATTTACTTGAATAAATAAGTGACATCCAGACAAAGAATAAAAAAGAGCAAGAAAAGCGCGCTACAGAAAGGTGCAAATTTTACCAAAGCGTAAGACGTCAAAGCCGAATGATACAAGGCTCGAACAGAATCCTGTCGAGATGAACAAGGAAAAGTCGTAGTTGAGACAAAGTCGATGCTGAGGATATAGGAAAACCGCTTCTGCAGACTGTTTAACAGCGATGACCAAAAAAATTCCGCTGTCAGGCAGAACGAAATATTCAACATTGGCAACGACAGCGAAAACTGCCAACCACCAGAACCAAGTGAAGCGAAGATAGCAATATCTGAACAGCAATATCTGAACTCAAGCTTAATAAGGCTGCCGGAAATGACGGCCTTCCCGTTGAGCTTTATAAAGCCGGCGGAGATAACTTGGTAAACAACATCAAATAGTATAGAACTACATATGGTACGCATTACAGCTAAAAATTGTGTAGCCGGTTGATGCGGTATGTGCGAAGGGGAAATTTCATCGACCATATGCGTCGGCTATGATGTTGTTTAATGCTGGGGAAGCAAAGTGAACACTGGGGTATCAATATCAGCACCCCACATAGAAAACTTCCATTGTATGAGATGCGCGCTCTATGTAGGTCTATACTCATTGATAACATCCACCAACTCATAAGCCAAATCTGGTCGGATGAAAGTATGCCTGAAGACCGGAACCTCAGCATCGTTTGACCGATCCACAAAAAAGGAGACGCATCTAAACTGCGCCAACTGCAAAGGCATAAGTCTCCTCAACATCGCCTACAAAATCCTACCTGCCGTAATAAGTGAACGCCTAAAACCATTTACCAACAACCTGACCGACCCCTATCAGTGTGTATTTAGGCCAGGAAAGTCCACAACCGATCAAATTTTCACACTTCGCCAGATCCTGGAAAAAACCCAAGAAGTCCAAATCGATACCCACTACCTATTATCGATTTCAAAGCCGCACGCGACAGCATTCATAGAGACGAATTATACAGAGCCATGTTTAGTTTTGGTATACAGACCAAACTCGTCCGTTTGTGTAGGATGACGATGGAGAATTCTCGCTGCTCCATCATGGTCGGAAACGACCTAACTGACACATTCGATACCAAAAAAAGGATTTAGGCAAGGCGATGCGGTGTCATGTGAGGTCTTCAATTTGATTCTTGAGAAGATTTTGCAAAACTCCTGACTCCCGAGCCAACACCAGAGGCGCAATTTTCTAAAAAATCGGTGCAACTACTAGCATACACCGACGATATTGACATCTCTGGCAGGACTCAACGTGATGTCATTGCCACGTTTGCTAGTATAGAGAAGGAAGCGGCTAATATGGGTTTAGAAGTAAATGAGGGTAAGATTAAGTATATGCTGTCAACATGAATGGACACACAACATCAATGAATTGGACAGAACGTCACCATTGACAGATATAACTTTGAGGTAGTAAGTGACTTTGTCTACCTCGGCCTTTGCTATTAACTCTGACAACACCATCTCGTCAGAAATTAAACGAAGAATTACTCTTGTCAACCGCTGTTTCTTTGGGCTAAGAAGGCAATTCAGTGGTTAAGCCCTTACTCGAACTACTAAGGAGATCTTATATAAGACCCTGATCATCCCAGTCCTGCTGTACGGCGCTGAAGCATGCACCTTATCAAAAGTGGATGAAGAAATCCTTGGTCGATTCGAGAGGAAAATTCTTCGAAAAATCTTCGATCCCGTTTGCGTTAAAGGGCTATGGAGACGAAGATTCAACCAATAACTATACGAGCTGTACAGCGACATGCCCCTGGTCAAAAAACTCCGCATTGGATGTTTAAGATGGCTAGGACATGTAGAACGAATGTACACCAATACTCCGGCTCGCAGAGTCTTCGATTCCCAGCCAGACATCGGACGCAGTAGAGGAAGACCTCGCCTTAAGTGGCGCGCGCAAGTAGAAACCGACCTCAACCAACTTGTAGTGCGCAACTGGAGGCAGTTAGCTAAGGACCGGGCAAATTGGAGAGGCATGTTGGTTGAGGCCCAGGTTCATTCAGAACTGTATCGCCACTTAAGTAAATAAGTAAGGATGTGACTTCCAATTTCAGTCCCAGAAGCCTATGATAAAATTTAGCATATATCGTCTTCGCGTTTTTACGCGTTTTGCACAATTTGCGTCATCGACGCTCATGAAAAAACACAAAAAGGGCACCGCCATACCTGTAGAAGTCGAATCATGAAAGATACTGCAGAAACTGTAAGAAATCTAAGGGAATCTAATTCTATCTTAAGGATGATGACCAAATAGATTCTCTAAAGTGACCCCTCCAACAAAATTCTAAATACAAAAAAAATTCGTTTAAACAAATGAAAATAATAATAATAATCCAGGGAGGAGAAGAGAAATAATATTCCATTTGCATAAAAACAAAGAAAATTAATAAATCATAACAAAATAAAAAAAAAAATACGAATCAGTGATTTGTGATTTTTGTTTGGTTAAAAACGACTTATAAGTGTACCCGTTATTATTATTATTATGCCCATTTTGAATTTGCGCCACATTTTCCTCTGAATCTGACCTGCTTAAGCTTCCGGCATCATCGTGCTGATCATCACCATCATCGTTGTTATCTTCTCCGCTTCCATTGGAATGTCTGTAACGAGTAAACACAAAACTGTCGTCAAACAAACGTTTGTCCCGCACTATAAGTGGACACCCTAGTTGACGGAAAGACTTCCAAACCTACCTCGATACTCTATGACCATTATGGTAGATTCGATTCGCTTGTGGACTATTGTTAGCCACTTGCACACTGTTTGCCTTCTCCAGATATCCTTGGAATTTCTTTAAATCGATTTTCAACTTTTCCAACTTGTGTTCGGATTCGTTGAGTTGACCTTCGACGGTCATGGGATTGCCCAAGGAGGAGTTTGCCTCGTAGACGACTTTCATTTTCATTAGACCATCACGTGCTGCAGTCTCTTGGCTGATTTTTTGCTGGAGCTCTTGGATTTTCGCTTGTAGCTGTTTGCGTCGCTGAATTGGTGGTAAATCACTTAAATCTTCATTCTTGCCATCCGTAGAGAGGGAATTCTATGAGAGAGGAAGAGAAATGTTAGAAAATAATGACACAATGTGGGTCGATTTATCTGTTCAAGTATATTGCATTGCGAGTTGAATGAGAGCCCAGTCTAGCTGGTCAGAGACTTTCGAGTGCGATTAGTTTTTACATACAAAAAATTTCGTGCAATTTGTTGTTTTTTTTACATAAAATTTATTTTTAATATTTTATACAGAACTTTCCAATTGGTGTATTGATTTTATTTTCATTGGAAACATGCAATTTAACGACAATTCAAGACACACATTGGTCAGCAAACACACTCAGGACAAAATAAGGACACTCACAATGACAAGAAAACAACTAATTTAAGAGAGTAAACTATGGTGTTAGTAGAATAGTGGGTCATAAAGTCTGTGAAGGCTTCTGTTCTAAACTTTTTTTTGGATCAGTATGGGACGAGGCTTAAAGGAGCCATGGGAAGCAATGAATTTACAAATATGTTTCGAATAACCTGGTATCTTGGAAAAGCTGAGGATTTTCCTGCGTTGTACGTTGTACATATATAAGTACGTGCTGCACCACCGTAGAGACAATACCAGCAATTGCTTGGATATGGCGGTACCACTGAGAAAGGAATCAATGAAACTTGGCGATGAAAAGACACCAGAGAAGTGACACCACGTTATAATCAATTGAGGTGACTTCAAGTCCACTCTTCAAAAAAATGAATGCAGTAGCTTGTTGCACTCCAGAGCACTCCTTCATATTTTTTACCACACTGCGGGGGTTGTTAAAATTTGGGATAAAAAGAAAGAGTTACCGATGCACACTGGTTTTAAATGGCTCCAAGCTGTAATGGGAAGGAAAAAGAGAGTGTTGTCTAGCATTCTATATTCGTGTTGTTCGGCTTTAATACCAATCTCTATATTTCAGCGTACGTCCATAGATCAGCTTGAGGGTGAACTGATTTGCGTTCGTAGGCTGTATTGTTGGGTATTGACATTGACATTGAAATCACAGTACTTCGCACATGAACGCAACGAGCTACAGACACATAACAGCACTGGCGACTGAGGCCATCGGCTACTGGCTAATTCATGTGAACATTGGTTGACGAAGTAGCGACAATGTTCGAGCAAAACTAATGTGTTCGCTATTCCTTTCTCTCCTATCACTTTTTTCGCACGCTTTTGAACCCTATCTAGGAGGTGTAATGTTGGTTTTGGTGCACCCGACAAGAAGTGGCCCCAACTCAAGTTTGGGGCGTATAAACGCTTTAAACATTGTGGGAAGATCAGAAGCGGTAAAATATTTCTTACATCGAATTAGGAAATCTAGATATTTTGCAGCGTTTTTGGGGATATCGAATATGTGGTCGTTCCAACCGTGCATGGAAAGCTTTTCGGTTTCTTCGAGGTAAGTGTCATTCATGGATAATGGCTACAGCTGTTCGTTTCGCTTTAAGGGCCACCCAGAATTCGTATCTGTATCTGGCGCTTGTAGCTGAGTCAAAAGTTAAAAACAAGACAAGCCGTTAGTGCTTACACAATGTGAATCCGTAGCTTGAAGTTGAATGAATGGCAGCTTCATACAAGGAATGTATCTCTCTTTTGACAGCAATACAAGATACCAGCTACAGATATGCATTCTGGTCGGCCCTTTAATGTCAGAAGACAGCATTGTGTGTTGGAATAATTGAATTTTTCTCTGTTGGATTTACTTATTTGATATTTCTGTCAAGGTCGGAATTCAATGTGCATAACATATTTTATCGTTTGGAGTCCATGTCCGAAGATGAGGGACAGAGATCAAAAACAAATCCGAAAATTAGATTAGCAGTTGCAGACAGGATATCGTTTACAAAAATGAGAAAGACAGCCGGAGACAAAAATCTTGGAACACCAGGATATTTTTGGTGAGTTGTTAATTTTAAACTGTCCATAGGAGAAGTTTCTAAATGCACGGATTTTTGATAAAAAGGTTTGATGATAATCATAGTGGATTGATTGGTTCCACTTTTCGGTGAGATTTGTCACCTAATCACCAGTCATTGAGAAGTTTTCGTGTTTCGAAATATTTCAAAAGTTGACGATTTATCAGCGTTTCCATAAACTTGACCTTAACCAACCTCAAAACCGCCCTCAACCAACTTGGAGTGCGCAACTGGAGGCAGTTTGCTAACTGGAGAGGCATGTTGGTTGAGGCCCATGTTCATTCCGGACTGTAGCGCCACATTCCATAATAAAGGGGACTTAAGTGCAATTTTTAGCTCAGCTGAATGAATGTTCTGTTTTTTTGACACAGGCTGAAAAAATGCAGTTTTCCATCGACTTCGAAAAGAGTCGTGATGAGTAGGATAGATAGAAAAGCATACGCAATGGTTATGGTCGTGAAAGAACACCTCTTGGTGGACTCATGAATGTGGTTTTGTCCCATTGAAGGATCTATGTTCACAAATACAGGACGAAACTGTGTACAATCTGACAACGTGTAACTGGCTGCGTAATGCGCAGCAGGAAAGTTGGATTTGTTCAAAGAGCTCAATGTCATTCGGCATTAGCGAGGTATCAGTCGGAGAGAAAATTCTGCGATTTTGTAAGATTCGGAGGAATTTAGCTTCGAGGTGTTCTTCCGAAAAGCTGTTCGGAATATTTCTCCGACATTTTGTAACGCACCCCGGCGAAATGCGTTGAAGTGCATTCAGGTGCATTTTCGTGCGATTTTTAACAGCTGAGTGCAATTCTTTTTCCGACTTCCTCCGACACAAATGCTTCGCGGAATTTATTTACGAATTGTAGTGAAGTGATTTTTCTCCGATGACACATACCTCGAATGGAAGTTAAACCTCCGACGAAGTATGCGTTGCGGAAAATTTTCCGCTCCGAAGCAGATTGTGATTGAACGGCAGAACTGATGACGAGGCCGAATATTTTTTTTTTTTTTTTTTTTAATTATTGTTTTACTGGGACATTTCTTCATTTTTAAGCTCAATAGGATGTTGTCATTCTTTAAATGGGCAATCCAGCCATTTCAGCCATTTTTTTTGTTTTTAATTTTTTTCGGTTTTTCTCTGTTTGGTTGGTCTTTGGGCCAAATGTTCATCATCCTCAATTTAGGTATCGGTTCGCCTCTACCGAGGTTTCTGCTCTGATAAGCATTTTGAACATATTGTCCGACGAAATTTATCACGCAGCGCAGTATAGTGCGTTGAGTCAACGATTTTTGAAAGATGCGCAAAGCTGAGTTCCGATTGGAACTGATTTTCGATTAGAATTGCCTTTCGTTTTAGAACTTCTTCTGAAAGTATACCCCGATAGGGCTGAATATTTTTTTCAACGGCATTATTTTAAAATTTGATACCATTGATGGAGCGATTACCTATCCATGATATACTGTAGAAGACACCTGAGCAAAAAAAACGTAAAAAGAATTTGGCAGTTGAATGCTCAATGAAACACGATTTTTTTTTGCCAAAACGACTTCTACCCTGACAATGGACAATTGCCAGTACTGAAGAAAACCTAACGTCGAATTTTAACATTAGCTTCCGACTATTATAGTTCAGCCTTAAGTCCGTTGCAAGACCTGTGGTAGCGTAAGATGTGTTTTCCAAACGTTCTGCTAAAGATGTCTTCTGTTCCTACCATCGCGTTCAAATTTCCCATCCCGATTTTAACATCGCGCTTCGCTAAATGAAACACAAGATGCATGGTAAGTCAAAAATAAACGCTTGTCGATGACTGAAGGATGGTAGGTATACCAAATGTTTTAAATTAGTCACTGGATACAGCTCCAAATTAAAAAATTTAAGTCTATATTCACCACACAAAAGTCAAAAACTGTGCAGTGGCTATAAATTTAACGCAATTGGCACACGGCCTTTGATAGTACGTTTCCACCGATTCGAAATGCGTCATTTCAGCGAAATTCGTGATTTCAGTAGAAATGCGATGCATTCCGCCATACACTTTCAAATTCCAAAATTCGGCATTACGCTGGAATGCTATTCCAAACGAGGTCCATTCAAATTATGCCAAATCAAACACTTCATTTGTCTCCTAAAAAATTGTCCTGTCATTGTTTGTTGAAAACAAAATGTTTAGAAAAAAATTAAATTTAAGAAAATAAATGCAAAATACTTTACTTTGTCCAAGTAGCTTCTGCAAAAGGGGAAAAAATTGGCGCAACGGGCTCTTTAGTACCCAGGGCTGAGCTTTATCAAAACCATTCATGTGTTCCTGAGTACTTCTTGCACGATGGCGTGACCCTGTTTTATGCCGACTCCGAACGGCGAATTTGAGATCAGCTTTTCTTGACATTTGATACTACTCGGATGATTTGTCAGATCATAACGAGAGGAGGACCAGTGAAAAATCATTTAGGTGTTGCTACGGTTGGGAAACGAACCCAAACCTTCTGCGCGGCAGTTCATCGCACAATACTTCGCGCTACTGAGCCCTTCTGCAAATGGTAGCACGGCCTAATCTGCGAGTAGGCCTATTTGAAAGTGTCGTGTAAGGATACTTATAGTGGTGGTGATATGCTATACGTCGGAATAACTAGACATGGAATTGTGATTTTTTTTGAAATTGTTAAACATGGCCCAGAATTTCGGGATATCCATTAAGTCTGGTATTTGCTCGGGTATTTCCTGTTTTGATTCCATACAAATGACAAGATCGTTAGTACACAGGGCCTAGCTTTTTTCACAACCGTTCATGTGTGCGTGTCTACTTTTCGTACAATGGCGATAGCACTTGATAGTTGATAGTACTCAGATAATTTGTCAGATCATCGCAAGAGGAGGTCCAATGTAAAAAAAAAACTTTTTTTGACAGTTAGAATGCGTTTTTTTAGGTAAACGTACGAATGGTCGATAAACTATTATAACGGGTGATCCAAGTAGAGATACTTTTTTCAATAGCCTTTTTGACAGATCACGTGTGAGTCGTGTCATGCTGTCATGTTATTTTTGTTTAGTATTGTTTGGCATTTCATAATGGAAATACTTACGCGTGAACAACGTTTACAAATTTTCAACTATATTATGAAAATTCACGTTCTGTGAGGAATGTGTTTCGTGCACTTCGCTCAACTTATGGTCAACATAATCGGCCTACTGAGCGTACTATTCGCAACACCATCACCCATTTTGGACCCAGCATTCATTATTGGATAATATTCGACCGAATAGACCACGTCCAGCACGCTGTGAAGAAAATATAGCGGCCGTAGCTGAGAGTGTACACGAAGACCGTAGAGAGTCGATTCGGCGCCGTTCGCAGCAACTCGGACTGACGTATGGAACGACTTGGCACATTTTACGTCAAGATCTTAAATTCAAAGCGTACAAAATACAGCTTGTGCAACAACTGAAGCCGCTCGACCTTCCCAAGCGACATCGCTTCGCTCTATGGGCTCTTGAAAAGTCCCAAGAAGATCCGACGTTTTCGAGGCAAATTTTGTTTAGCGCTGAGGCCCATTTCTGGCTCAATGGGTATGTAAACAAACAAAATTGCCGCATTTGGGACGAAGAGCAACCTGAAGAGATTGAAGAACTGCCACTTCATCCAGAAAAAACAACGGTTTGGTGTGGTTTGTGGGCCGGTGGAATCATCGGTCCATATTTCTTTAAAAATTATGCCGGTGCGAACGTAACCGTCAATGGTGACCGTTATCGTGCCATGATAACGACTGTTTGATGCCTGAAATTGAAGCTCGTGATCTCGGCGACATTTGGTTTCTGCAAGACGGCGCCACTTCCCACACATCGCATCAATCAATGGACTCATTGAGAGAACATTTCGGTGAGCACATAATTTCACGTTTTGGGCCGGTCGATTGGCCACCAAGATCGTGTGATATCACACCGTTAGACTTTTTCCTGTGGGGATATGTAAAGTCAAAAGCTTATGCCGACAAACCCGCTTCGATTCAGGCCTTGGAGGAAAACATCACGCGTGTCATTCGCCAGTTACCAGTCGGAATGCTCGAACGCGTGATCGAAAATTGGACTCAACGTATGGACCATCTGCGACGTAGCAACGGCCAACATTTGATAGACATAATCTTCAAAAAATAAATGCCAACGAATGTTCTTTCAAATGATAATAAACATTCTCCATTAAATTTGATTTTTCTGTGTTTTTTTTTTCTTTAAAAAAGTAGGGAACCTCGAAATGGATCACCCTCTATTTAAGCCTTAATTTTGGAGCAGAATTGTAGAATTCATTTTAAGAAAGCAAAAATAAAAAATTGACACTTGACAGTTGTTTTTGTGAGTGGTTCAGTTCGAAGATTAAAACTTTTTCAGTAATAAATTGTAAGATCTGAAAATCGTCTGTCTAAACTAAAACTATACCAAGACAAAGACTCCTTTACTCTTCGACGAGATTTAAAAAAAAACTTAATTAATGAATTTCAAAAATATTTTAAGACTTAAAAACAGAAAACCTTCACTTTGACTTTTGACCCACCTTGTTATGTAGTACAAATAATTTAAAATGAGAAGAAGAAGACAAAGTATAAATAAACTCCTTCTAAAGGATATAACATAACAGATTCATTGAACAAGTCTTGTTTTCTTACAAAATTACATAAATAAATTAAAAAAAATAAACAACTCAATGTGCGATAAACAGATTTGCACCTTAGATTAGATTTGATAAGTAATTTCTTTTATTTTAATTTTTATCTTTGTTTAGTTGAAGCATACCTTCATTGTAATACAGGCTTCAATAATCTTCTGTTTCTTCGACAGATTTTTATTTTACATAACATGATTGTGTGACATTTTTTTATTTTTTTTTTATAAGATTTCAGATGAGTGTTGGCATGATGAGAGAGTGGTGTCGTGTTTGTGTGGTGTATTTTTTCGATTTTTATGTCAAAATGATTTTATTTTTGTGTTTTTCATAACGTTACGGTTTTTTTTTTATTGAACGGTAAGCATGAAAAAGCAAGAAAACAGAGAGAAGACATGTAAACATAAATAAATTGATTGGAAATAAAGATTTTTGTTGTTGTTTTGATGGTGGGTTTTCTTCGCGTTGGATGGTGATGGTGAGTAAAATTATTTGGTGTGGTGGGTTTTAACTAGTTTCGGGGGAGGTTTTTATTTGACACTAACGACTGTTTATTGAAATTGTTTAAGGGTTTAAATAAAAAGAAAATACCTGACAAGTCAAAGTGTTAAATAAAAGTCTTAAAAATTACATTTAAATTATTCCGAATAACTTACAAAGCAAATTGTGTACTTATGGTGATGGTGAGATCGTTGATACGGAATATTGACCATGAAAGGTATTACTTTAAAATTGGTTTGGTGGAGGAAAGTGCTTTACTGTAAAATGTTTAAATTTTAACACAAAAGGGCTTGGGGAAGCTTAGAGGAGGCATTGCTTTAAATGTCTATATGCAAATTAAAAGTTTTCATTGAAAGGCGTGTAATAGATCGGTCATTGTATATTATTTCGAGCCAATAATCGCGTTTTTTCGTAGCTTTGAATGTTTCTTAGTCATGTTTCTCCCTCTCTTATTTGGTCAAGCAAATCACTAATACTAATCACACAGTCTACAGCATAAGTCGACATGTAAGGGGTGAAGGTCTTGTTGTCAAGAATTAAACCACGTTAATAATTGAGACGAAGAAGCATTTGTCATGTTGCGAACACCATATGTAGGCAAGACCAATTTGATAAGGAAAACATAGACTACAATGACAAATTCTCCAAATTAGAATCAGACTAACAAATGATGTGGTATACGATGCAATGGTAGATCTCTATAAAACTGCGGAATTTCGACAATGGTACCGACAGTCATTGAAAGAAACCAACAAGGGTCACATTAACAAATACTATCGTCAAAGAGGTTGGAAAGAACAGAGCTAGTTTGCCGGGTCAAGACTGGGTTCAAAAATGCAGATGAAAGCTTTTTCTGTTAGATATCAAAGGGTGCACTCAGTCTGTTGGACTATACGATCCATGGCCCGAATTTCGTAATTACCACCTAAGTTTTTGTGTGCAAAGTTATATTTTTGACACAAAGAAGACAACCTCCGACTTAACACCGAATCTGAATGGAAAATTTGTGAAGCTTCTCACGATGATGGTATACCCTTGCATTTTTGTCAGACTTTCGCAAAAGGTGCGATTAGTAGTCTTACGCGCTTAACACTAGGCCACTGCACCTTCTTGTGAAGGTATGCCTAATATGTGAAAAAGGCGGAAATTTTCAGAGTACATTCTTATAATGACATAAATAGCCGCTAGAATTGATTTTTAAATCCTCCATTCGTAAGGGGATGAATTTGACACTCTTTTACGTTTGTGATGTAAATCATTACACAGTTATTTGAGATTTTATTTATCGTCCAGCCACTTCCAAAGGTTTGGCAACTATTCAAAGGCATAAAACAGTAGAGTAAGGGGACGACTAAGTGTCGGTGATGTAGAAAATTTCGGGAAGACAGTTGGGATGTTTGGTAAATGTTTCAAGCGAGAATAATGAATGCCGTGTTGGTGGGATTGATTTGGTGAAAAAGTTGGAAATATTAAATTTTCCTTTAATTCCATAAATAACCGATAAGAAACGATTTTTTAAAAATGTTTCCTAAATCGCATGCATTGAATTCGTTTACGTTCGATTCCCAACCGTAACAACACTTAAATGCTATCATCTATAAGCTAAGCTCAACGTAGCCGTTCGGATTTAGCTAAAAACACGAGGTCCCACCATCTTGCGAGAAGTACACACGCACGCATTAGCGCCTGTAGCGCCAATAGAGTTGAGAACCAGCTAGATCGAAGATTTTTCACTCTTTTTTAAAGATGACGCCCTGAACATTTATCTCCCAAAGTGAAGATAAGGCAATTTTCCAATAATGAGTCTAAGAGTAAGGATGAGTCGATAGAAGAGGTTAAAAATCGATCGATCGAAGATTTTTCACTCTTTTTTAAAGATGACGCCCTGAACATTTATCTCCCAAAGTGAAGATAAGGCAATTTTCCAATAATGAGTCTAAGAGTAAGGATGACTCGATAGACGAGCTTAAAAACACTGCAGGATGGTCGCACCAATACTAATTTAGCGTGAAATTGTGAAGACGATGCGAATTTAGAATATAAAGGTTCGCATTTTAAATATCCATGTGACCAATAAGGATGATCTGAGGAATCGGTCAACGTGATTTTTGGCGGTCAATTGGTAGGCAATACGATTTTAATAAATCATAAGCCTTCTCGTGGTGACAACTGAGTGCCTACTACCTTGACCGTATGTTGGGTTCCAATCCCTGTGTAAAATCTTGGCGGAAGCAGATGAGAGCGGGAAGAAGACGTGTACTCACATTAAGTGCCCAGTTATAGCTATCATTGAAAACTCTCATTGGAAATTTTCTTTTACTTCTTGCGGCTTTTTATGAATTCAATCAATGACGAGTTGGTGTCAACATAGCTTATGAATTTTAGAACATGATTATTCAAAAATGTTTCAATTTTGAATTTGGACTTTCGCAGGAAATAACTTTTTGTCTTTTTCACTGATCAAGATTTATTTAAGTGGAGTAATGATTGCCATTCCACGGAACTGAAACGGAATTGTCCAATAATTCCTATAAGAAGGCTATGGGGGTGACATTTTAATTCCATCATGTGTTGTGTTCCAATGAAGTTGTTCAATGATAGCTATAACTCGACCCTAAGGCACATATCCCATTCCAATAGCGAAAGCAGAAGAATTCCCAATATGAAGTCCCAGTTAGGATGGAGAAAGTGGACAACCTATTTGAGGTCCTTCGACATATTCCGACAACTGATCATCTAAGAATCTCAAGGGTTAGTCGGGTCCCTTGAATAGAGATGGTTGGGGATGAGCTGAAAGACCACGGCAGCGCTCAATCTTGTGGAGGGTACTGGTAGCTCCGTACCCATCTAATAAATTAGAAATCACATCCGATGATGGCTTCTGACTAACAGACTTAGCGCCAGCATGTGATACTGTTATCAACTGCACTACGTTCCTACGATTTGGTTGCACAAAGCACTTGGCGATCTGTTAGATATCGACCATTTGCTCATTAGTGCAAGACATTCATATACATACACTTCGACTCTGATCACATTCTCGTCTCAGCCAAATTCAGAGCGCATATGTCCAACAAGAAGCTTCGAATGGTGCAAAACAGGAGACTTTGCGTTGGTCGTCGTAGTGAGTCGGAGATTGTCAGAGTCTACAAACAACAACTGAGCCAGAGATTCAGAGATTGTGCTCTCATCCTCCACCAATATCAACACCTAGTTGATAAAGTATTGTTATATCATCAAAGAAGTAGCCGAAACCACCATCCATCCGAAAAGATGTCCGTGGTATGATGATACATATTTCCAAGTACCAAAAAGAATTGTCAGAAGAAGCACATATCAAGACGCTACAATACACGCGGTACACGGGAAGAGCATCGACCCAGAAGAAGGGAAGAGAAGAAAATCCTAAGTGGGGGGAAAAAAAACCAACACGAAGCCTCCCAACAAAAAAAACTAAAAAATTCTTGGCGCAACAGGCTCGTTAGTACCCAGGGCCGAGCTTTCTCACAACCATTTATGTGTGCGTGTGTACTTCCAGCACGATGGCGGGACCCCCTGATTATGCCGGCTCCCAACGGTGAATTTGAGATCAGCTTTTCTTGAAAATTGATACTACTCGGATGATTTGTCAGATCATCACAAGAGAAGGGCCAGTGAAAAATCATTTAGGTGTTGCTACGGCTGGGAATCGAACGGGAGCAGCCTCCCAGCTCAGTGAAATCGAGGAGTCTCGCCCTCGCGACAAGAAGAACATCCGTCCGACAAAAGAGTAAACAACGAGTAAACAACGGGCAGCTGCCTCCGTAGTAGGAACGCAGGATCTACGAAATAACGATAGCAACCTAGTCACTCACGCTCAAGGTATTGTAGATGTTATTTGGAAGGTAATGTAGAGATAGCAATAGGGCAAAAAACCGGACCACCTCCAGTCAACGAAGAGGTAACGACCTCTATCTTAGAAGTGTGCATCCACCAAACCATCAACAAAGTCTGGATGGATGAGGGCATCCAGGATGGCTTGGAATATCAGCTCTATATACAAACAAGCGATGCCATGTCTTGCACCAACTACCGAGCCATATCTGTGCTTAATGTCGAATATAATATCCTATACCTACATCGTACTGTGCGGACGTTCAAAGCCTTTCTGCAACACACGTACCAGAGTTGCTTCTAGTACGTGCCGGTTGCCATCCACAATGGCTTGGAATATCAGCTCCATCCACAAAAGGGCGATGCCATGCATTGCACCAACTACCGAGCCATATCCGTGCTTAATGTCGAATATAATATCCTATACCTACATCGTACAATTAAAGCCTTTCTGCAACACACTTACCGGCACGTACCAGAGTTAGTTCTGGCCCGGCAGATCGATCATAGACCCAAATGTCACACTAAAGCAAATCTGGGAAAAGACCAACGAATTGAAATTCGTCGTGACACATTCTATCGTAAATAAATTTTTACGGGAATTTTTCATTCGTCAGGAATGTAAATCAGACTGCTGAATGGGAAACGTTTCCCGGGAAAATTTATTCACCATAGGCCTGATTATCTATTCATTGACTTCAAGGCCGCGTATAGTAGCATCCATTGCATAGAGCTTTATAAAGCGGTGACGGGATGCGGAATACCATAAAAACTGATACAGCTGTGTCGCCTAAGACTGAACGTACTCGTTGATGCAAACATTTACTTCAGTATTAATAAAAAAAAAGCTGATTAGCTAATCGGTGACTAACTTTTAACATTTGCACGAGTGTTTCTTATGGAAGAAACTGTTATGTAAGTCATTGATAAACTAAGCAGCATTTATTAATACGGGTTTCGATGGCAAAGATGAGCGAGGACAGCACTCAGTTTGACCGTAAATAAAATGAAAATTAAAGGAACTCCTTGTGCCGTAAAAATACTAAAAAAAAGTAAGTTTATCACAAATATAATTTTAATCACAGTTATTTGTCACTGTGATTAGAAAGTAGCAATCACAGTCGAAAGTCGTGATGGTGATGTTTCAGAATGGTTCGCCTCTAGCTAATGGTAAATAGTTACCGTAAAATATTAAAGTGTACCTCAAAATACGACGAGTGTTTACTGTCCTGAAATAAAGACTCTTTCCTCAAAGTTGGGGTTCACCATATAAAGGTTGTCGATGTTTCAATAGCAACCTTTGTGGACCTAGACGTTTTCTCCATCCTCCGTTTCGAGGTTTAATTATCACATAACATGAGGAGTATTCACAACAGGACCTCTATATCTCTATATCTCTAATTTCACAGTATAGCACAAATCCTCACCAACAGTAATTATGTTTAATTCTCCGATATAAATGAATAGATGAAAAGTGCAAACTTGTTAAAGTCAAATTGTTTCTCTATTTTCTGCAAAACAAATTATAAAATCTGCAAGCAATAAACAAATTTAACAAATCTTCTGCAAACTAAGTGCATATAACTCACAATTATAATTAAAATTAACTTTACAATCCAATCATATAAGCATTTTATTTATTTTTTTTTAGATAAGCTTAAATTTTTAAAAACTAATTTTGTATGCCTAACATGTAAATATTTAAATATTTATTAAAAAAATAAAACACATATAACGAAAAATTTTTTTAAAAATTTTGTTGATTAGCGACGAAAACGGAGAATAAAATTACGAACAAGGTTTGACAAACAAAAAAAACCCAGGATTAAACATTTAACGTGTGTATTTCGATTCAATTTGTTGAAACATGGTGTATAATTTTTTTTTTAATTTGTGTGACATTGTGTAGGTGGTTGTTTTTTGAAAAAAAAACATCGACGATGGTACTTACGATTTCATTTGATTTTTGTTCGTCGATTTTATTTTTACAGATGCCATGTTTGAGATTGTTTTTCAATTTTAAATTTTTTTGTTTGTTTTGTTGAAGAAAAATCGCGAAGAGATAAATGCGATAGGAATGACATTACGATTATTATTTAATTTTTTTTTTTGGTTTGTTTTCAGGTTTAATACAAATAAAAAGAGAAAAAAGAAAATTTTATTTAAATATTTGTAAAATAAAATAAAATCATAGAAAAAATAATAAAATTGAAATAAATGTTTGCTTTGATAAATTCCTGTGAAAATTCCTAAGCTTTTAGGGTTGTGGAAAGCATGGAGGAATTTTTTTTTATATTATTTTGAGAGTGGTACGGAACTGCACGAAGGTGGGTGTGTAGATATTTTATGGTAAAGCGATCCGTGTACATTTTTAATGGTGTCGGCAGTAGGGTGTGGTGGGAGGGATATGCAGCAGTTATGGTGGCGAGAAAATATTTTTATTTCGTATTTTGATGACCAAAAGATGTTACACGGGTTCTCTTTTCCAGTGTTATGCAAACATATCCAATATATTTGTTCTGCTCTCGAATGGGATTGGCCCATATTGCAAAAATGTTGCCTGGACATTGTTTTTTTATTTGTTAGATTGTTTACGAATTTTTTTCAATGTGTACAGGAGCAGGATTTCTCGTTTCATATGATATGCGCACATATCACGTTCATTATTTGAGCTCTTGAATGTCAATCACTATCGTGAAAAAAAATTGTAATTGGTTGCCGAGGAAATGTTTTTTTTTTTTGTAATTCGATGAGGATATTTGAACTATTTTTCAGGATTCGGTGAGGACAATTGGACCATATTCTTCGAGTTTGTGAGAGTATTTTGGTGTAAACAGTTTAATGCGAACACGTGCTTCAAATATTACCAAATAATATTCGCCCATATCCACCTTTACATTTTGATGTCTGGAATTTGTTTGGTCACTTTCGTAAAAACGATTTTTAATTGTTTACCGAGAAAAGTTGAGGATTCTTCCTTTTGGTGTCGATGGCTTTATGCGAAAATGATACCTAAGTCCATCACAATTCAGTTGGCGCAGGTTCTCTGGCATTAATTTTTAGCTGACATTAGGTTAGGTTTGATGGTCTGTTGACGCTCAGGTGGGTAGTCAAACTCGAATAGCCCTACGTGGGCCCATTGCAATACTCTTTGTCGAGAGAAAAGTACCCGAAAAAAACGTATAAACTATAGTAAGTCAGATACTTATGTTGTGATCTGCGTTGTTCCATCCGCTTCAAACAGATGTTTGCTCCATCCCGATTTGAAGTAGAACCGGACGATCTGCGCTATAGGTATTCTTGATAGGTCCTCGTAGTTGAAGCTGCCAAGGAGTTTGTTTCGGCTGTTGCAGATCGCAGATCACAGTGACAGAGTAGGTGTGAGATATTCTCCTCGATTTCTACGTCGTCGCATTTCCTGCATACTTGGTGTGAGTTAGCTAGTCCGATTCCATGGGAGGTTGTGACCTATTATCACTCTCACCGCTAAAGAAATGGAAGCTCTGTTCAGAGCTGCAGGTGGCCATGGCTCGGAGGAATGTGTAGTTGACTGCTAAGCCAAACGCAGCGGGTGCAAGCCCCAGCTTCGGCAGCATTTGTTTTCTACGAAAATTGCCAGCTTATCTGAGGCCACCTGTGCGATAATATGAGACAATATAAATCTGTGTCTCCTCCTCTGTGCCACATATGTTGCCATCTATCTCTCTTTGTTGTATTAATGTCTTGATCTGTCCCAGCCGATGGCCTCAGTCGCCAGTGCTGTTACGTGTCTGTAGTTCGTTGCATTCAGTACTGTGATGCCAATGTTCAGAGCTATAAGCTTGTCTGGTTTTATCCGGCCAAAGGTCTTTGGTGTGTTTACAAGTGTTAATGTTTTGCCATCTAGGTTTTGTACATCTTTGTGTGTATCTAGTTATTGCCTGTTTTTTAGAAGCAAGTGGCGGCCAACCCTGCTGTCACATAAGGATATGCAGCTGGACGATCATAGTTTAGCTAGCTCGTCTGCTTTCTCATTTCGTTGGATGTTATTATGTCCTGGCACCCAGATAATTTTGACTTGATTCTATCGGGTTTTTCAACAGGGACGCTACAAAAGTTGAGCGACAGGGACATCAAACGACGCCATATTTGTTGTCGCTCGTTTGACATTTCTCTTCAGTAAGGTTTGCCATTTCACGATGGAAAGATATACGATCCAACAACAAGTCGAAATTATTAAAATTTACAACCGAAATTCGGAGTCAGTGGCCTCAACGTTAAGAGCGCTACGTCCAATTTATGGTCGTCATAATCGTCCTAGCAGATCAGCAATTGAGCGTCTAGTGGAAAAATTTGAATCCACAGGCACAGTACAAAATGTTACCGTGCCAGTGAGACAAGGAAGTGCCCGTAGTGTCGAGAATATTGCTGCCGCTGAGGCTTCAGTTGAAGAAAGCCCAAATGTGTCTTTCACCCGTCGTTCTCAAGCGTTGGGCATCTCTGTGACGTCGTTGTGGCGAATTTTGCGAAAAGATCTTGGCATACACTCTTACCAGATTAAATTGACGCAAGAACTGAAGCCGCTTGACCACCAGAAGCGTCGTATGTTCGTGAATTGGGCTGAGCAACAACTTAAAATGATTCGGACTTTTATCGAAAAATCATCTTCAGCGATGAGGCTCATTTCTAGCTGAATGGCTTCGCCAATAAACAAAATATGCGGTATTGGTCCGGCAGCAATCCACACGTACTCCATGAGTCATCATTGCATCCCGAAAAAATTACCGTTTGGTGTGGTTTATGGGCCGGCGGCGTCATTGGGCCGTACTTCATCTGTGATGATCGAGACCGGCACGTTACTGTGAATGGGAATCGCTACCGTTCAATGACAACCGAATATTTTTGGCCCTAATTGGATGATATGGACTTGGAGGACATGTGGTTCCAACAGGACGGCGCCACAAGCCACACAGCGAATGCCACAATCAATTTATTGGAAACCAAGTTTGGAGGACGTGTTATCTCACGAAATGTTCAAGTCGCTTGTCCGCCTCGGTCGTGCGATTTGACGCCGTTAGACTATTTCCTGTAGAGCTACGTCAAGTCTATGGTCTATGCCAACAAGCCAGCGACGACTGATGAACTTCGTACGAATATCGAACGTGAAATTGCAGCAGTACCGGCCGATTTATGCTTGAACACCGTCGAAAATTGGGTTCAGCGTCTGGACTTCTGCAAGCGTTCCCGTGGTGGCCATGCAAAAGAAATAGAGTTCCATACATAATGGCATCGAACGTACTTTCACAGAAATAAAGAATTTCATTGATATCCAAAATAGTTTTTGATTTATTTAAAAAAAAACTTTTGTAGCGCTCTTATTGAAAACCCTTTAGTTACATAGAGCTTTTAGCGCTGAGCGGCAGCGTCCAACTACTCGCGCTTTTATTATGTTGGTTGCCAGAGCTTTTATGGCCGCTTTACTATCAACATAGATGGAGTTATCCTCTTGTGATATTGCCAATACTCTAGCCGATTCGACAGCTTCGAGTATGACTAGAATCTCTGATTGGAATACACTGCATGTATTTGCTAGTCTTAGAAATGTGGTTAACCCAATTTTATCGCAGTAGACTCCAGAACCAACTCCTGTTTCCATTTTAGACCCATCGATATAGATTGATATTTCAGTGTTGGATACCACAGTATTTTACGACCATTCGTCTTTGCTTGGTATTCCGATTGAGTATTTAATATCGAAATCGTGATATGGGATGTTGTAGTCAGATACCCCATTCCGTATGCTACCAATTTCAGTATTGTGCTGTGACCAAAGGTTTCGATACACAGATTACCCGCATCTTTAAGGCGTGCTGCGCTTTTCGCTGATGTGTCATTGATCTGTAAGTCAATTGGTGGAAGATTCAGATCTGCTTCCAAACCTGCTGTGGAACTGGTGCGCATGGCTCCTATTATGAATACGCATGCTGTCCTTTGAACGTTTACTAATGCCGTCATATGCTTTGTCTTTTTCATGGAGTTCCACCGGATTGACAGCCATATATAAGTTTTGGTCTGACAACAGCTGTGTATAGACATTTTGTGACCTTCGGGGACGGGCCCCATTTCTTACCACAGATTCTATTGCAGCTATATAATGCAACGTTAGCTTTCTTAACCCTTTTGTTGACGTTCAGGTTCCAGTTTAGCTTGTTATCAAGTATCACCTATTTGACACTTGCGGACAGTGACCCTCTCACAGTCGGTGCCACAAACTCTGAGACGGATCATTCGTTGGTGAAGAGTACTAATTCGGACTTCTTCTTCTTCGGCAGCATGGTTCTGACCATCTACTGTGTATGTTAAGGCTTGTTTGCAGGATTGCGCTTAGAGTCGATGGGAATTTCCCAAATGCCATTAGAACAACATCCTCTGCATAGGTCACTGTTTTTGTTGCAGTGATTTTCAGTCTCTTCAATGCTTCGTTGACTACCAGTAGCCAAAGAAACGGAGAAAGAACCTCCCCTTGTGGTGTACCTCTTGTCGTTGTTTTAAGACATTTGCATTTTCATGCTCTGTATGCTTCTGTTTCTGCAGAGCTTAACATTATTTGAACGCCAAGAACCTTTAGCTCTTTACGACAACGTTTCACAAGCTTAGATTTTATTTCGATAGCAGAGATTGCTTTCATTGCAGCCAGACTGTCAAAAAAGTTTTTAATTTCATCTGGTGGTATCGACGGAATTGAGGTACTTTTGGCTGCCTCTGCTACTGCCAATATATAGGCCTAGAAGAGACTGCTGTGCTCGGGGACACGTGCTGTTGTGTGCTGTTTTGCTTTGCTTTGTTTTTCTGAAAACACTTCAGCTCCAACGCGTACGTCCATTTTTGAACCATCGGTGTAGATAGATATGGTTAGGTTCCGGGTAAGAGATTTTTCCATTGTACTAACGACATCATGTAGTGCGGTTTCGACTCCTATGTTCTATGGCGGGTCGTACTGGCACAGCCCGCCATATGTTTGGATCTATTAATTTCCTTTCGAATGCTTTCCCGATTACGTGAACAAATCTGCACACCTCGTCTATCATCGATTGCTTACTTCGGCACCTAAACTAAACAAATTTTTGGCGCAACAGGCTCGTTAGTACCCAGGGCCGAGGAGCTTTCATGTGCTTGTGTACTTTTTGCACGATGGTGGGACCTCCTGCTTCTTCCCGCTGTAAACGTCTTAGTAATATCCTCTCGAAAATTTGGATTTGAATGGAAGAAGCGAAATTGGTTTCTATGTTTACCTCATTTGGCAGTTTTTCCCGGTTTTAAAACCATAACTTCCCAACCCGTTTTGATTCGAGCGCAGCATTTATAGTATAGAAGTTCATGATAATTAAAGAGCAGATGGAACTGCATGACAATGAAAGCCCAAAGTTGATCTTTTTTTTCAGGTTATTGGCTACCTTGGCTTTGATGCAGATCTCTCTCATTCAAGATAATCAGCTCGTCCTTAGCCAATGAGAACTGGATGGAAGTACATGACAGTAAAAGCGCAAAGGTGATCTTTTTTCCAGCTTATTGGCTACCTTGGCTTTGATGCAGATCTCTCTCATTCAAGATAATCAGCTCGTCCTTAGCCAATGAGAACTGTATGGAAGTTCTGAAGTGGTCTTTGACTTCACACTTATTTTCTGAAAAATTGTAAGACGTCTTTAAACATTTCGATGTTGTCACCAAATTGTGTAAACAATTTGGAAGATATTTTTGAAAAATTGAAACTTTCGTCCAACACATGAAGCTTCTCGTTTATTTTTTATAAAATTTTCTCAAATAACGCTCCAGGAGCGCCATGAAATGATGTTTGCAGATTTTAATTGACTCAGCTCTTGAATTGTTTAAGATTTCATCGTGAAGATACGGCTTCTTGAAGTTCGTTCCATTATTTGCTTGTTCTGGAACAAATATGCTCACATTAAGGTCCTAGTTCGCATCTGTTTGGATCTTGAAGAAAATACCTGTGGCTGGTTTTCTTGACAACATTCGTATGAACCATTTTTTTTTAATTTCCTTAAAAGTTCTTTTGAGACATCATTCAGCATTCCCCAGCATTAAGTAGTATCCGTACTGCCTAGTATCTGTATGCGCTTTTCTGACCCTCTAACCCATAGCATGTATTCCCTTTTGTGCATTTCCGTACCACCCATCCCATCTCTATTCCATCCTCTAGCCGTAGTGCTATCAAAAGTGCATCTAAGATGTTACGATTCATTCCACGATTTGCTTGAGCATCTTAAAGTACAAGCTCTGGTGAAGGCATATAGAACGCAAAAGCTTATTGGCCAGTGATCCACACTTACCTGATCACAGCTAAATACCGGATCATCTTTCTTAATCTAAAACCCTTAACATCTAGATAAAATTTCGATACAAACTAATAAATATAAATCAGCGACCAAATGTGTCGGCACCAAATATAAGGAATGGTTACAGTTATGGGATTTAATTGATCGTTCTTCAAGCATTCATATTAGATTAAAGCTGATAAAAGATAGTCTTTTCTACGTATGTACACAATATTATTAGGGATTGACATTGACTAGCACTTTACTTAAGATACCTTCTGCTAAATGCATGACTTATTCGGGGATATATGCATACACCATATGACACTCAAAAAAAACGAATCTTTTTGGTATTCTTTTGAACTACTTCTACTGATTAGGTTGATCAATTGTATATCTCATCGATAATGGTATTTATGTATCTCACCTTATTGGCACTGAATATATTGAATATATTCACGCGTCTCTTGTTGTTCTTAGCACTCATTGTCCCTTTGACTGTCAAATGATTCATTGGTACGTTGTTGTAGTGGGTTTCGACTGATGAATCTGGATCGACTTTGGAGAGATCTTCGAATGGTATGTCCGTTGGTGGTGTAAAGCCAGATTGATACCTTGAATTGATATTGGAAGTTAAAGAGTATAAATTGTGATTAAAAGGATATAGGAGAACAAACCTTTCTATAACCTTAAACGTATCTTCCTTCTCGTTTATTGACTCGCCATTTTTAACAATACCTTCTAAGCAACTAGCTATGATGGGTGCAACTGATGACTCAACATTGGCAGAGCTGACAATGAACTCCCGAATGCCACGGGTTCGTTTCTCGTCGAGTTCCTGTAATCTGTTAAATACCTGGAAAGGTTTATAAAAAAAAAACGGTTGTTAGGGAAGGAAATAAGTTAATGGCCGCATATTATGGTAATCCCTTCGAGGCAATGGTTTATGCGACTCAATGACATTGAGAGCGATGAAATCGAGGATCTTTTCGAAAGAACCCATGTACGATAGGTTTAGGTGGAATATCATCATCAATTAATATATCAAGAGAAATACATATATCTCAACCACCAGGACATAATTGTTTACCCTGATGACGGCTAAGAAATTACTATTACAGCGTTCCGTCAAGCCCTACATACACCAACATTCTTATTAAACTATCCCGACATGTTTGGGTTGATCTGTTCCAGATAATTTAACAAAAAGGGCTTGAGTTCATTCTCATCGACCGCGACGTACAAAAAACCAATGAGGCCATTAAGAGTCTCGGTAAAGTCAAGTGGACAAGAGACAACTAGCGTTACATGTGAACGTGTAACTTATGAATCCTCACCAGGACATGTGCGGGTAATAACTTCTTAACATCACAAAGCACTACGCTCTCAGTATCGCTTTACCCAACTGGTTTTTGTTGAGCGACTTAGTTGTTCATCTACCGATTAGTGAAGGCCATAAGCTGTTACACATCTTCAGCTGTTACCTATAACATAACAACAATGAGGATGATTACAGCCATGGTAGACTGATCATAATCAGCAACCGGACCTTTTGCAAGTGGATCCGTAACAAGCGACTTAACTTAGCCAAGCAGTCTTGCGCATTGACGACGACAACGAATGCATCGTGACAACCGAGAATTCAGCTGTTCATAGAGCGATTCTCAAAATATATGGTCAACATAACCAACCTAGGATGGTTGGGTGTTGTAGAACGAGGGTAGACTCTGATTGGCTTTAACTTGGCAATGCCCAGTGGTTGTAACTTTGACCACACCTCAAATGTGCTTATTTTGTACCTGCAAGTAAGTGGTGACCATCGGGTACTGGTCTCATCCAACCGGATTTGACTTGCTAAACGATAAGTGCGAGTGCTAATAACACGTAGAAAAACAGCAACACTATAAACAGCTTCGTGAGAATGGCACGGAATGAATAACAGGACTACTGTCCCAAGTGAACCTATATGAACTCCTTCGACATATTCAAACAACACGTTTTCAAGGAATTTTAAGGGTAAGTCAGGCCTCTTCACTAGAGATGATGGCGGATGAATCGAAAGGCAAACGGCAGCGCTAAAACTGATGGCCCCGTGTCCTAAAGGTATCTAATAAATTGGAACTGGCCCTCCAGGTTGGGGGTTGTCTTTAGGTTAACTTTCCTCCCATTGGAAAACCTACATGTTACGAAGCAACCAATAGCATCGGAAAGGACTGGTTTTGTTGTTGACGACCCAGCTAAACGAAATAAGGACAACGCAACGACGTTCATATCTGCAACTGGCACATGAGAGTATTAAACAGGAAAGACATTACTGCTATACAGGAAATAGGTTGGGATGGCCCGGCAAAAAGAGTTAACTGTGAAAAACTGTGATATCTACTACGGAACATGATGTAAGGAGCAGAAACAGCGACTGTTCGGATGCAGATTTGTCATAAGTGCCAGACTTATATAAGAAGTCTTTTGTTTCCGAGACATTAGGATTGAAACAATCCGCAAGAAGGGGGCAAACCTAAGCTTTATATGCGCTCACGCCCCAACGGAGAAAAAAGATAACATAGCTAAGGATTGCTTTTACGAGCTCCTTGACAAAACCTATGAGCGACTACCAAAGTACGATGTTAAAATCGTGCTGGGAGATACACGCGTCCAGTATTTTGGATGTCTGAACATTCCGAGGGGCTAACATCGTCTCACACTACTACGTTGTTTCAGCCAATGCCAGAATGCGGATATCCACCACGCCACAAAAAACCAGAAATACTGTGAAAGAATTTAATACCGAAAGACTGCAATCGAAAGACACCGCCAAGAGCTTCGCGCAACGTATATCCCTTAACCTCTCGACTAACACCATACCACCAGCATCGAATGTCGAAGATGGCAATGGCAACGATGCCAACAAGCTCTATAGGCAGAGAAAAAGGGAAAAACACTGGCTTTTCAGAAGAGCCAGAAAAACGCGCGATCGAGGATATAGAGAATGGCGACTCCAGGAAGGATGTTCGCAAGTTTTACAAAAGTGCAAAATGTCAAAGCCAAGGATAAAAGGCTCGAACAGAGTCTTGTCGAGATGAACAAAAATATCGTAGTTGAGACACAGTCGATGCTGAGGATATGGTGGAACCACTTCTGCAGACTGTTAAACGGCGATGACGAACAACATTTCGCTGTCAAACAGAACTTAACGTTCAATATTGGCAACAACAGCGAAAACTGCCAACCACCCGACCTGGTTGCAGTGAGGATTGCAATATCCAAACTTATGCTTAATAAGGCTACCGGAAATGAAGGCCTTCCCGCTGAGTTTTATATAGCCGGCGGATATGACTTGGTAAGTAACATCAGAGATTATAAAGTCATACAGATGACGCACTGCATACAAGAAATATGGTTCTATGGCGGCTCGTACAGAGGCATAAGTCTCCTCAACATCGCCTACAAGATCCTATCTGCCGTAATATTTCAACGCCTCAAACCATTTGCCAACAACCTGATCGGCCTTATCAGTGAGGTTTTATGCCAGGAAAGTCCACAACCGATCCAATTTTCACAGTTCGGCAGATCCTGGAAAAAAACCCAAAAAGTCCAAGTCGATACCCGCTACCTATTCATCGATTTCAAAGCCGCATGCGACAGCATTTATAGAGACGAACTATACAGAGCCATTTAAAGTCTTGGCATCCCGCCCAAACTCGTCTGTTAGTGTAGGATGACGATGGAGAATTCTCTATATAAGGGTCGGAAACGACCTAACCGACAGATTCGACACCAAAAAAGGATTAAGGCAAGGCGATGTGGTGTCATGTGACTCCTTTAATCTCATCCTTGTGATGATTATGCAAAACTCTCTAGCCAACACCAGAGGCCCAATTTTCTAAAAATCGGTGCAACTAAAAGCATATGCCGACGATATTGACCCCATTGTCAGGACTCAACGTGATGTTATAGCCACGTTTGCTAGTAGTAGAGAAGGAAGCGGCAAAAATGGGTTTAGCAGTAAATGAGGGCAAAACAAAGCATTTCCTGAGAACACGAAAGGACACACAACATCTTCGAATTGGACAGAACATCACCAATGACAGATATAACTTTGAGGTAGTACGGGACTTTATCTATCTCGGCTCCAATATTAACTCTGACAACAACATCTCGTCAGGAATTAAACGAAGAGTTACTGTTTCCAACCGCTGTTTATTCGGGCTAAGAAGGCAATTCAGGAGTAAAGCCCTAACACGAACTACTTAGGAGATCTTATATAAGACCCTGATCATCCCAGTCCTGCTCTACAGCGCTGAAGCATGGATGTAGAATTCCTTCGATTTGAGGGGAAATTCTTCGAAAAATCTTCGGTCCCGTTTTCGTTGACGGGTTAAAGAGACGGGTTAAGAGAATATTCAACCGTGAACTATACGAGCTCTACTGCGACATGCCTTGGGCAAAAAACTCCGCATTGGACGTTTAAGATGGTTAGGTCATGTAGAACGAATGAACACCAATATTCCGGCTCGCAGTCTTCGAATCCCAGCCAGACGTCAGACGCAGTAGTGGAAAAACTCTTCGTAAGTTGCGCTCACAAGTATTAACCGACCTCAGCCAACTTGGAGTGCGCAACTGGAGACTTTTAGCTAAGGACCGGTCTAATGGAGAGGCAAGTTGGTTGAGTCCCATGTTCATTTCGGACTGCAACGCCACTTAAGTAAGTAAGGAAAATTTCAGCTTGGGCTTTCATTTAATGGCTGCAAGTAATGTAACAATAAATAACCGTAGGAAATATAGAAAAGTGGGATCCCGAGCTTTTTGAGCACTGTCATGTGTCATTATTGGTGTTCTTCTTCAATTTTCATTATCACAGATGTTACAGTCTCTCAAAGAGCGAAAACCAACCCAGATTACAGCATCCCTAGGAATCCCCCTGATTGGTTCATTAGTCGTCAAGAGATTCAATAACACTGAATTAAAATGGACGACACCATTACTGTCTTTCTGCCAGATTTATACAACTATTATGGTTGTACAACATATTACGTCTCTCCTTTGGAAATTCCAGCTTAAGCTCGAGGCACTCAGTCGATCTCTGTCGCCAATCTAATTGACACTAATTCAAACGAGAACACACGTTAATTACACATTCGAACGACTCGCCCCAACTCATTCATCAGGTAAGCCAGGTCCAATGCTGCTATAATCCACTGGCCACTTCCTACTCCACCCATGTACGACGTACACATTCCACCACTAGGTTCGACTTACATTCGGCAACAGAACATTGTAGTGCTGCTGCTGTAGGTTATTTGTCTTCTGCAACTGATTTGCGTACTCGTTCTTCGCATCGTCTGATTGTTGAATTTTTGTTGTCATAATGTTCTTGTATCGCTCAACTTCAGCCCGGCTGAGGTTAAAATCCATATCCGCTTTCTTGTAATTGTCGACCGCCTTCTCCGAGTCCCGATACGCTTTCTCATAGTTTCGCTTAGCCCGATCCAGCGATGCTAATTGTGTTGTAAGGACTTGTTGTAGATTTGTGCCATCTGTTAAACATTTCTAGAGGGGAGAAAACAGATATTTACTTCAAAACATCAAAGTACTTGAGACGGGGGATACTTACTTTTCTCTCCTCGCGTAATGTCTTTGACAGCACCGTGATACCCTGGATGATTTGTGATTGCAGTGATTCGGCGACAACTTCTCTTTGACCGGCCAAGTCTCCGATTTCTTTGAGCACATTTCGAAATGCCTGCCATGATGTGAATCTGGAAAAGGAAAGAAGAAATGGAGAATCAATCAAGTGTTGTGATATAGTCTTTTCTGAGGACAATGACCCCTACCGGGTGTTGTAGATGCAACGTTAGAGAATCGTAGGGGTAGAGCACAATTAGTAGTCACCAGCCACCAATTAAAATTGAAATCAATCAAAAGCGGTGAAGATGGAGAAGAACACGTATGAACACTCCCTTTGCCGACATAACATCTCAGAGTCATGTTTGTCTATGGTGTCGGACTACATCAGGTTCAGGCTGCTGGGTATAGTGTCCGCCCACTTGCCGCATGAAGTAATTATGTATGTGCAACGTGGTATTACTACGTAACGACACCGCTGACAAGGGTGTGTGGGGGATTACATCACCGAAAAGTTACCGGGAAGCGGGAATAAACCAAAGTGGAATGACGTGGTTGTCTGTCATATGCATCCACGCGGCACAGGTAAGGATTACTATCTTTCAGGGAATAGACGAGGCAGATCTGTTATCGCTTCTTTTTGCCTCTCATTCGTGTTGAGAGGACATCAAGTGGCATGTTGTCAAGTTGTTGACGTGAAACAAATCTGCATTTAGAATCTCTTCAGGCGCCCGCACAGTCGCCACCCGTCTGAACGTTGGAGAGCTATGGCATGCGGCGGGAAAGTGATTTTTATTTCAAGTCAAGTTAATGGCGTTGAAAATAAATGGATTGGGGTGTAATTTCATTTGACAAATGAGAGGTAATCGGGATTAGGGGGTTTTCAGCACATTTGTCTCACATGTATCGGTAAACTTTACCGGGTCAGAAGGGGACTTGTGAACACCATTTGAGAAGTGAGTAGTGAGCAGTTTCTTGGATTTATGATGACGAAAGTGACGGTCTCGGCCTTATGCCTTAACATAAACTAGAAATTTCACTGAATACCACGACGCATTTTTAAAAGCAGATTGGGTCTGCCACTTCAAGACAGCTTACTGCTGGCAGCGACTTGGATCATGGACTTGGCGATCCTTCTCTAAATTTCGGGCCGTATGTAAAATTTTTCGAAAACAAACTGCTTGTACCAGCTTGCAAATCCGAAAACGAAGGAGAAAATGAATTTCAGAAAGATGCAATGGCAAGTAAGAAGGAACCTACAGACCAGGGCCAATTGACTTCATAGAAAACGTTATCAACTCGAAAGAGATAAGAAAATGGCGTAGAAATCTTATACCTTAGAAGACGCTCAGGACAGCACCATATAAATTTGATGCAAAAACGTTATTATTCGAGGCAGCTCTTGGTGATCGTTTATCCGTGAAAGTCGGATGTATCGAGTAGATATGAACTGCAAATTGACGGTACTTACTTACAAACTTAAGTGCCGCTACGGTCCGGCTCAACCAACATGCCTCTCCAAAAAGCCGGGTACTTGGCTAACTGCCTCCAGTTGCACATTCCATGTTGGTTGAAGTCGGCTTCTACTTGTGCGCTCCAATTAAGGCGAGGTCTTCCTCTATCGCGTCCGACGTATGGCTGGGAATCAAAGACTCTGTGAGTTAGAGTATAGGTGTGTTTTTGTTCTATATGTCCTAACCATCTTAACCGAACAATGTGGAGTTTTTTTTCCAGGGACATAACGCTGTACAGCTCGTATAGTTCTTCGTTGAATCTTCGTCTATATAGCCCATCAATGCAAACGGTACCGAAGATTTGTCGAAGAAGTATTTCTTCGTCCCCTTTTGAAACAGACCATGCTTCAGCGCCTTAGACCAGTACTCGGATGATCAGGGTCTTATATAGGATCTCCTTAAGAGTTCGAGTGAAGGCTTTACTACTAAATTGGCTGCTTAGCCCAAAGAATCAGCGCTTTGCAAGAGTAATTCTTCTTGAATAGGTGGTGGGTATCAATTTGGACTTCTTGGGTTTTTTTTCAGGATCTGACGAATTTTGAACATTTGATTGGTTGAGGACTTTCCTGCCCTAAAACCACATTGATAAGGAGCGATCAGGTTTTTGGTAAACAGTTTCAGGCGTTCACAAGTTACGGCAGATAGGATCTTGTAGGCGATGTTAAGGAGACTTATGCGTCTGTAGTTGGCGCAGTAGTTCAATATCCTCAGCATCGACTGTGTCTCAACTACGATATTCTTGTTCATCTCGACAAGACTCTGTTCGAGCCTTTTATCCTTGGCTTTGACGTTTTGCACTTTTGTAAAACTTGCGAACATCCTTCCTGGAGTCCCCATTCTCTATATTGTCGATCGCGCGCTTTTCTTCTCTTCTGAAAAGCCAGTGTTTTTCCCTTTTTCTCTGCTTATAGAGCTCAATGGCAGCTCTCATCTTCACCCGCATCTTAGCCTTGTAGGCCTCGTTCTTGGCTGCGAGCGTATCTCGGCATTCTTCATCAAACCAGGGGTTTCTTGTTGGTGGGCGCGAGAAACCTATCACATCAATTGCGGCTGATCTGATGTTCTATTGGTATCGTTGCCATTGTTCTTCGACATTCGATGCTGGTGGTATGGTGTTAATCGAGAGGTTTAGGGAGGTTTGGCGATCTCCTGCGATTGCAGTCTTTCTACATAAAATTTTTTCATAGTATTTCTGCATTGTTGTGGCGTGTTGGATATACGCATTCTTACCTTGGCTGCAACAAGGTAGTGGTCCGAGTCGATGTTAGCTCCTCGCAATGTTCGGACATCGAAAATACTGGATGCGTGTCTCTTGTCTATCACAATGTGATCACATTGGTTGACCGTTCGTTGATATGGAGAACGCCATGTACCCTTGTGGATATTGAAGTGAGGAAACCGTGTGCTTGCTATAGTGGCATTTCGTTACGTAGCGAGGTCAATAAGTCGAAATCCGGTACCAGACGTGTTGTCGTGCAGGCTATGATTCGACAATATTGCTAAAGGTGTCTTCTCTTCCCACCTTTGCATTCAAATCTCCCAGTACGATTTTAACATCGCACTTCGGTAGTCACTAATAGGTTTTGTCAAGGAGCTCCTAGAAGCAGTTTCTAGCTATATCATCTTTTTCCTCCGTCGGGGCGAGAGCTCATATAAGGCGTGTGTTGGCGTATTTGGTCTTCATGTGGATTGTTACAATGCGTTCGTAAATGCCTCGTCATCGATGCTCATGACAAAAAATCCAACACATGCTGAGCCATGTCTGTAGGATTTTGTATCATGAAGGTACAGTGAATTTGTGGATAGAAAAGTTCTCTCGTGGTTTGCACGTTATTTTAAATCGAACAGTTCTGATGGCTGCCAAACTAGATAGCAATGAGGTTATTGAGGACTAAATTTGCCGCCAAACTGGAAGCAAATAACCTTTGGAACGCTGCTGCAAGCCAGTGAATTGTTGTTTTTTTTTTTTTTGTTAAAATTACTGAATTGGCAAATATTATTAAGAATCAACCATTTTATTTGTAAACACGGAAGCGTCAGAGTCTTTATTCAATAGCGAAGGCCAACATCTCTTCGAGAGTATTCTTACCATTTCCGTCCACGGACTATTTATAAGTTCAAAGTGATTGGTGTCATATCATGTATTTAAAAAAAAAGTTCCGCCTCTTAAATTGATGCCACTCCTAGCAAAGCCCTTTTGCTGCAGCACACATTTACGAAATCCCTTAATCCTCTTAATATCCTTCCTCAGCACATCGTGTGCAAAATTCCAAAATCTTGTGCACCAGTTAAAGCTGTCAGTTGCAATGTAAATACCACAAGCTAATCCCACCATTTTCCTTTTTTAAAACGAAATGTCTGCGTGCTTCTGTCAAAACAAGCATACAACGGTACCTAATCTAATGACATTCCCCAACACATTCGAATTTAGACTGTTTCCATCTTTTTCGAAAAAAATTATAAAAAAAACCCCAAACGGACCATTAGGCACTGGATAAGGAAAAAAAAAACCAACCTCTCCAAATGTAGGCCAACAACATCGGTTCAGCTTTGTTCGAGTTACAATGTCACTGTGCGATGAATGGCTGAGAGCTATAAGATGTTAGGTGGAACCCTGGGTACTACAATTTTCGGGATAGTGTGCACAGGCATACATTTTTTTTTTAATGAATGTGCCTCTCGGTTTGCGTGGAGGACAATGAAAACATTTTCCCTCTTTGTAAGGAGATCGTAAACATTCTCCTTGATGCTGCTGCTGTCGGTTTTTCGGTTTATGTTTGTTTATTTTTGTTGGTCGTTGAACTTACAAAGAAAAAAAACCGACACTAGCAATCTGTGTGTGCTTATGCGAAAAAAAACTCACAAAAAGCATATCGCAATGGTTCTATCGTTGAAATGGTTGTTTGTTGTTTGGATTTGTATTCCATTTTGGAGTTATATTTCCGGAGCTCCATAGCTGTTTTGATATCCCCGGTTCCCGTATGAATGGTCTGCAATCCTATACCGGCTTAATATGTTTCCTTGCTAAACACAATCTTCGAGGATAAGGCGAATTTGATGGAACGTTTTTCGAATTTTTGACGCCTGTCTGGAAGGCCATTGAACCGCTCTAATAAAACAAACTTTTCGAAAGTCTCAAGTTGATGGGCGTTTGGTTTTATTTTGCGCATTACACTCGAACAATGAATTGGAATAGCGTAGTTGTTGAGTCATCGATAAATGTGGTGGTTGATATGAAAAGTGTATCTTTACAGATACTGGGAATACAATAAAGATACACTTTTTGTATTTCAACAATCAGGGAACATTTTAAACAATTAAGGACTAAAGATAAATAAATAAATAACTCAAAATGTTTTTAAATGTATTTCATTGGCAACGTCTTGCTGCATTTTTGCACGTCATCAGAATAATGACCAAAGAAATGCAATAAACATTTTTTTACGATGTTTCATAAAATCGGTTTTAACTAACGGTTGCTATCGTATGTTTGTTTTTATGGGTACATAACCTTTGTGAATAACAATTCATCATATGGGTCTTTCATTAGCGACTTGACAACTTTTAACGTTCAGTGTGAACGCACCCTGAAACCGATTACGAACAGTCAATGTCAAAATATTCAGTAAATTCAACATTACCATCATGGTAATTCGAACTTAAAGACTAAGGGTGAGCTCGGCTATCGTGCTCTACATCGATTGAGTAAGGCTAGAGGTGGAGCCTAACTATATATAAAAGAGTGTTCCGAACATTCGATTGATCTGAAATTAGAAATCGAAAAAATACAAGTTACCTCTATACAAGTCAGAAGCAGACAATCCTTTCTGAAGATATCTTCTGTTTACTGCCCACCACGATGCAAGATAGAGAAAATTGAAAATTGAAAATTTCCTTAATTCCCTTGGACAGCGTTTTGTCATCGGAGGGGACTTTAATGCAAAACATACATTCTGGGGATCTAGATGCATATCCAAGAGAGGTAGGATGCTTTACGATGTAGGTAGTAAGTACAATACCGAATTTCATTCTACGGGTAAACCAATGGATGTTACAAAAATACCGGATTTGATCGATTTTTCATAGGTGTGGCGTCCAATCGAAACAAAGTTGACGAACGCCTTGATCCTTTCTGTAATCAATCTTCGGTCATTTTAACAACGAGCGAGTCAATCATTAGAAATGAAAACCCACCCAGACTAACAAACGGAAAAACCAACTGGGAAGGCTTCAAAAACGATATTGAAAATAATATTCGACTGGGTGTATCGCTAAGAGGTGCCACTCCAGGAACGATGTTCAGAAGTTTTACCAAAGTGGAAAACGTCAAAGCCAAGGATACAAGGCTCGAACACAATCCTGCCGAAATGAACAAGGAAATATCGTAGTTGAAACACAGTTGATGCTGAGGATATGGAAGAACCACTTCTGTAGACTGTTAAACGGCGATGACGAACAACATCCCGCTGTCAGGCAGAACTTAACGTTCAATATTGGCAACGACAGCCAACCACCTGACCTGAGTGAAGTTAGGATAGCAATATCTAAGCTCAAGCTTAATATGGCTGCCGGAAATGACGGCGGAGATGACTTGGTAAGAAACATCCACCAACTCATAAGCCAAATCCTGTCGGAAGAAAGTATGCCTGAAAAATGGAACCTCAGCATCTAAACAGCGACAACTACAGAGACACCAGTCTCTTCAACATCGCCTCCAAGATCCTATCTGCCGTAATATGTGAACGCCTGAAACCGTTTACCAACAACCTGATCGGCCCTTATCAGTCTGGATTTAGGCCAGGAAAGTCCACAACCGATCCAATTTTCACACTTCTGCAGATCCTGGAAAAAAACCCAAGATGTCCAAATCGATACCCACCACCTTCATCGAATTCAAAGCCGCATACGACAGCATTTATAGAGCCATGTCTAGTTTTTGTACACCGCCAAAACTCGCCCGTTTGTGTAGGATGACGATGGAGAATTCTCGCTGCTCCATCATGGTCGGCAACGACCTCACCTACACATTTAATTCGAAAAAGGATTCAGGCAAGGCGATGCGCTGTCATGTGACTTTTTCAATCTGATTCTTGAGAGGATTGTGCAAAACTGAAGAGCCAACACCACAGGCACAACTACTAGCATACGCCGACGGTATTGACAATATTGGTCGGACCCAACGTGATGTCATAGCCACGTTTGCTAGTATAGAGAAAGAAGCGGCAAAAGAGGCAAAGCGGCTAGCGAAGAATTACTCTTGCCAACCGCTTTTTCTTCGGGCTAAGAAGGCATTTTAATAGTAAAGCCCTCACTCGAACTACTAAGGAGATCCTATATCAGACCCTGATCATCTCAGTTCTGATTTACGGCGCTGAAGCATGGACAAATCCTGTTGGTCGATTTGAGAGAAAAATTCTTCGAAAAATCTTCGGCCCCGTTTGCATTCACGGGCTATGGAGACGAAGATTCAACCAAGAACTATATGAGCTGTACAGCGACATGCCCCTGGTGAAAAAACTCCGCATTGGACGTTTAAGATGGCTAGGACATGTAGATCGAATGGACAACAATACTCCGGCTCGCAGCAGAACTTCCTAAAATGTTGCCTCGAAGTGATTATGGTTCTCAAGCCAGGAAAATCAACGAATGAAATAAAATCTTACAGACCTAATTTTCTTCTTTCCATAATTTTAAAAGTTTTTGAACGGATATTACTCGGTCGCTTACACTCCATAATTGATCAGAAACACCTTATACCTGACCATCAATTTGGGTTTAGAAGTAAACATTCGACTGTGGACCAAGTTCATCGAATTACTGATGTGATTGAGAATGCTTTTGAAGAAAAGAAAATTTGCTGAGCCATTTTTCTCGACGTGTCAACCTCTCTATGCCAAGCTTTTGACAAAGTTTGGCATAGAGGCCTTCAATGCAAGCTAAGACATGTTCCGCGTGCAAAATTATTTCAAATCCTCGTGTCGTATCTTGAGTATAGACTCTTCCGTGTGAAACTTGAAAACGAAAATTCCGAGTTCAAAGAAATATTGGCAGGAGTGCCCCCAGGAAGCGTCCTTGGACCACTCTTGTAACTCATATTTAGACGTGATATCCGTTGCCACGTTTGCTGACGATACTAGGGAAAATAAATATGAAATTACAAAACGCTTTTAACGAGGTTAATGAATGGACAAAATCCTGGCGGATTGCTCGTAACGAGAGCAAATCGATTCATGGAGATTTTGCTTATACAAGGTGGCGCAAAAGTAATCCTTCTATCAGAAAATGCTATAAATTTTGCGATTGGCTCCTAATGTCAGTTCTGTTTTGACATTTGTGTAGTAAACACATGCGAAATACACGTTAATAAATAATGTTACGCTACACTGCTCCAGAACGCGGAATATTGGTGACCGATTTGAGCAATAATCGGTCGGTGACTTTGGCACAACGTGAATTTCGTCGCAGATTTCCTAGCCGTCCAACGCCTACTGGTGAAACACGGCGACGTTTAGCCGCTCGCCTCGAAGAGACTGGCACAACACGAGATGCTGCCAGGCGTGGCAGACCCCGGAGTAGCCGTTCTGCAGAGAATATTGCTGCTGTAGCCGAAGATGTCATGGAAGCGCCTTCGACATCGACCAGACGAAGTGCCCCGCAAATGGGTATCAGTCGACGGTCTTTACAGCGAATTTTGGTACAAGATTTGAAGATGTTTCCGTACAAAGTCCAGACGTTACATCAGCTTATAGCTGCTGACCGCCAATCGCGTCTAACATACGCTCAAGCCATCCTTAATCACCACCAAGAGGAAGATGATTTTTCATCAAAAATAATCATGAGTGATGAGGCCCATTCCCATCTTAGCGGGTACGTAAATAAGCAAAATTTACGCTTCTGGGGCACTGAAAATCCGCGTGTAACCCACGAAGAGCCATTACACCCGCTCAAAGTCACTGTATGGTGTGCTGTTTTCGCTGGAGGAGTCATCGGACCTTTTTTCTTCGAAGACGTCGCGGGCCAAACGGTCACTGTGAATGGTGAGCGCTACAGAGCAATGATCAACGAGTTCTTTTTGCCGCAACTTGATGAATTGGGATTGGAAAACATGTGGTTCCAACAGGACGATGCAACGGCACACACTGCACGTGCCACAACCGATATGATGAAGGATGCATTTCCCGGGCGCCTAATCTCCCGTTTTGGCGATTTGCACTGGCCAGCAAGATCGCCTGATTTGACCGCTCCAGACTTCTTTTTGTGTGGCTTTTTGAAGTCGCGGGTTTATGTCAACAAGCCTCAGACTCTTGCAGCTCTTAAAGACAATATCCGTCAAGAATGTGAGGACCTATCGCCGGAAGTTTTGGCCAAAGTGATGGAAAATGCCATAAAAAGGGCTCAAATGACAATCAACTGTGGCGGCGGCCATTTTTTTTTTTTTTTTATAATTTACACGTACTCAAGGGGTTATGAATACCCTTTATATGTTACCACAGTACGTGCGTTAGAGAAGGAGAAGAAAGAGAGTGATAGGAAAGATTTTGGATGTAGTGGAGACTTAACTCCATGGGTGGTGTCCGAACTAGCTTCGGGGAGTCACTTTTTCTTGTGTTCGTTAAATTTGAAGAAATTCAAGATGGTGTGCATACTTTTAGGTATTACACCGACCTTTTTTATTTCTTTTAAATAAAAGTGAAATGGATTTTGGCTGGGATTGAACGCACAACCTTCCACTCAACAGACGAACACATTACCACTACACCGCGGCCACCCACTAGTCATATTCTCGACTTGATGTAAAAAAAAATTAAAACACCAAATAAAAATAATCAACAAGAAGAATCAAAGTTTTTCTTTTTTTTTTTTAAATTACAGCCAAAAAACATCGCAAGGTTATTTTTGCGCCACATTGTAAAAGAACAGACAATTTGCCAGTATTTCTCAATATGGTTCGAATACGTTTTGCAAATGAAGCGAAATATCTCGGAATGACACTCGATGCAAAATTAAAATGGAAGTCGCATGTTAAAAAGAAATGCGAATAACTTAAAAATATATACAGAGAACTGTACTGGTTACACGGAAAATATTCGAAGCTGTACCTTGGTAACAAGGTCTGGACATATGGTATACAACTATGGGGTTGTACCAGTGAAACGAATCTAAACATTCCACAAACTTTTGAAAACAAAATGTTAAGTTCATTCGTCAATGCGCCGTGGTACATAAGGAACGAGGATCTACACAGAGATTTGGGTATTCCCGCGGTTAAAGATGAAACGAAAAATTTTGCAGGAGAACATACAAAACTTTTATTAGGGCACGTTAACACAACGGTGGTCCAAATTTTTGACGAAACGAATTAATTTTGGCATCTACAAAAAAACTAAGCCCTTGGATTTGACCCGATAATAACAAACCACTCTATAAATTGCGGAAAAAGCTGGAACTCTCAAAGGAAAGTAACCTTCGAAACATTCATTACTCTTGATAAAAAAAAAGCTAGATAGGTCGCATACTTAGTTGCAATACAAATACAAAAATGGTGGTGGCTTTAGTTAGGGTTAAAGTCCCACACTACTTTGGGCACGTGGTCATCGTGTCTTTTGAGATTTCCACCAGCCCACGAAAAAAAAAATTGCATGTTTATCATGCACAAGAACTACGGCTATAGCACTGCACATGTGCCATGAGCGCCGATGACGTTGATTGGCAAAACCAGACATAAATAAAAACCCAAAGACGATATGAGTTTAGTTTTATCATCAGTTTATGGCATTTGTACTGTAACACCCAAACAGAAATTCAATTTTGATGTCTAGGATGCACCATTCTGCGGCTCGCATAGCCTTTGATTTCGTCGGACACAGTAGAGGAAGATCTCGCCTTAAGTGGCACGCACAAGTAGAAACCTCCGTATTCAATGACGAAAACCCTTCCAATGGCATAGTCGCCAATAGCCTGATGCTGTTCCTGCAAAAAGATGAACTCCTGGACATCTTGGTATCATTGAAAAATAAAAAGTCGGCAGGAGAGGACGGTGTCCCAAACGTCGTATTGAGACACCTGCCAATAGAAGCAGTCGATATCTTCACCACCCTGTTTAACAATGCACTGAATAATGCACATTATCCGGTGCACTGGAAAACGGCGGTGGTACATCCTATCCCCAAAAAGGACAAGGACAAAACAAACCCTGCAAATCTTCGGTCAATAAGTCTTCTGCCGAATGTAAGCAAGGTATTCGAGAAGATAGTCAATAGAGCTCTGCTTAAGTGGGTTGAGGAAAACAAAATTATTCCGGATAATCAGTTTGGTTTTCGAGCGAGGCATGATACCATTCATGCCGCGTCGAAACTAGTGTCCGACATCCAACGGAAAAAGTAAAAAAAAAACAATGCACAGGGGCCTGTCTGGTTGACTTTGAGAAGGCCTTCGACACCGTATGGTTAGAGGGGCTTTTCTACAAGCTGACCAGACTGGGCATGCGTAAACCCATGCTATATATGATTTATGAAATGCTTATGGGAAAGAAGTTCGTTGTCAAATGTGGCAACGTAACTTCGAGTAAAGTCTTTGAAATTAAAAACGGTTTACAACAGGAGGCGGTGAACTCCCCGATATTGTTTAACATTTATCCAAGTGATCTTGTAGGTTCTCTCAGACACGCTATAGCGTACGCAGATGATCTAGTGGCGTATAGATCAGGTCCGAAAATCGAGGTCATCAAAACACTTTTGCAACGTGACTTCGATCACATTAAGGGATATTGCGATGATTGGAAATTGAGGATCAATTTCCAAAAAACCGAAACAATTCTGTTCAGGACCCCAGTGCAGAGGGCTTCTTACGATACCAGAAAAAACTGGAAAAAATTTTGTATCATGGGACAGCATGGACGGCCGTTGGCGGTGAGAAGTGAAGTCAAATACCTTGGCATCTGGCTTGACAAGTTGCTGTATTTTAATAAAAATGTGGATGCTTGTCTGGCCAGGGCTAGGGGGGCTTATGCTCTGACAAGAAGATTGTTTCATAGCAGTCAACTTGATTCAAGGGTGAAAGTCATTAGCTACATGGCCCTCATAAGGCCGATCATCGCTTACGGTTGTCCCGTGTGGTTCAATGTATCACCATCCTACATGGAAAGGATACGGCTGTTTGAGAGACTTTGCCTCCGATCCTGCTTAGGATTGTACCGAACGCCGGACTCCGAGTACATAAAATATTATCGCATCGAGGTTCTATACACAGGGGCTCAGTTGAATAGAATTGACAATTTCCTAATTAAGGTGACTCGAAGGCACGCTGCAAGGGCGATGGCTAGCGACAACAGCCTGATCTTTGGGGCATATTATCCCAATGATTTATACATGGAGAGCACGCTCATATCGGGCTTTATTCCACCAGAGGCATTCATTTACATCGATTCGTTAGGGTTAGTACAAGACAGGAACGGTTTCCCGGTTTTATACCACCGCTATCGTGACGCGCGGGACAAACGGCTAATCCGCGACGGGTACGTCGACAATGCTCCGGAGCTCCTCCGCTTTAGCACGGCTGTATCGGATCGCGATAGGATCGATGCTGCAAAACAGCGCACTTAATTCTGGTGGCTATATGAGGAAGGTGATTCTGCACTTCCTCAGGACTTTGCGGACCTTTAGTCCAACAAGGTATGGGGCGGTGCTTGTGCACCATATTGGCGTACAATATGGTTGAACGCAGGCTGCCGTGGGACCGAAAGACGCAATCAGAATGGCGACCCCTCGGGGCATGCGCAACGAGGGCTCGCCACCCCGATTATAATGTTAGGTTTAAGTAGTGAAGTAGTCTTAAGTTAGGATTAAGTAGTCTTAAGTTAGGCTTAAGTAGTTTAAGTAGTCTTAAGTTATATATAATCTAGAATAAGCTTTTATATAAAACAAAAAAAGTCACTAAACAAAGTTTTCAATTTTTTCTTTGTAAATAAAAATTAAATATAAAACCAAAAACCGACAAATCTAAGCCTAAAGGCAAAATAAAACAGCTAAATATAAGCTTACAGCGCCCACTAAGGGCCGATAAGTTAGATTAAGTAAACCAGTTATTGATAAGTTAGATTTAAGCATTTTTGTCTATTAGTAAGTTAATATTTTAAGTAAATAAAAAATGAGTTTGAAAGTAAAGTACAAGTAGAAACCGACCTCAACCAACTTGGAGTGCATAACTAGAGGCAGTTAGCTACGGAACGGGCTAATTTTGAGAGGCATGTTGATTGAGGCCCAGGTTCATTCCGGACTGTAGCGCCACTTAAGTAAGTAAGTGAGTTGCACCATTGGGCCAATTGTCAAAAATGTCAAAAGAATTTTTGACATCGTGGACTATGACCGTCATGTAAGCCATGTTTCAATTGCTCAGGAGCTTTAATTTCACAAATAATAGTTTGGAACCATTTGAATAAGGTTAACGCCACATAATTTAACGCAACAAAAAAAAAACATTACGGACGGACTTTTCATCTGCGAATCGCTGCTGTAACTTTTGATGAAAAGATAATAACTTACGGCAAAACGCACTAACCACAAATAAAACTTCAACTGTCAAATTGACAATCTGTAGAAACAGTGTTGCTAGTTTAAAAACCATACCTCTAAAAAAACATCCTTTATATTAATTAATGAAGCTGAGAATCATGTCAGCAACATCTAGCTACATCAGGGGCGGTAAACGCGGTAGTCACGACAAAGTGCGATTGTCTAAAACGAGAAAACTTTTGACAGCTCAACAAAAACGAAAGCTTTACGACTGCTAAATGTCAATCATGTGCCAGACTTAGGCAAGAAGTCTTATGTTTCCAAGCATTGTAACTATCCGCATCAAGGCCAAATTCGCCAATTATATGGGCTTTGATGAGGAATGCCGACAGATGCTCGCAGCCAAGAACGAGGCCTACAAGGCTATGCTGCAGGTGAAGACGAGAGCTGCCGTTGAGCTCTATAGGTAGAGAAGAAGGGCTTTTCAGAAAGAAGAAAAAAAGAGCAAGAAAAGCGCGTGATCGATGATATAAGGAGCTTCCCCTCCAGGAACGGTGTTCGCAAGTTTTACCAAAGTGTAAAACGTCAAAGCTGAGGATACAAGGCTTGAACAGAATCCTGTCGAAATGAAGAACGAAATATCGGAGTTGAGACAGTCGATGCTGAGGATATGGAAGAACCACTTCTGCAGACTGTTAAACGGCGATGACGAACAACATTCCGCTGTCAGGCAGAACGAACCATTCAATATTGGCAGCGACAGCGAGAACTGCCGACCACGCGACTTGAGTGAAGTGAGGATAGCAATATCTAAACTCAAGCTTAATAAGGCTTCCGGAAATGACGGCCTTCCCGCTGAGCTTTATAAAGCCGGCGGAGATGACTTGGTAAGTAACATGCACCAACTCATAAGCCAAATCTGGTCGGAAGAAGGTATGCCTGAAGAATGGAACCTCAGCATCGTCTGCCCGACCCACAAAAAAGGAGACCCTCTAAACTGATAAGTGTCTTCAACATCGCCTACAAGATCTTATCTGCCTGAAACCGTTTACCAACAACCTGATCAGCCCTTATCAGTGTGTTTTTAAGCCAGAAAGTCCACAACCGATCAAATTTTCACACTTCGGCAGAACCTGGAAAAAACCCAAGAAGTCCAAATCGATTCCCACGTTACCTTCACATTCGATACCAAAAACGGATTTAGGCAAGGCGATGCGCTGTCAAGTGACTTCTTCAATTTGATTCTTGAAAGGATTGTGCAAAACTCACGAGCCAAAACCAGATGCACAATTTTCCAAAAATCGGTACAACTACTAGCATATGCCGACGATATTGACATCATTGGCAGGACCTAACGTGACGTCATATCCACTTTTGCTAGAATAGAGAAGGAAGCGGCAAAAATGGGTTTAGCAGTATATGAGGGCAAGACGAATTATATGCTGTCAACGTGAAAGGACACACAACATCGACGAATTGGACAGAACGTCACGATTGACAGATATAACTATGAGGTAGTACAGGACTTTGTCTATCTCTGCTCCGCTATTAACTCTGACAACAACATCTCGTCAGAAATTAAACGAAGAGTAGAAAGAAGCCTAAGACAATTTATTAAATGCTATCTATTCACGTCCTTAATCCGAACACTTGCATGTTCGTTATAATATTAAACATAAGCATTAATCTATGCATAACACCATAATCATAAGATATCACTGCTAAAACATGTTCTATGTACATTTTCGTTACCGCATTTTGTTGTTCGCATAAGTTCATGCTGTTGTTATGTTAAGCTTGAAGGAACATTGTAATATCGAGATAAGGACAGTTGCAATAAAGCCTCAAAAAGAAACAAATCGTTTCAACAATTGTTTGATTTGTTTTGTTCTGCTCATCTTACAACTAATCAGAAGTGATATAAATGTACTTAAGCCCTGTTAGCGCGCGTTTTTTATTTTTTTTTATTTGTCAGTTTATGAAAATTAATTTGAAGTGAAGTATGTTCGCATGATGTGCGCAAGACTTTTATTTATTGGTAAATGATAAATTCTAAAAAATTGCAACTTCAAAATAAGATGACAGAACACGCATCGAAATTTTTGCTGGTTGCAACTGTACCTCAGCTTAAAGAAAAATTAGCCGAAATGAATTTGCCGCTATTGCGGAGCTCACAAATGCCGAACTGGAGGATTTCTTCACAGAAAATGTGGTTAACGGAATCAGCGTAGAAGGGAGTTCATCCGAGCTTGAAGATGAGAATAGGCAGATAACGCAGGAGTTAGTGACCTTACGAGAAGTGGTGAGAAGAAAGGAGAAAACTTGTGAATTTCAGAGAAGATTGGCCGAATTAAATAGCCCTGTAGAGTGTGTAAGTTTTAGAAATATTGAAGATTCGCTTCCAATATTTTCGGGTGATGATGACTTTGATAACTCTAAGCTAAACGATTGCTTAAAGGAACAGCAACATTATTCCTGAGATCAGCAATGTGCAAATCCTGGAATGAATTGAAGGCCGCTTTGCTCAGCGAATTTAATCAGCATACAACAGCTTCTGACGTCCACAAAGCATTACGCAATCGTAAAAAACTAAAAGAAGAAAACTACCAGCAATACGTCCTTAGAATGCAGGAGATCGCCAATGCAGCCGATGTTGAGGAACAAGACGTCATCAATTACACTGTTAAAGGTCACAAGCAATTGCGAGTATCGTAAAATCTATATCGATACTCGTATAATATAATCGAATTCCAACGAGAACGAAGTGACTTCAACGATATTCGCTTAGTAAAGTACAGCCCCAGAACAGAGTCCCTTATGTTTCCTAAGTTATATCTATTCCAAAGTGTTGTTCGTTTCGTTTTTTATGTGACAACCCGTTATGCATTCGAAGTATAAACATTTATTACTACATGTTGTCAGGCCAGGGGGAAAATTATCCCCGGTTTTTCAGTGCTGAGTTAACTATGAGTTAACCCAGAATTAACTAACACCGGAATAAATTTAACCCAAGAGGTAACTCATGAAGCAGTTTTTCAGTGCAGGATTAAGTTTGAGTCCGTGTGGGTATGGTGATTTCATTTGGTAGCACTCAAGATTCATCGATTTTGTTGTCCAAAAGTTATCGAAATGTATAGAATCTGCAACAACTCAGTTAATCAGCTGTTTGGTTTTTTTGCCCCATACAAATGAAATTGCTTTTGTCGCCATCTTACAAGTCTTTTTTTCTTGATTCAATCCAACTCAATATTTTAAAGTTTCGAGTGGCTGGGACCTGAATTAGTTTCAAAGTATTTGATAAAATGTCCACATAAATGAAATTGAAAAAAATTGTTTGTTTGGTATTTTATCATCTGTCAAAAACATCTGATCATTTAGTCCCAGTGTCAACTCACCAAACTTGCTGGGTTAACTCAAAGTTAACTCTGGATTTAAATTGACTGGAAAACTACTTTCTCGAGTTAACTCGAGTTTAATCCAGAAACTGGGATCATCTCGTACTGAAAAACCGGGCGTAAGGATTAGAAACATCACATTGCCAGCTTTTTTTATGGGCTTGCCAACCCAGCTTCAAAATGTCAGTCAAGCGCAATGTCGCATGCTCATTAAAGCCCAATCATTAAATATCACCATGCAATAAATAAATCCGTCAATAACATGTCTACCAACAATTAATTGCCTTAACTGTGAAACAACCACTTTGCAAGACACTAAAAAAAAAAAAAACTTTGTTGACATGTAGAAATCTTGACAACGTCACAAGTCATTCAAACTATCTGCTGGATACTTACTCATTATCTTCTTCCTCTTTCTTCTTAGGTTGGTAGTTTTTAACTAGCCGTCTGAAATAATAAAAGAAAACGAAAAAATAATTAATTTTTGAAAAGAAATTAACAAAGTAAACATGTGACAGCAATCGTATAAAAGTGACAAAGTGTTGAAGAATTTTGAAAACAAAAACACTGAAAATCTTGGAAAGCTTCCCAGTTTTATTTCACACCCAGCCTATGTATAAAAAAAAAAAAGTTGCAAAAGAAAATCTCCCACAACTTTAGTAAAACTTGCACTGATTGCAATCGCAAAGGTGATATCATCTACTTTTCATGCACCTTTCCATTGGTTCCACTTTAATTAAATTGGACACTTGCAGAGCATTTAATTGAAATAATTTTATATACAAATACAACAACACACATGATTTCTCCATACCTATATGTAATTATGAACGTCCCCTCCCAAACGAAAATAGAAACGAAAGGGCGCTGAGAAAACTGCCAGCCAGCGCGCGTGGGAAATTTTCACAAAACTGCCACCGATTGTTGTAACACAGCTGAGCAATGCAAAGGAAATTAATAACCTATGGGCCCACAGCACTGGGTGACTGTGCAGTGCACTAAAGGTGCAATAGTGAGGGAGCGCCGACTTTAATCATTTTGTCAAGATTTATGACCATTAACCTTCCCGGTGATTATGATAGATACAACAACATGTTGAGATACAATATTTTATTAATGGGGTTATATAGCTTTTCCTTTTGTCAGACTTGGTGTGTGTTTTGTTTCTCTTTAATTGTGGAATGTGGATTTATAAATCGGAGACAGGTAGGCAAGCGCAATGCAATTATTAAAATACAGAACTCTATACTATGGCCACGTCTAAGCTCACATGAAATGCTTTAAATTTTGAGGAAAATACAAGATGGGGTTAACGATGGCATCTATACAGTCCCAATAAGGATGGGAAATATGAATGACCTGAATAAGCTTCCTCGACATATTCGGACAACGGGGCATCGAGGAATCTCAACGGTAAGTCATGCTCCTTGGACATAGATAGCGGCGGACGAACCGAAAGGGAAATGGCCCCGTGTCCTAGAGGTGTCTAATAAATTGAAACTGCCCCACCATTTTAGGGGAAGTGCACTGGGTTAACTACCCACTCAGGAAAAAAAACTCTTGTTTCGAAGAATGCAAGTGAATCAGAAAGGACTGATTGTATTGTTGACGACCATGCTAAAACTGACATCGACGCCTTCGTCACTGCACCTTGAATGTGAGGAACCATGGGATGTGCCGGGCAAAAATCAGATGTTGTATCATCTACTGGGGACTGTGAGCAGAAACAGCGAGTATTGGGATGTGGAATTGTTATAAGTACCAGACTTGGGCAAGAGGTTTTATGTTTTCAAGACATTTGCGAATGTATTGTAAAAATCCGCATCAAGGACAAATTCAACACTATAAGCCTCAAATGCGATGAAGCTTTGGAGGAAGAAAAGATGATATGGCGAAAGACTAGTTCTACGAGCTCCTTGAAAAAACTTATGAGCGACTTCCGAATTAAGATGTTGAAATCGTGCTGGGAGATTTTAATGCAAAGGTAGGAAGAGACGTCATCCTTAGCAATATCGTCGGAAAACATTCCCCTTCATGACAATACGTCTGGCAACGGACTTAGGCTAATTGAATTCGCTACGGAAATAAATGCCACTATAGCCAGCACACGGTTTCCTCACCTCGATATCCGTAAGGGGACATGGCGGTCTCCAGATAAAAAAAAACTTTCAACCAAATTGATCACATTGCGGTAGAAGAGATCCACGCATCCAGTATTTTGGATTACTGAACATTCCGAGGGGCTAACATCGACTCGGACCACTACCTTGTTGCAGCCAAGTTAAGAATGCGGATATCCATCATGATACAACAATCCAGAAATACTGTGAAAAAATTTAATGTCGAAAGACAGCAATCGCAAGGCTGCACCGCCAAGGGCTTCGGGCAACGCTTATCTATTAACCTCTGGATTAGCACCATACCACCAGTAACGAATGTCGAAAAAGAATGGGAACGATGTCAAAAAGCCATTAGACCAGCCGCAAATGATGAGCTAGGTTTCTCGTGCCTACCAGCAAGAAACCCCTGGTTTGGTGAGAAATGTCGCCAGATGCTCGCAGCCAAAAACAAGGCCTACAAGGCAGGTGAAGACGAGAGCTACCATTCTGGTCTATAGGCAAAGAAGAAGGGCAGAACACCGGCTTTTCAGAAAGAAGAAAAATGAGCAAGAAAAGCGCGTGATCGAGGATATAGAGAGGTGCAACTCCAGGAATGATGTTCGCAAGTTTTAGCAAAGTGTAAACGTCAAAGCCAGGGAAACAAGCCATAAACTGAATCTTCTCGAGATGAACAAGAAAAGATCGTAGAAGACACATTCGATGCTGAGCATATGGGGAACCACTTCTGCAGACTGTTGAACGGTGAAGAATAAAAATATTCCGCTGTCAGGCAGAACGAAGCATTCAGTGAATATTGCCATCGACCGGCGAAAACTGCCAACCACCCGAAATGAGTGCAATGTGGGTGGGTATGGATGTTATTTACCAATCATGTCCGACGTCTTTATAAAGTTGTGCGGCAGCCTTATTAAGCTTGAGCGTCTTAATAAGGCTGCCGCAGAGCTTTATTTACCAATCATCTCCGACGTCTTTATAAAGCTCTGCGGCAGCCTTATTAAGCTTGAGCGTCTTAATAAGGCTGCCGCAGAGCTTTATAAAGACGTCGGAGATGATTGGTAAATAACATCCACCAACTGATAAGGCAAATCTGATCGGAAGAAAGTATGCCTGAAGAATGGAACCTTAGCATCTTTTGCCCGATTCACAAAAAAGGAGACCTCCGAACTGCGCCAACTACAGAGGCATAAGTCTCCTCAACATCGCCTACAAGATCTTATCTGGCGCAGTATTTGAACGCCTGAAATCGTTTACCAACAAACCAGATCGGCCGTTATCAGTGTGGTTTTAGGCTGGGAAAGTCCAGAAATGATTAAATCTGCACACTTCGGCAGATCTTAGAAAAGCAGTGCAAGGCGATGCCAACCTTTTCATCGATTTCAAAGCCGCATACGACAGCATTTATAAAAACGAACTATACAGAGTCATGAAAAGTCCAAACTAGTCCGTCGTTGCAGATTGACGATGGTAAATTCTTCTCCGTTAGGATTGGAAACGACCTCACAAAAACATTCGATACAACAAAAGTATTTAAGCAAGGCAACGCACTGTCATGTGACTTCTTTAGACTTTTTCTTGAGTGGATTGAGCAAATCTCCAGAGTCAGCACTAGAGGCACAATCTTCCAAAAAGTGGTGCCACTACTAGCATGCGCCGACGATATTGGCATCATTGGTCGGATTCAGCTTGATATCTTAGCCTAGTTTTCTAGTATAGAGAGAGAAGCGGCAAAAATGGCTCCAGCTGGGCAAGAATAAGTATATGCTGTCAACACGAAAGGACACACATAATCAATGAATTGGACATAATCGATGAATTGGACAGAACGTCATCATTGGTTGATATAACTTTGGCTCCGCTTTTCACTTTGACAAGAACATCTCGTCAGAAAGTAAGCGAATTGGAAGTAAAGCTCTCACTCGAACTACTACGGAGATCATATAAGTATAAGACCCTGATCATCCCAGTCTGGCTCTACGGCGCTGAAGCGTGCGCTGAACCGTATCAAAAATGGATGAAGAAATCCTTGATCGAGTTGAGAGGAATGTTCTCCGAAAAATCTTCAGAACCGTTTGCGTTGACGGGTTATGGAAACGAAAATTCAACCAGAAACTTTACGAGCTGTACAGCGACATGCCACTTGTCAAAAAACTTTGTTTAAGATGGACAGCAAGAATGAATGGAAACCAATACTCCGGCTCGCAGAGTCTTCGATTCCCAGCCAGACGTCAGACGCAGTAGAGGAAGGCCTCGCCTTAAGTTGCGCGTCCTGTCCAAGTAGGAACCGACATCACCCAACTTGGAGTGCACAACTGGAGGCAGTTAGCTAAGGACCGGGCTAATTGTAGATACGTGTCGGTTGAGGCCGAGGTTCGTTACGGACTGTAGCGTAACTTAAGTAAGTAAGTTAGCATCATGATGTCAGTGGTGAAGGCACAAATGGACCTTTCAAATAAAAATAATAATTTTGTCAATATCCCACACACAGCTTGTTTTATCCAACTTCAACATCCACCCGCTTTTCTGACGAGCCCTGCCCCTCCAAAGTTAGTAAGAATCCGACACAACTAGCGGAAAAAATCAGCAACTTTAAACATTTACGCACTTAATACTAAACTCTGATTAGCTAATCAGTGATTAACTTCTGACATTTGCAAAGGTATTTCTTATGAAAAAACTTTCAAGTTAGTCATTGGTTAGCTAATCAGCGTTTATTAATACGGCGGTTAATCAACAAAATCGTTCCTAAAACGGTAAGGTTTCTTTAAATGTTGTGACCGCCAACAGTGTCATACACCAATAAGTTAGGTTATGGCATTTCTGAAAGACTCACGTTCACGGAAACGTGTAGACACTTCGATTAACAAAAAACACCCAAGGCCAAATATAATTAATGCAATTTAGAGCCCCATTGAGTCTTGCATGTAAGCCACCTCAGACAAAATGTGCTCTTAACCACCCCACCATAGTAATGCACCCCCTAACCCTCTAATTAAATTAATACGACAGTAATACAATGCTAACCACAGCAAATAGCGGCTTTTGTTTTCACAAAACAAACACATATCAGGTTTCACCCTCGATTCACACGAGACTCCCCACACACAGTTGGCACAAATGCATATCTACACCCCCCATAGATACAATTGCAAAGCTACCCCCCCAATCGAATTCGAGCTTTAGTGCCAGTCGAGCAGTATGCCATCATATGGTGTCAATTATTGCAACAGTCTATCCGGAACTTTATTTAGCGTCAAATTGTCTCTAGCCCCGCAGTTCTCTTTCAAATCGGAGGCATCGTCGTGTCCAGCTATGTGATGGTCACACAAAGGGGGGCCGCAAAAAAGAAAGAAAACATGGCCACACGACTACGACATGCCATACGCTTAAAGTCGCCCATTAAATGGGAATCAAAATAATCACGATAATTGAACACCTTTTACGATGTGTGATGTCACCATGGAGCAGTATCCGAGTATGAAGAAAAAACAGCTCAAGACCGTAGCTTCACACTTGACCCGGGTGTAATAAACTGTTTAGAATGGCTGGGCTTTGTACACCACCAGAGTATCTACGTACAATTTTCCATTGTTGTCGTCGAGTCGATGACATTCCGATGTGTTCCTTGAGTGTCCAAGTGCAGAAAATTACACGACTTTGGTGAACGGTTGGCTGGTGAAAGACCTTGAAGCTCAATCAAACTCAAGGAGTTTCTTCTTGTTAGCTGATTTAAGTGTTGATTGGGGTGGATCTTAATGGGGTGTGCTTTATTTTTTTTTTTTCATTCCTCACTTGAGCGAATAATAGACGAGGAAATTTGGGAGAAAATTCTTTTGAAGAAAATTGACAAAATTTAGTGTCGCCTTTAATGGGTGAGATTTCGTCAGGGCGTTGCGAGATTATCCGGTGTGAAATTGTTAGATAATTTTAGTTAAGTCGAATGTGGTCGTCGTTTTAATGGAGTTTAGCCTTTAGTACGATTTCGCATAACTACCTTGGTTACACTAGGGACTACAATCCATGGTAACCACAAGTATTTGAACACTTTACCAAAGAAGAGGACCGACCCATGCAATTCATGAGCAGAGCTGAGAGTATCTTAAAGTAGGAATCGTAATCGGTTGTCATATTGGAACGTACAAACAAAAAGTCGATTTGGGAAGTAATGTCCTCGTTACTCCTACAATTTGCTGTAATCAACTTTTGTGAGAGCACGCGATTTTTGGTGCTACAGCTTGACCTCAACAAACATGTCCCTCTTAATAGCCAGGTCCTAGCTATGGTTTTTGTAAGGGAGAGGTCTTACCTCACTGCGTCGATAACATAGCGGCCGCCCAAGACATTAGAGTCTATTTGATCAACATGATCTAAAAATCTTAAAGGTAAGTAGGTTGGTAGAGGTGGTGGTTCAATGAATCCAAGTAGCACTGATGTGCATTTTTGTTACCACGACTCGTGTGAGTCGTTTATGATTGTTGACGATGTGATACAATCGGTGTCTAGATGCACCCTGTGTGGTTTAGAAATCGGATAAGATCTTGTATCCTCTTACCCGAGATGTCGTCAGAGAATGGTTGGTCTAATGCACGCAATCTGGCTCTTTCTGGTGCGGACATTTGCAGATGAAATGGGAGAGGGTTTCTCTTTCATTTGCACTCCTACATCTTCGGCATTGGCGGTTGTATGGAATCCCTAGTTTGGCCGAGTGGTGTCCAATAAGCCAGTGCCAAGTGACTATCGCCGTTGTTCTTCCGATATCTGAGCGTCCTATTCAGTAAGTCGTTTGTTCTGCTCTTGTCGTAGGCAGGCCATATTTTAATCGCTATGGTGCAGTTTGTTAATTTTCTCCATTTGGAGTCGGCCTTTTCCAGAAAGTATGAGTGGATTTGTCCTTTACCCGCACCTAGCGGGATACGGATCCTTGCCTGGCCAGCTCGTCTGTACGTTCGTTGCGTTCAACGTCACTGTGCCCTGGGACCCAAAGAAGTGTGACCCTGAAGCGTTCACCCAGGTGGGCAAGTTCTTTCCTGTACCAACTTGGAGGACATGTTAGCCGAGTTGATGGCCCTAATGGCCGCTTGTGTCGCGCCTCTTTTCCGTGCACGTTCGTTTCGTTCAATGTCACTGTGCTCTGGGACCCAGAGAAGTGTGACCGTGAAGCGCTAACCCAGGTGGACAAGTTCTTTCCGGCATTCCTGTACCAACTTGGAGGAAATGGTAGCCGAGTTGATGGTGTTAATGGCCGCTTGAGAATAGCAAAATTTTGCTTTTGTATAGTGTCACGCCTCAGTTTTGCTCGAGCCGAATACGCTGGCAAAATCCGGTAAGCGATATGAAAATGATAATTTCGGTGATTCCGAGTAGATTCCGGAGCCCACACCACAGTTCATGTTAGATCCTTCGGTGTAGACGAACATGTCGATATCTCTTACTACTTCGTTCCTCTACCACTGAGCTGTGGTAGGAAAACCTACGTGGAAGGCTTTTGTTTAAGCTTAGTGTGGATGTGATGTAATCAGTTGGAAACGTGAGCATGCCGTTTGGTAACGAGTGCAGGATATTATCGTGGTCATACGGACTTGCAGTCCACTCCAAGGAGTGGACTCCTTGAGTCTTACTGCACAGCAAAGTGCGGTATCTTTAATGTGTAGGTCGGCATGCAAGAGGTGCAATAGTACAGTAAGGGAATCCGTGCTGGCTTTTCCTCGCAGCCTTTGAAGTTTTGTGAGGTTGTAGCCTTTAATCAATGCGGGCCACCATACTAGTGAGCCTGTGTACAGTCACAAGGTCATTTTTTGTTGAAGTCCGCACTTCTTTCCAAAGGTTTTGCTGCAAGCATAGAAGCCAACAGACGCCTTCCTTACTCTTTGTTCGATTTTGTGTTTCTAGTTAGATTTTGGGTCAAGCATGAAATATATCTAGCGCTGGAATAAAGTGTGCCATTTGGAGTGGGCAGGCTGGGATCGGGTATTTTGGTGTTGACGGTGAATAGAATCAATTCCGTTCTGTTCGGGTTTACACCGATGTCCACAACATGCAGCCCAGGTACTAACCTTGTCTAGAGCAGCCTCTAGAAGGTATTGCGTTGTTCGTGTCGTTGTAAGACAGTTAGGAGAGTGTGTCGGTTTAGCTAAAACCGCTTATATTGTCGGTCGTTGAAATACTATGAGTCTAGGAATGATTTCTCTAATCTCCACCGAACATCTGCCATGGTAATATCGTTTATAATGAGGCAGACCTCATACAAGTCTGTCTACGCCGTGCCAGTGTTTGCAGCTTCGAAGGGAAATTCTTTATTTCTGTGAAAGTAAGGTCGATGCCATTGTATATGGAACTCGATTTCTTTTGCATGGCCACTACGGGCACGAATCATTTTCAAGTTGTTGCCCAATCCACGAACATACGACGCTTCTGGTGGTCAAGGGGCTTCAGTTTTTGCGTCAATTTAACCTTGTAAGAGTGTATGCCAAGATCTTTTCGCAAAATTCGCCACAACGACGTCACAGAGATGCCCAACGCTTGAGAACGACGTGTGAGAGACACATTTGGGCTTTCTTCAACTGAAGCCTCAGCGGCAGAAATATTCTCGACACTACGGGCACTTCCTTGTCTCACTGGCACGGGAACATTTTGTACTGTGCCTGTGGATTTAAATTTTTCCACTAGACGCTTAATTGTTGATCTGCAAGGACGATTATGACGACCAAAAATTGGACGTAGCGCTCGAAACGTTGAGGCCACTGACTCCGAATTTCGGTTGTAAATTTTAATAATTTCGACTCGTTGTTGGATCGTATATCTTTCCATCATGAAATGGCAAACCTTACTGAAGAGAAGTGTCAAAAGAGCGGCAAGATATATGGCGTCGTTTGCTGTCCCTGTCGCTCAACTTTTGTAGCGTCCCTGTTGAAAAACCCGATAGATCGTCAGAAGGAGCTCCTCAAGCTGTGGCTTGGTGATAAAATTCAGAAATGATTCCTCATAAACTTCCAGCAATCAATTTTAGCTTTTCGTTTGTCATGCCGTTTGCTCGCAAGCCTCATGCGCTATGTTGAAGAAAAACCTTGGAGCTGTCTTTCGTTTTGGAAATTCTTTCGAATGTATGCCTCGATAGGGTCTATTAAAATACAAACACTTCACGTCCGTTATGTCATGAACGTACATGAGGCTTGTGGTGCAGAAAATCTAAGACCCCATCCCTCCATCTATGCCAAAGCTTTGTATTTCGCATTGATGTTGGGTATCCAGGTCCTCCATTTCCCTCCATGTCCCAACATTTATTAATAACCCCACCATTTCCACAAAAGTTAAAACGCAGTTCCTGAAAAAATCAATTTCCCTTAAATTCACAAACTTCAATGGATTGTATCGCTTGCACCCTCCTGTCCATATATGCCCCTAAATCCCTACATAAATAGAAATAAATGTCTTCCTGTTTTATGGATTGCCCCAAAACATCAAATGGCTATCGCCGCCTCTGCCACTTCAATCCGACTTAAAAGTTTATTATAGACCCGCTAATATTAGATTATTTGCATAGATGCTCAAATAAACTTTCCGGTCGTATCTTAATAGGGAATTTCGAGAGCCAACGGCGCGTTTCTTTGCTCGCAGTATTCTCCACCCTCTTCACGCGGCTACCACCTGCTTATCTTCGCCCTCATATATCTGTATACATGAAAAAATTAACAAATGACGTTCCTCCTCCATTGCGCAAAAAAAAAAGAAAAAAAAAACCCAAGTGCGAAAATAGATTCATTCCACTGCCACCCCCACCACCAGCCCCTAAAATCCACAACCTCACACTGTGTACAGTGCAATGAAAATCTCTGACAATTTGTTATTCCAACGACACGACTAACAAGCTTGTTAGACGACGTCGCTAGAGCTATCTAGCTAACCAAAGAGCTGAAATGAAGTGAGAGATTATAGGCCACTTATAATGTCCACCATCTCATCACCACCACCCACCCTGTCGACGTGGGTCACAGAAATAAACTGACACAGAGTAGTCCTCCCGCCGCCGCCCGTGTGTCGGTGTCCCGCTCTGTCGAAGATGCGTTACGCGAACCAGATAAAATGCGCGAGCAAAACCAGGTCGAACAATCTCCATGTATCTGCTCCTATGGAGAGATGTTAATTTTTCGCAATCTCACACCAAGTGCCAAGTGCAGAGGCGGCGATATTATCGTCGTTGTCTTGCTGCGCTGCGATCAGGGAATAGCGTTGAAAAAATTTCACAAAAAACACGCAAAGATCCGAAAAGATCTGTTTATAGTGGGAATTAACGAGCGAGATTCACCATTTCAACTCGAAGAGTATCCTCAGATACTCAGCATTTATTTTTCATTTTTATATTTATTTACTCAATTAATTCGAGAAAAAAAAGGTGGTGGATAAAAACAAAGAAATACACCACGGCCAGAGGCAAGGGGGTGAAGATCGATCTGTTTTTAGAACGCGCACCACACCATTGCTGCTGTGTGTTGAGTTGTGGTTGACCTTGCACCCGATATTCGTAAATTATTCTCACAATTTTTTCTATTTCAGGAAAAAAAAAAATTCCTTCCTCTGAGGTACTATTTTTGCCTCCAAATTTGGATATGGCGCTGCTGACACTGATGGCGTCTGGAAGCCACCTGCAAAAGGCAATCTCGTCAAAAGAAGTAAACATGCGGCGTTGAACCTTGATTTAGAATTATGGTCGCGTTTGTGTTCGGATTCGATGTAATTTCTAATCGAACGGGATAGGGGCGCTGGGGAACACAAGTAGCTGAAGCTGATTGTAATTCATAATAGTTGACAGGTTGTCCTATAAGATATCTGTTTTGGCCGAGTGTGTTTTGCATGCGCAGGCGCACAGTTCCACCGATCGTTTGGACAGAGTCCGTGCGGAATGCATCTAAATGGTTGAGTGATTTTATAGCGAGCTGTGGCTATTTTATGGATTTATTCAGACATGATGAAGATATGGATTTTTACGAGCTGTAATTCATATTTTTATGACCCAGGGGGATATGGTTAACCTGATGGCTTGACGATTGCGTTGTGCTGAAGTCGTTGATTTTATGAATTAAGAATTATTGGCGTCATTGAAGGTAAGAGGATACCTGATAGGTATCCACAATATTGGTACGCAAATGTAGACTCGGATTTAAATGCTGTCAGCGGCTATGGGGTTTGAGCAGGTTTTGGATCGATTTGTTATTCAGATTTAGACTATGGAAAGCAGAAAAGTACTAAAACTACGAAAACATCATCCTTGGTGATTTGGTTATCGAATTTTATTCAGTTTTGGGCGATGGTAAGCTGAAAATGTACTCATAATCGAACAGCCTTATCATTGGTAATTTTCAGCGTTCACATTCCCATGTATTAGGTACAACAACACAGATGATTTGTGAAGACGGACCGAAATTTTTGTAATTTGTGCAAGATATCGAGCACACAACAAACATCCAGATATTCGTAATGACATTCATTGCAAATATATTTGATCTCGTTCTCTCATTTGAGCCGAAAAATTATACTTGATCACAATCACAAACTCTAACTTCGATTAAAGATTAATAACAGCGATCGACACTTACCAATATCGATGCCAAGGAAAAAATATCATCTACGGGTTTAACGGAACTATCAAGCCACTTACTGGGATCACTTGGGAGGATACTTGCGCAGAGGCTGTAACAGATATCATTCCTCTTAGAATGGAAATATTCATATGTCACGCTATTAAAAAAAGTTGATTGAAACACATCAGGGTTCAATAAACGATGCGAACAAAAAGTATCAGCGAAACAGGAGGAGTTAAGGAAGTCAGCACAAATTCACTTAAAAAACTATAAGCTTCCAACAGTAAGAGAAACATAGCCAAACAATGAAAGCCACAAAGAGGGTTTTACAATGAAAGATTAACAAAGACACTTCTGGCAAGTCCGGAAGGCTCACGGACATTTTAGGCAGTGAAAAAAGTAGTTAGTAATATACCTATAGCCAGACACTACTACGATGTTTAACCGAGACAATAGTGTTCGCTACGGTTGAGTTTCCAACCTGTTTTTTCGGAGGCAGTGGGTGCAATGATGTTCTTACTGAATGTAACCAGATGTTGAAATCTTTGGGCGTATATATATGCTTTTTATACTGAGGCTAGATCAGAAGTCGTTGAAATATTTGTTGTATCGACTTGCATTTCGCTGCGTTTTTAGCTACCTCGGTATATGTGGTCGGTCCGAAGAAGAAGGTTACTAACACAAATTACGAGCAAATTACAAATACAATTACAAATTACGGGAATGCATCGCCTTGTCTTTGCAATTTCTGAAATCTTTGCAAGCAATATAGAGCCGAAAAGCTAAGGCAAAAAGGCTTTTCAGAAGGAAAATTTTAACCAAAGAGTAAAACGTCAAAGCCAGGGCTAGAAGGCTCGAACACAAACTTTTCGACCTATGTCAAGCGAGAATAGCAATATCTTAAGTCTAACAAGGAAGTTTCGGCTTTCACGCCGAGCGAATGATTTAATAAGCAACATTCAACAACTCGTAAGAAAAATTTGGTCGGATGAAAGTATGACGCGAGAATCGAATCTCAGCACCGTTTGCCCGATTCACAAAAATAGCCCCTCTGAACTACCAACTAAAGAATCATAAGTCCCCTCAAAGTCGCCTACAAGATCCTATCTGCCATAATGTGTGAACGCCTGAAACGTTTTACCAACAACCTGATCGGTCAGATTGGTTTTAGGCCAGAAAAGTCGACAACTGATGAAATCATCACACTTTGGCAGATCCTAGAAAAAAACCCATGAAGTACATATCGATACCCACCACATATTCATCGATTTCAAAGCCGCATTAACGGTCAAAATAATCCTCCATCAGAGCAATTAATTCGATTAAGTATGGAACGTTTTTGCATCACGTTTACTCTAAATGAAAATAGGCATCCACAGAGACGTCGTACAGTGCGTACAGAAGAAGTCATTGCTGTTGTAGAACATATGTAAAGGAAGACCCGAAGCAGTCTGTTCGCCATCGTGCAGAGAATTACGCGTGTTATATTATCCTGTAAGGCTTTTTCTGCTTGTCCACATAGTCTAACGACTTTACATAACCCCACAAGAAATAATCAAGAGGCGTTAAATCGTATGATCTTGGCGGCCAACTCACAGAGCCATTTCGAGAAATTCATCCTTCAAAATTTCCATTGTTTTACGAGATGTGTTGCATGTGGCACAGTCTTGATGAAACCACATGTAGACCAAGTTCAACTCAGCCAACTGGGGCAAAAAAAAAGTCGGGTATCATGGCTCGATATCGTTCGTGGTCGTCTTTGAAGAAAAATGGACCGATGATGCCACCAGCCCATAAACAACGAGAAGCTGTCGTTTTTTCGGGATGCATCGGTAATTATTGTATGGCATGTGGCTGTTCATCACTCCAGATGCGACAGTTTTGCTTATTTACGTACCCGTTGAGCCAGAAATGAGCCTCATCGCTGGTCGCCATAATATGGTCGTAACAAACGGTGCACATTTTTCACAGAGGATGAATTTTGATAATAAATTTCAGTAATTTGCAATCGTTGCTTGTTTGTAAGTCTCTTCATGATTAAATGGCAGAATATACTTAAAGCTTTGCACTTTGACAGATGACGTTTGGACGCCATTACTAACCAGTGCTGCCATCCTGAAAAACTTAACTCTTAAAAAATCACCCGAAAGCAGCAAAAGTGGGTTTAGCTATCAACTCGAAGGGACACACAAAAGCAACGAATTGGACAGCAACGCCATCATTGACAGATGTAACTTTGAGTAGTACCGCAACTTTGTCTCAGCTCCGTTATTAACTCTGACAACACCATCTTGTCAGAAATTAAACAAAGAATTACTCTTGCCAAACGCTATTTCTTCGGGCTAAGAAGGCAATTTAATAGTAAAGCCCTCACTCAAACTACTAAGGAGATCCTATACAAGACCCTGATTATCCAAGTACTGATCTATGGCGCTGAAGCATGGAACGTATCAAAGGCGGATCTAGTCGTTTTGAACGAAAGTCCGTTAAAAAAATATTCTATCCGTTTGCCTTGACGGCCTATGGAGACAAAGATTCAACCAAGAAATATACAAGCTGTTAAGCAATATACGCCCAGTGAAAAAATTCGGCATTTGACATTTCATTTCGGAGAGTCTTCGGTTCCCAGCCAGACTTCGAACGCAGGCATCACCTTAAGTCGAGTCCGACTTTAATCAACCTGAAGTGCGCAACTGGAGGCAGTTTGCTAAGGTTAGTTAAAAAGTTTCTATAGAAGAATTACAGACAATCACATTCAACTAAATATCTTCAGCCACTTGTTCGAAATTCCTTACAGTTTGACAGAAAACGTCGTTTTTATAAAAAGTGGCTAGTGGGCGCATTTTAAAGTCATGCGCAGGGAGCTAATATACCAAATTTCGTTATTCTAGCTCAAAAAAAGTCCTAAAAATCGGTGACAGACAACGGCATATAAAGCCATCATTTAAAGAAATAAAGAACTTTTTTTTTTTTAAGGAGTTTTGCGAAATGAAAACCTGCCTGAAGTTATTTCGGATACCACCGATAGAGTATATCTCCACTATACCCTACATCTTACCTATATCTCCTTTCTTCCTATTTTCCAACGATGTGGACGGCATGTGGTTTCAACAACACGGTACCACACTCCTGGTAACATCCCTCAGTATTTAGAATCAGCCCCTTGTTCAAAGGATTTAACGCCGCTGGATATCTTTCTATGGTGTTACTTGAAGTCAAAGGTATACCTATCCCATAAAGTCCCACCCATGTATTGTAAACCCAAATCCAAAGCTCCATCGACGAAATCCAACTACATTTCTGCAAAATGGTCATAGGAAATTTCGACAAAAAATTGTGAATGTGGCCAGCGAGGCCAGATATGCAACTCCATACATAATTTTGGGACACCCTTTAAATTCGACTATAACGCACACAAAGTAAGACTTAGACCTGAGTTGGAGCAGGTGGGAGTATTATCAAATCTAGTTTGCAGCACATTTTCAAATCAAGCAACTTCGACGATAACTTTTTCCAATCACAACAAAGCCATTTATCTCTGTTTCCCCTTCACAATTTTCTTATCGAATTTAAACAGCACAAACTAGATAAAACTTCGACAATCAGTCACACACCCGGGTAAACAACACCGTTTCACTTGAATATTGTATCTAGTATCTACTCACCTCAATTTCGACGCATATTCGGTTTCTATCGCCTGTCTGTCACGTACAAAGTTTCCATATTTGTCTAAAAAATCAATGCCCTTGGTTGTGTGTATCGATAAATTGTCGTACTGATCCTGTGGAGAGACGAAACAAACAAAAACAAAATTAGATACAAAAATTAATTAATCAAAACAAATTAATAAAACAGCAAAGAACCACGAAAACAAAGTCTAAGTGCATTCCAAAAATGAAATTCTGACGCGCACTAGATTTTATAAAATTAGCATGATTGGTGGTTTTCCAAAAAAAAGCACGCACACATCCAAGCTGTCCAGAAAATTTTAAGGAATTCCAAGTCGCATTAACGTTGTATCCCACTTGTCGAAAAGCTAAGCGTTTTCATCGTTTTTATGTTCCAAATCAATTGATCTTCAGCAAGACCGGGGTGGTCAGAACACCGAAATGGGGGAACTGACAGACACACACATATCTACGATCTGGAAAATTATCTGACGTGGTCGGGTATGAGTGGAATGGAATTGTAATAAATCACAATCTCGGTGTGCTGGGTTACGTAAGGAAGCATACATATCTGGGCGCGAGGAATGTCAGACGCTCACGTTCATGATTCAAGTGGGTGGACGGCGAATAAGCTAACAGAACTGCGACTAGAGAGCGAGAGGGAGGAATGTTCGTCTTGACATTGTCAAATTAAGGGAGGTGAACCCCGGGCAGCAACAAATCTACGAACAGGTTTTTCTTGTGTTCCTCCTCGCGGATGGACAAATTTGTGGTGTCACCACCCACGGCCATATGGTAGCTGGGACGAGTGATGATCGCTGAGCTAATGACTGCCGACTTTAAAATCATGGTAAACAATCGCCGGCTAATGACTCAATTGGAATTCGCTGAAACCACACGGGAGAATCATCACTGCAGGGTGATGGTGTAATGGGCCCTGGCGAATGGCCTAGAAAGTTGGTGATGACTAATGGTGGTATGTAAGACTAGACTTGAGACTTGACGACATAACGAGGATTGATAGGTCTGTGAAAGACTGAAAAGGGGAAGATCTTCACCCCTATTGAGGTATCTGTTTAAAATTTTCTCCGATTTAATCGATATCGGAGAATTTTGTACCGGGGTATCAGTTTGGATTTGCATTTCGAGCAGATCTTCCGACAAAAAGCATCGCATATGATCTCGCGACGACTTAATGAGTTCAATCAACAATTTTTGACAGATACGCGTTAAATTTCTTCGGAAGTTCTCTGACGTGGAATTCCGGCAGATTTTTTGAGGATAGTCGACTAGGGTTAAGCTATATTCACATTCACAATGACAAAATGAATATTTTTGGTGCAACAACATGCTCGTTACCACCAAAGATTATATAAAGTCATACAGATGACGCACTCCATTTAAGAAAAACTGTTCTATGGCGGGACGTACTGACACAGCCCACCATTTGTTTGGATTTGGTTTCTCATGTGTGCACGTGCATACCTCCCGCGCCGGCACCATAAAGCTGATGAGCAAAAGTTTCTGTTTTTTGTTCTCAATGCGTCATCTTACTTACTTAAGTGGCGCTACAGACCGGAATGAACCTGGGCCTCAACCAACATGACTCTCCAATTAGCCCGATCCTTAGCTAACTGCATTCATTCAAGTTACATTTCAAGCTGGTTGAGGTCGATTTCTTCTTGTGCGCGCCACTTAAGGCGCGTCCGACGTCTGGCTGAAGACTCTGCGAGCCGGAGTATGGGTGTCCATTCATTCTACATGACCTTGCCATCTCAAACGTCCAATGCGGAGTTTTATGACCAGGGCCATGTTGCGGTACAGCTCTTATAGTTCTTGGTTGAATCTTCGTCTCCATAGCCCGCAACGCAAACGGGAGCGAAGATTTTTCGAAGAATTTTCCTACAAAATCGTTTAAGGATTTATTCATCCGCTTTTGAGACGGTCAATGCCTCAGCGCCGTAGAGCAGTACTGGGATTATCAGGGTCTTATTAAGGATCACCTTAGTAGTTCGAGTGGGCTTTACTTTACTGAATTGGCTACTTAGCCCGAAAAAACAGCGGTTGGTAAGAGTAGTTCTTCGTTTAATTTCTGACGAGATGTTGTTGTCAGAGTTAATGGCGGAGCCGAGATAGACCAATTCCCGTACTACCTCAAAGTAATATCTGTCAATGGTGACGTTCTGCTCAATTCGTCGATGTTGTGTGTCCTTTCGTGTTGACAGCATATACTTCGTCTTGCCCTCATTTACTGCTGCACCTATTTTTGCCGCTTCCTTCTCTATACTAGCAAACATGGCTAAGACATCACGTTGAGTCCCTACCAATGATATCAATATCATCGGCGTATGATAGTAGTTGTACCGATTTTTGGAAAATTGTGCCTGGCTCTGGAGTTTTGCACAATCCTATTAAGAATCAATTTGAATTGAAGACGCATAGCCTTGCCTAAAGCCTTTTTTGGCATCGAATGGGTCGGAGAGGTCGTTTCCGAACCTGATGGAGCAGCGAGAATTCTCCATCGCCATTCTAAACAAACGGAAGAGTTTGGATTGTATACCAAAACTAGACATGGCTCTATATAGTTCGTCTCTATAAATGCTGTCGTATGCGGCTTTGAAATCAATGAACAGGTAGTGGACTTCTTGGTTTTTTTCCAGGACCTGCCGAAGTGTGAAAATTTGATTGTCATCTGTATGACTCTATAATCTTTGTTACCACCCAGGACCTAACTTTTTCTCAAAACCTTTCATGGTTATGTGTGTATTTCTTGCACGATACCGGGGTCTACAGTTTTGTGCCGAATTTTAACGACTGACTTGTGATGAGTTTTCTGTGGCAATTGATACCACTCGGATGACTTGTCAGATCATCGCTAGGTGATGGGAATAAGACGGTTATTGATCGATGGGAAACTATGTGCAATATAAGTCTGATATGGAAAAAAGTCACTACCGACGAGACTTACATATCTTAAAAGGAGAACTTTACGACATCCTGGATGAACCCTACACTGCCTGCCCGGAGTGCAATGTTTACTGAACCGTACTCGATTAAACACATCCATTCGATTGGCAAACTTGTGCAGTGATTTCCAAGCAGAGATCCTAGCCATACTCGAAGCTGGAAAATCAACAGGAGTATTGGACATATCACAAGAGGATATCTCCATTTAGGTAGATAGCCAAGCGGCCATAAAAGCTCTTGCATCAAACATAATAAAATCACGTGTAGTTGGACGCTGCCGTTAAGAGCTCAAGGCTCTTTCTAACCAGCACAAAATCCATATTATCTAGGTGCCAGGACACAATTACATTCCAGGAAACGAAAAAGCTGATGAGCTAGCGAGAATAGGATTGTCCAGCTGCATCTCCTCACAATTGACTTGAGCGTGATAGGGGAAGACGTATACCGCCTAACTTATCAACCCACAAACATTACCTAACCTGAGATTGGGATCAGAGGGTGGACTAGCCGACGGAATTTTCATACCTCACCCATGTTCAAAAAGGAAGACCGAGCTTAATGTTAAGTTATGAGCGATCGTGGATGCAATGGCGTGGATGCCATCAGAAAGGATGCTCAAACCTAGTGAATTTTACAATCAGACTCCAATGTTCGAGACGACAGGAAGTCTGGACGTTCTGATCGAATAGCTGGTAGAATGGTGATCAGGTTCAAAAATTAAAGGTTGCCGCAAGGATCCAAAATCCAAAATTTAAAGCTGCCGCAACTTTACTGAGTAAGTACCTCAACCCATACAAAGCTTCATATTGTTTTAGGAACACATCAATATAATCAATGTTGACACTTAGGAATTTTACGCACGAAGTCCAAAAAAAAAAAACTTTCATCGGCCAACTACTTTGACAGTTTATTGCAACTCCACGCGCAGTCCTCCACCAGCAAGCAAATGTATCTTCAGATACAAATTCCAACACAGCAGCAATAACCATACGCGTGATGAACATGTTTTCCACTTTTAATTACCATCCACCCGCATTTTCACTTTAACGTGCAAAAAAAAAAAAAAAATTGGAAACTCTTTTCTATTTCACTGTCTCTTTCGTTTGACGTTGCGCGTTAACAAAAGGGAAACTCAAATCCATTAAACAGGTGCTTTTCACCATATCACCCGTCAAAAGATATCCATATGCATGCGCGCAACGCACACATGCATTCTGGGGGCTCACACGTCACACACACCTCCGTCACTTGTGCATTTTCAGTGAAAGTTGACGTAACTCTCTGCAAGTGCGCGCACGCGTCCAAATTTGGCGCAATGACACGATCAATGCGGGTATGTCAACCGCCGCGACAATCCCTTTTGGCTGCGCAGGCGCATAGATCACAAAATCCAACTCAATATTCAAGGTGGTGCTACACTGGAGGTATTATATCTGTCAACGCTACCATCGGAATACCTCTCATCTCTAATGAGGTTCATTTGTAATCTTGGCGACGTCAAGCCCTAACGCTTTAGCAGCACCAGTAGAAGAGGATATCGTATACAAGCATTTATATGGCCGTACATGCATTGAATCTGTTAATGAGATTCTGCGAGAGAGGGAGAGAGAGGGAGTGCGTAAAAAGCTAGTCCAACGGCTATAGATACTTTTGTGAAGTTTGATCACGGAGAGATTACATGATGCAATATGGTGACGGGATGCTATGATTTGAATTGACAAGTGCTGTGCAGAAAGTGCCAATCCTGTGTAGTTATTGGGCCACTTTTGTGCGGTGCCAAACATGGTTAGGTAAACGGTTAAATAACCTAACAAATGTGTAAGATATTATTTAACCGAGGAATTTAAGTTTTTCTCTTATTTTTTTCGGTGAGGTAATTTTTGGCACTAGTACATGTGGTAGTACGGGGCGATATGGGCGGATTATTAAAAAGGAGGTTAACTTTCAGTCATACGCAGGTAATTGCGTTTAGGAATTCATAATGCGGACAATCTGTCAGTCCTGAGTACATATTACCAAATGGAAGATGTTATGCTTTATTGTGGTATGCATTTTAAATGTTTTAGTGAAATTTACGAACTTAAGAATGCTTTTATAAACACGCACTCTCTTACGCGCTTTTATGTAAATATTTAGAAAGTCAAGACATGATAGCTGGTAACAAACTTGCACATGTAGAAATGCGGATATGAGAAGCTATTAGCTGATAACGACCAAACGTCATTGGGTTTCCTAAGTCATAATCGCCTGGCTGTGATATGCAACTCTGAACCAAATTCTACAAAGTCGGTAAAAAAGGGAACCTACTGAGCCAAAGGCAATCTGAAAAAAGACTCTTCGCTCATCGACCAAAGTCAGCACACAGTGTAAGCGGTATCAGAACTTCATAAAAAAAAAGATCGCCGGATTCTCCCAAGACTTTTTAAATGCGGAATCTTAAAACTACCTAGAGGAAGCCAGTCCGGAATAAGATAAATGACCCAATTACCAAATTCGGCTAGGGAGACCCCTGCAGCTAATTAGCTGCAGGAATTTGATGAGTATACGGGCTCCATAAAATGACAACAGATAATGGTTTTGACTTCCGCCCCGATAGACCTTACGGCAGATTATCTAATAGACCTTACAGCAGCTTGTCGAATACTGCTCTAAGTAGTTCTACCTTCTCGAGACATGAGATCCACAGAGCAATCAATTTTTCTTCTATTAATATAAAATAGCTGAAGGCACGCATCCACCATTATTAAAATGAACACATTCAGAGGGGTAAGCGAGGCCTCGGATAATTTTCTCCTTAAATCCAAACTCAACATTCTAGGAGAATACATAATAGATGTACCTCACGTTGCACACCTAGAGCGCCAGAGATAGCCAGAGGCAATCTGACGAAAGACTCTTCGCTCATCGACCAAAGTCAGCACACAGTGGAAGTGGTATCAGAAATTCATCAGAATAAAGATCGCCGAATCCTACCCAGACGACTACCTGTCACTCCCAAAAAGATGTCAGTGACATGATGAACCTTGCAAACTCTGAAAAGAGTTGAATCAACCACCATCCCATGGAGTGGTAAACGTCGAAAAAAAGGAATTTCCTCATCACATGTAAATTCAAATCTCGACTATCCACCAAGAAAAAGTTACGGTTGGCATGGACATAGAGACTTTACGTTGAACCGCTCGGGCACCTAAGATAACCAGAGGTAAACTAGGAAAGACTCTTCGCTCCCCCACCAATGTCATCATCACATAGTGGAGGCGATATCACAACTTCATCAGAATAAAAATTGTCGAATCCTCCCCATACTACCAGCATTTCCCAAGAAGATGTCGCTGATATACGGAAGCTTGCAAACACTGAAAAGAGGTGACAAAATAGACACATCTAATGGTGCTGGAACGCAGGGCTGTAGTGTAGAGCGGCAACAGTACTGAGCCAGAAGATGGTGAAAGAAGATAGTCCTGACTAGGAATATGGCTGAACAAGCTGTTTCCCTGCTTGAAAATGTCAAGTCTCGCCGCTCTTTAAAAGCCAAAGAAAGGTTGCAAATCAGAAATTCAAAATCGCTACGCACCGAAACCCAGAGAATGGTAAATGGACAACCTGTCAATAAAAGTAAAAAAACAAAGAGCACGTAGATCTCGGACCTCAATCTCCAGAAAGAATAACTCTCCCCTCAGTATTGATGGCATAAGCTGAGATACCAAAACCTTGTTCCGAAACCTAGAGAATGGTTAATGGACATCATGTCAAAAAAAGTAAAAAAGAAAAACAGATCAAGTAGATCTTGGACCTCCAGTCTCCAGAAAGAAAGAACTCTCCCCTCAGTATTGATGGCATAAGCTGAGATACCAAAACCTTGTTCAAATGCACTAACTGGAGGTGTAGGATGTATCGTCTGATTCATCGATCAAGTTTGCATGGAAAAAGAGTGATATACCTGGCCTTGAGCCTAAGTTCTTTATTCATCCCCTCAATACTGATGGCATAAGCTGAGATTACCAATAACTGATCCGAATGGACTAACTGAAGATCTCTTCAGATGGTGAGGTTATACTTTATCCACCGAATCATCGATCAAGTTAGTATGGGAAAAAGTGAACTACCTGGCCTTGAGCCTAATTTCTATATTCATATGCCCTCAGTCTTTATGACATAAGCTGAGCTACCATAACCTTGTTCGAATGAGCTAACTGGAGATCTCTTCAGATGGTGAGGTTATACTTTGGAGGTTTTATCCACCGAATCATCGATCAAGTTAGTATGGGAAAAAGTGAACTACCTGGCCTTGAGCCTAGCTTCCTTATTCATCCACTCAGTATTGACGGCATAAGCTGAGCTACCAAAACCTGGTTCGAATGGACTGACTGGAGATCTTTTCAGATGGTGAGGTTATACTTTGGAGGTTGTATCCACATAATCATCGATCAAGTTAGTATGGGAAAAAAGTGAACTACCTGGCCTTGAGCCTAAGTTCTATATTCATCCCCTCAGTCTTTATAACATAAGCTGAGCTACCAAAACCTTGATCGAATGAGCTAACTGGAGATCTTTTCAGATGGTGAGGTTATACTTTGAAGGTTGTATCCACCGAATCATCGATCAAGTTAGTATGGGAAAAAGTGAACTACCTGGCCTTGAGCCTAAGTTCTTTATTCTTTCCCTCAGTCTTTATGACATACGCTGAGCTACCAAAACCTTGATCGAATGAGCTAACTGGAGATCTTTTCAGATGGTGAGGTTATACTTTGAAGGTTGTATCCACCGAATCATCGATCAAGTTAGTATGGGAAAAAGTGAACTACCTGGCCTTGAGCCTAAGTTCTTTATTCATCCCCTCAGTCTTTATGACATAAGCTGAGCTACCAAAACCTTGTTCGAATGGACTAACTGAAGATCTCTTCAGATGGTGAGGTTATACTTTGGTAGGTTGTATCCACCGAATCATCGATGAAGTTAGTATGGAAAAAAGTGAACTACCTGGCCTTGAGCCTAAGTTCTTTATTCATCCCCTCAGTCTTTATGACATAAGCTGAGCTACCAAAACCTGGTTCGAATAGACTGACTGGAGATCTCTTCAAATGCTGAGGTTATACTTCTGTAGGTCGTATCCACCGAATCATTGATCAAGTTTGCATGGAAAAAAGTGAAACACCTGGCATATACACGGCCTTGAGCCTAGCTTCTTCATTAAATTGTGTGTGCCAAGTTATATATTTACTACAAAGAATAGAACCACTTGTTTAACGCCGACTTCAAATGACAAATTTGAGAATCTTCTAATGACAGTTTAATATTCTTTCATGTTTGCCAAAGTTTGTAGGAACAAAAAAATCTGAAGCCCGGAATATCAGCTCTTTATGTCCTATCGACGAGAAATACAGTCTCAAGTCTTGATACAATTAGACAGGGAAAGCTCTGATAAATATTGCATATATTCGAACCTATCGAACGTGACATGTAAACGTTTCTAAAACGTTTGCAAAACACTTACCCGCATGTAACATATGGGCTTATGGCCCATAAGATCGACCAAATTTTGAAATTTCGACCAATTCCGATCAGAGAGCCGACGATATCATCTTTTTATCGACTTTATGGTCACCAATAATGGCATCCATGTTCAGTGGCTCTATTAAGCGATAGCTGAATTCCGAATCTCCGAAAAAAATATTTACGCATGTTGCTTAGTGTTGTTAAAATTGACACGATCTGGCAGTAGAACGGGGTCAGAACGACTATCGCGGTATACCCTGGCTGCTGTCCTCAGGTGAAAAATTGTGACCGGTCATCAACGTTTGGCTTGTGCTTTGGGTAAACCATCCACTGCTTCGCAAAAATGGTTTGCAACCAAAAACCTCGGAAAGAAAGTCCTATGCAGCTACAAGACAGACATTTCTGTCATTCGGGAAATACAATGGGATGGTCCTGGCAACAGGAGGATAAAAAAACGGTGACATCTACTGTCGGATGTGGATTTTTTTAAAGCGATAGACTAAGGCGAGAAGTCTTATGCTTCGAAGACATCAGTGAACACATTGTAGCAGTATAAAACTTATGCGCGACTATATAAGAAAACAATCAAAATTGATCGCATTGCGAAAGACGATAGGCACGCATCCAGTAATCTGGGAGTTCGAATATCCCGGGCTAAAATTGCTTGGCAACACCACCTTGTTCCAGCAATGGAATGAATGCGGATATCCACCGATTCTCCACGCCAAATTAATTGCGAAATATTGTGAGAAAATGTAATGTCGGCAGGCTACAATCGCAGAAGACCGCTGTCCATTTCAGAACGTGTATCCTTGTCTACTGCGTCCGACGTATGGATGGGAAACGAAGCTCTACATGTCCTAGCCATTTTAAACTTCCAATGCGGAGTTGGTTGACTAGATATGTGTCCATGTACAGCTCGTATAGTTCGTGGTTAAGTCTTCGTCTCCATAGACCGTCAACGCAAACGGGACCGAAGATTTTTCGAAGAATTGATCGCTTAATACGACCAAGGATTTTTTCATCCACTATAGATAAGGTCCATGCTTCATCGACGTCATGTAGGACTGGGATAGTCAGGGTCTTGTATAGGATCTCATATTAGGCATCAAGTTGAGTTCGGCCACTGATGTCAATATAGTCGGCGTATGCTAGTAGTTGCACCGATTTATGGAAGATTGTGCCTCTGGTGGTGGCTAAGGAGTTTTGCACAAGAATAAGATTTAAGAAGTCACATGATATTGCAATACCTTGAGTAAATCCTTTTTTGGTATCGAATGTTTCGATGAGGTCATTGTCGACAGCTAGAATTTTCCATCCTCATCCAGCACAGATAGACGATTTTGGGCGGTATACTAAAACTAGACATGGCTATGTATAGTTCGTCTCTATAACTGCTGTCGTATGCGGCTTTGACACCGATGAATAGGTGGTGGTTATCGATTTCGACTTCTTGGATTTTTTCAAAGGACCTGCCGAAGTGCAAAGATTTGATCAGTTGAAATCGAAGAATAGGTGGTGGCTATCGATTTGGACTTCTTGGATTTTTTCAAAGGACCTGCCGAAGTGCAAAGATTTGATCAGTTGAAATCGAAGAATAGGTGGTGGTTATCGATTTGGACTTCTTGGATTTTTTCAAAGGACCTGCCGAAGTGCAAAGATTTGATCAGTTGAAATCGAAGAATAGGTGGTGGTTATCGATGTGGACTTCTTGGATTTTTTCAAAGAACCTGCCGAAGTGCAAGGATTTGATCAGTTGAAATCGAAGAATAGGTAGTGGCTATCGATTTGGACTAATCGGTTTTTTTTTCAAATAATCTGCCTGTCCTAAAACCACACTGATAAGAACCGATCAGCTTGTTGATAAACGCTTTCAGGCGTTAACATATTACAGTGGAAAGAATCTTGTAGGCGATATTGAGGAGACTTCTATAGTTGGCGCAGTGCAGAGGGTCTCCTTTTTTGTGGACCGCGAAAACCATTATGAGGTTCGATTTATTCGACCGAATGTTGATGAGTTTTACTTAATAAATCATCCCCAACTACTTCATAAAGCTTGGCAGGAAGGTCTACATTTCCGACAGCCTAGTTTTGCTAAAATTTAGATATTATCATCACTTTACTTCCGTCGGGTAGTTGGTAGTTTTCGCTGTCGTCGTCAACAATGAATTCGGTCTGGCTGACAGCGGGAGATTTTTACTCCTCACCAGCCTGCAGAAGTAGCTCCTCCATATCCTCAGCATCAACTACGATCGTTTCTGGTTAATCTTGCCAGGATTTTATTCAGGCCTTGCAACGCTGGCTTTTACGGTTTAAACTTTGATAAAATTTGTGAACATCATTCCTGGAGTGGCACCTCTTTGTATCCTCTATTGCGCGTTTATCTTGCTCTTTTTTCTTCTTAATGAGGAGCTGATGTTCTTCCCTTCATTTTTGCGTATAGAGCTCAATTGCCTCGTTCTTGGCTGCGAGCATCAGTCGACATTCTTCATCAAACCAGAGGTTTCTCGCTGGTGGGATCGAGAATGCTACCTCATCAGTTGCGGCTGATCTTATGGCTTGTTGACATCGTTGCCATTGTTCTTCAATATCAGATGCTGTTAGTATGGTGTTAATCAAGAGGTTAAGGAATATCCGTTCTGTGAAGGACTTGGCGGTCTCTTGCGATAGCAGTCTGTCTACATTGAATTTGTTAAATTGGGAGTTGGGCGATACAGCATGCGCATAGCTCAGCCAGACTTTTAAGGAAGGAAACACCAAAGGATATGATCGTATATTCTTAACGACGTTAAGATTTGGTAAGTCCTGCCTTGTCTATTGTATCTTTTCAAGTCGTGCCATATAAACACTTTTTCGATTAAAACTTGTCAGCACAAATGGGATGCGGTTTCGAACACACCCCAAGTAAACTGACAGATGTCAGTGTAGGCATATAAAATTTTTTTTCATTATCTGGTAAAAAAAACAGGGTGGTACGAGCACAGTTGTACGCTTTGTATTTTTCTTTTGATTAAACTCCCAAACGCTGATAAATCAATGACTAGCATGACAGAGTTTCCCATAAGAAATACCCGCGCAAATGTCAAAAGTTAGTCACTGATCAGTTAATCAGTGTTCATTGATACAAGGTGAATCTGTAAATTATTACTTTAATAAATATTTTAGTGACTCTCTTTGGATTACCCTCCTAAAGAGATTTTGGTTTGGGACCGCCCAACCTCTCAACAAACACCTTGAAAAACCCAATCTACGTGATGCGTAATTTCCACCCTAAAGTTAGTGAGTGTAACATCCCAATCAACAGCTGATTACAATTTATGTTCGTGTTGTTGTTTGCTCACTTTTATTGTGAACATAAATTTTTCATGTTAAATTGTTTTGTGTACAACGACTCTGTTCGTAAGTTGTGACCTGTCCCAATTGATGGCTTCGCGCGCCGTTCAATAAGCCACTTACGATTTAATTTATCGATTAAGTCGAGATTATCGAAAGTGAAAGCTAAATTCATTCAAAACTTTTATTCCATACATCTCGGCTGCGTTGCGCCGATACAGCCGACAGAGGAGGCGAAGAATGCGTGCCGTCAGAAAGTGACATGGAATTAAAGTCGTTAGTTAGTGGCTTGTCAATTAGTTTGTTACATTTAATTATTATAAATGTATCTAGTTTGGATTTTTTGTAGTTGTTTTGCATTGCAATGAGGAAAAGACAAATTGTTGTGCAAATTGCGGTTGTCTTTCGAAACACCAACACTCTATCGTTCAGGTTTTATGTGATATAGATACTTTTTGTTTTGTAAATCTTTTAACAACAAAAAGAGAAATAAAAATTAGCACTTTCCGGTGTATTGCGAAATAGCACCGCTACTGCAATGCAAACATTATTGTGGTATTGTGGTGGTATGTACCTACTCTGTTGCAGTTGCAACCAATTTTAATTATTTAATTTATCACTTGTATCTACGTATCTATGAATTGGTAGTTCATGTGAACGTGAGAGAGAAAGGTTCAACTGCAATGGAATTGTAGTTTGCATGGGAAATTATGTTAAACATTTTGTAGATACATATTGTGTTTGGAGTGAATGGGAAATGGGTCAGGAAGTGCATTTTCATTTAAATCACTATAAGTGCTGCGGAGTTCATTCGGATTGGTGGTATGCATACCATATTCGTGGTTCTAGGTTACTGGTTGTGGGTAAAGATTATGGCACACATATATTGCCGGTTATAAGAATGGTTAGGGGATTTGATGGATGGAAAGTGCATACATGATGGGGCTTCTGGTTGAGCTTCACAATGCATTGACATGTTAAAATGTCGAATTTTCATATTAAAATGATTGACGATATCAGTAACGTCATATATAGTTAACCCTTTGATGGCCAGAGGTTAAATCAAAATCATTTTTTCTGCTTTCCTCGCGGTTTCAATGGGAAACCAACATATCACCATTGTTCCTGTTCATTCGTAGTGCAACAGGATTTTTTTTTATGTGAAAAATCTTTGCATTTTGTGAAGAGTGGGGGTTATTACCTCCTTAAATGGCGCTACAGTCCGGAATAAACCTGGGCCTCAACCAACATGGCTCTGCAATTAGCCCGGTTCTTAGCTAAATACCTCCAGTTGCGCACTCCAAATTGGTTGAGGTCGGTTATTACTTGTGCGCGCCACTTAGGGTGAGTTCTTCCTCTACTGCGTCCGACGTCTGGCTGGGAACCGACGACTCTGCGAGCTGGAGTATTGGTGTCCATTCGTTCTACATATCCTAGCCATCTTAAACGCCCAATGCGGAGCTTTTAGACCAGGGGCATGCCGCTGTGCAGCTCCTATAGTTATTGGTTGAATCTTTGTCTCCATGGCCCGCAAATGGGAAATGGGAAGAAATTTCCTCTCAAATCATGCGAGCATTTCTTCATCCGCTTTTGAGACGGTCCATGCTTCAGCGCCCTAGAGCAGGACTGGGATGACCAGGATCTTATATAGGATCTCCTTAATAGCTAGAGTGAGGGCTTTACTACTCAATTGCCTTCTTAGCACGAAGAAACAACGGTTGGCAAGAGTAGTTCTTCGTTTAATTTCTGACGAGATGTTGTTGTCAGAGTTAATAGCGGAGCCGAGGTAGACAAAGTCCGGTACTACCTCAAAGTTATATCTGTCAATGGTGACGTTCTGTCCGAATCGTCGTTGTTGTGTGTCCTTTCGTGTTGACAGCATATACATATACTAGCAAACGTGGCTCTGACATCACGCTAAGTCCTACCAATGATGTCAATATCGTCGGCGTTTGCTAGTAGTTCCGCAGATTTTTGGAAATATTGGTAGTTTTGCACAATCCTCTCAAGAATCAAATTCAAGAAGTCACATGCCAAGCCAATGGCCTCAGTCGCCAGTGCTGTTACGTGTCTGTAGTTCGTTGCATTCATGTGCGAAGTACTGTGATGTCCAATGTCCAAGAAGTCACATGACAGCGCATCGCCTATCCTAAATCCTTTCTTGGTATCGAATGTGTCGGTGAGGTCGTTTCCGACCCTGATGGAACAGGGAGAATTCTCCATCGTCATCGGTATACCAAAACTAGACATGGCTCTGTATAATTCGTCTCTATAAATGCTGTCGCGTGCGGCTTTGAAATCGATAATAGGTAGTGGGTATCGATTTGGACTTCTTCGGTTTTTTCCAGGTTCTGCCAAAGTGTGAAAATTTGATCAGTTGTGGACTTTCCTGGCCTAAAACCACACTGATAAGGGCCGATCAGGTTGTTGGTAAACGGTTTTAGGCGTTCACAATTACGGCAGATAGGATCTTGTAGGCGATGTTGAAAAGACTTATGCCTCTGTAGTTGGCGGAGTTTAGATGCGTCTCCTTTTTTATGGATTGGGCAAAAGATGCTGAGGTTCCATTCTTCAGGCATATTTTCTTCTGAGCCAATCTGGCTTATGAGTTGATGAATTTTGGAGTATAGAACAACATAGAGGGCGCATCTCATACAACGTACGTTTTCCATGTGCGGTACTGCTATTGATACCCCAGTGTTCACATTGTTTCTACAGCATTAAACAACATCATTGCCGACGCATACGAGCGCTGCATAATTTTAAGCTTTCATGCGTTCTCTATGTAGTTCTATACTACCAAGACACCTCCGTCGGCTTAATAAGGCTCAGCGGGAAGGCCATCATTCCCGGCAGCCTTACAAAGCTTCAGTTCAGATATTGCTATCCTCGCTTTACTCAGGTCGGGTAGTTGGCAGTTTTCGCTGTTGTTGCCAGTATTGAATGGTTCGTCCTGCCTGACAGCGAAATGTTGTTCGTCATCGCCGTTTAACAGTCTGCAGAAGTGGTTCTTCCATATCCTCAGCATCGACTGTGTCTCAACTACGATATTTCCTTGTTCATCTCGATAGGATTCTGTTCGAGCCTTGTATCCTTGGCTTTGACGTTTTACACTTTGGTAAAACTTGCGAACATCGTTCCTCGAGCGGCACCTCTCTATATCCTCGAGCGCGCTCTTTTCTTGCTCTTTTTTCATTGATAACTAACATCTAATCTTCGGGTGAATCTTGTTTTCATTTTAATGGACACGTAAATAAGCAGAACTGCCCCTACAGAAGTGCAAGAAAGCCGAAGGAAAGCATCGGAAACCCCTTCATTCGGTTAAAGTGACCGTTTGGGCAGCGATGTCAGAGTGAGTAATTATAAAGGGGGAAGTGCAGTTACTGTGAATGAACATGTTCCCAGGATCACGTAGAAACGTCAACAAGTCCATTTTTTCCTGGCAAATTAAATTCCAGAAGAGATGATATAAATTGGTCTCCACATAGTTCTGACTTTTCCCAGTGGGGCCTTACATCTAAAGTTTGCACCATTAAACCGAGTTTCCTCGTGCCTTCGAAAGAAAATATGCGTCACGGAATGGGAGCCAGTATTGAGTTTAGCTGCGGAATCGTCGTCTGAAATATTACTGTTCGTCTAAAAAAGCGCAGCGAACGCTAACGTTGCGTTTGCATAGATTCCACCTTATGAACTTGTGCTTGTTTTTTTAGTTCAATAGATGGCGCTACTGTTTAGGCCACCTGCGAATAGACTCAATGCAAAAAAAAACGCTGAAATTACCGTACAACTATGAATCTTTCGATGTTTTCGTCCATAAAGGTACATATATCCACATATGGACCGGTTTTTGTTGTTTTAAATAAAAGGTGGCAATACAAGTCTTATCTAGACCTAGTCGCAGTAACCTAAGTCAAGTAGGGAGTCATATGTTAATACACATGTTTGTCGCTTGGCTCAAAAGATGCTTCAAAAAAAGATGCAAATATGACATACGAACGTGGATACAGTGTGGTTTACTGGTTATTTCGATGGACTACTAAGCTCCGGGTCCCTGGCCCAAATTGTGAAAGTATAATCGAGTATCAGTGGCTAACAAACGGAAAATTATGAAAAGATCCTAAAAAAAAATCCAAAAGCAAGGACCAAAAGAATTATAGACATCAGAACATGACCCAGGTGATAAGGATGTGTTGAAATATATCCTTGCCTGACATGCTTGCAGCTTCGTCGAAAGCAAAGAGGATCTAAAAGAATGTAATTCCCCTAGAAACGATAAAATTTTGACTACGTTCACATAAACTTGCGCATTATGTTTGTAATTTTATTCCATAGAGGGCGTAACTGCCCTATCGCAATGGGTTTTTCATCAAATTATGACCCAACCGCATAAACAAAACATGCCCACGAAACTTAGTTGGAATGTGGCGTAGGTTTTTAGATTAATTTGCAACATGATGGCAACTAGAACACATAACACAACCACATTCCCACAATTTAAATAATTCATACTAAGTACCTTAAGTTCCTAGCATATCTGTCAGCCACACCTTTCGCCACATTCCAATCAACCTTAAACCTAATGACACAAAATGACCAAAAAAAGAAGAACCTATCATGCTACACATGCCACAGATAGAAAGCCTAGCCTAATACACACACCAACAACTAAATATTATCTTCACCTACATTCATGGGTAATTACAAGTTTTCCCTTTCAACAGATAACCATAATCTCACACGCTAGCATGCTCGTTTCGACACCATTCAAGTACCATGCCTGCTTCACTAATGGCTTAATCTCATTCTGTAATTATCACACTTACCCATCTCTGGATGGTTACATTCACTTTTTTCGTATACATACGAGTACTCTCACTCCCCCGACTAATATCGAACTGTCACGAGATGAACGGCAATGGCCGCTTATGGTGTGACGTCTTGCCGTCGTCTATCCCCCCTGTCAATTGAGTGACAGTAGTGTGTCACATTTATACATATCGATCGCGATATTGGCCTAGTAAATTTCATAACTTTTTTTTTTATTCCAGTAATGCCCGAACAAAAGCAATCAATTAACACGATACGGGCAAAGAGAAAGACACCACACACAAGCTGGCGCAAGTGTTGAAACTGTCACTTGAATTTGACACACCAAACACCAGTTTTTTGTTGGCGAAGATGTTTACAACTCAATAAAAAAAAAACATGGTTGGCAAGTCTTTCCACCAAATGGGTGTGTTCAACGATGATGTACTTGAGGATGGTTGTAAAATGCGACGTCCAGAAGTCCCCAAATCACTTGGGTTGACACTAATTCCCCCAATAAACACGAGTTGGGTGTGAGTTTAATGGAAGAGAAATAAACGCTGACCACCAGTTGAACCTTGTGGTACTTCGTGTAGATATTTTTAATGTTCGTGGGTGCGCTGCCACTGACTTCTGCGAATGCTTGCTACTGCATAAATGGATTGGGAATTGCAAATTGCGTATTCCCCATTAATCCAGGGAGCTCGCTCTCAGTGGAAAAGGGAAAAATCTACTCGAACTAATTACTCACTTCTCGTGTTTCATGCTTTGTTTTTGTAGTATCTCAGGGGTTTCATTGTCAAAAAAAAAAATAAACTCCCAGACAGACTCGCAGTGGAATGCAACTCTTCCGAAATAAACTCTGGACAATGGACTCGACGACGCAAGTACAATCTCAGAAATTAATAGGTTCTCAGTCTGGGACCACCACTGATTGATTGGTCAATTGAAAACTCCGACACAAAGACTCATGTGGGAAGAACAGATAAAAGGGATGATTTCGATGAAATGTGTGGACCAGCCTTGTTTTGATTCTCATTTAGGGTGAGCGTCGAAATTGGCTTCTAATTGAAAGCTCGGCTATTAAGTAGGGCGTTACATCGATGGCGGGCGAAGCCGTTCTGATTTATTGATGAGGATTTGAGGAACGATTTGTGGGAATCATTTGAGTAGTGGAAATGGGAGACAAGATATAGATACGTCATTTATTTGTAATCCACGCAATTGTTTGATGGGAATAGATTTTTGTTGTATTACTTGGTTTTCTATAACCCGTCGGGTGGTCTGAAGGGATGGTAAATGGAGTATGGGCCCACATTGAGCAAATTTAATAAAGATACCTTTCAGCAAATACTAACACAGTCTGAAATTTATAATTGGTTTTGTAAAGTTGTAGCGTTTTTAAAATTTCCGTGGAGTTAAAACGCATATATTCTGGGGTGCGTTTAAAGAGGGTAGCAGACCTGAATTGTATGTTACAAATGGAAATACTCACACGTCTACATATATATATATATAGATGAACCCGTATTTCGGAGAGTTTTCACAAAAACAGACATTTATGTAACAGAAACTACAGTACGCTAAGAATTCAAGGAAAGGTCGATCGAAGCTGAGGAGCAAAGATGGGTTCTGTCATGAAACAAAGTACGTGTTTGAGAGAAAATTATTTTCATGGACAATTGAAATAGTAAAGGATTTGAGAATCAATGCTGACCAGGTTAAAACCATAGTCTGTCCTCCATATCGGAGGGGGAACGTTCAGAATCAATGCTGACCAGGTTAAAACCATAGTCTGTCCTGCATGTTGGAGGGGGAGACGTTCAGAATCAATGCTGACCAGGTTAAAACCATAGTCTGCTCTCCATGTAAAAAATGCTATTAAGCTATACAGGGTCTTGAAAAGTATGAAGGTATTAAACATAAAAAGAACACCGACATTCGTATCGGCACCGGAAATAATAAAACACTTAAAACGCAGAGAAATACCAGCCGAACCACTAGCGGCGGAAGACCGAAGCTACTACAAAGAAGACATTACTGGCTTTCAAGAAATACGATGGGATTGAGTAAGCCCTAATTACAATATCCAACCATCGGGCCGTGCAAAAGGAGGATTTAAAGCTGCAATATTTGGTCTATATATCCTTTAACTCATAAGCCGTCAGTATCAAACGTTGTGCTTCAGAGACATAAATGAACTCATAGTGACAGCATCAAAATTCGCCAATATGAGCCTAAGCGAACTCAGGAAAAACGTTTTATTACTAAGCCACAACCAATGAAAAATGTTGTGAACAATTTTAATGCCAAAATACTGCAATCGCAAGAGACCACCAAGTCCTTCTCAGCACGCGATTAGCACCATACCTTCAGCATCGAATGTCGAAGAACAATGGCAACGATGTCAACAAGCCATTAGATCAGCCGTAACTGATGTGCTAGGTTTCTAGAGTCCACCTGCAAGAAATCCCTGGTTTGATGAAGAGTTCCGACAGATGCTCGCCGCCAAATACAAGCCATACAAGACTAGGCTGAAGGTGAAGATGAGAGCTGGCATTGGGCCATACAGGCAGAGAAGAATGGAACAACATCTGCTTTTCAGAAAGACAAAAAGCATGCCATCGAAGATATGGATATGTGCCACTCCAGGAATGATATTCGCAAGTTTTACAAGTGTAAAACGTCAAAGCCAGGGGTACCAGGCGCGAACAGAATCCTGTCCAGGTCAACAAGGAAAGATCGTAGTAGACACTGCTGATGCTGATGATATTGAAGAACTACTTCAGAACAAACCATTCAATGTTGGCGAGGACAGCGAAAACTGCCAATCACCCGACCATAGTGAAGTAAGGATAGCAATATCTAAACTGAAAGTAAGCAAGGCTGCCGAAATTGCCCTCGAGCTCTATAAAGCCGGCGGAGATGATTTGGTAAGTACCATTCACCAACTCATAAGCAAAATTTAGTCGGATGAAAGTATGCCTGGAGAACGGAATCTTAGCTAAGTTGGCCCATTTCCCCAAAAAAAAAGGAGGTTCCTGAGCTAAACCAACTACAGAGGGATGCCATAATAGGTGAACGCCAGAAACCGTTTACCAACAACCTGGTCGACCTCTATCAGTGTGACTTTAGCCCAGAGAAGTCCACAACTGATCAAATCTTCACACTTCAGCAGAGCCTGGAAAAAATCAATGAAGTCCGAATCGATACCTACCCACTATTCATCGATTTCAAAGCTGTATACCACACCATTTATAGAGACGATATATACAGAGTCGAACTATAACTCCTCCATCTGAGCAGGATGACTATGGAGAATTCATCGAAACATTCGATAACCGCTATTTCTTCGGCCTAAGAAGGCAATTTATTAGTAAATTCCTCACTCGAACTGCTAATGGGATCCTTTACAAGATCCTGACAATCCCAGTCCTGCATTACGCTGATGGACCGTATCGGATAAAAAAAATCGTTTATCGCCTTGGGCAACCAATTTTCGAACAATTTTCGGCCCCGTTTGGGTTGACGGGCTATATGAGACTTAGATTCAAACAAGAACGACATGAGCCCTACAGCGACATAGACCTGGTAAAAAAAAAACATTTAGGATTTCTAAGACGCAGAGTTTTCGATTCCCAGCCCCAAGGCGGACGCAGTATAGGAGGAATTCGCCTCAAATGGCGGGCACAAGAATACACCACACCGACCTCAACCAAATTGAATAGCGCAACTGGAGGCAGTTAGTTAAGGTCCAGTTTATTGGAGAGGCATGTTAGTTGAGGCCCAGGTTTATTCCGGACTGTGATTTAAGTAAAAAGTCGAGTACATCTAAGGTCGAAAACCAATAGTGACGTTGTCAGCAAGTCATAAACTCGGGTGTAGGTATCGTGCTTTTTTCGCCCAGCCTTTCAGATAGAAATCGGGGGTTTTCAAAGAAAAACGTTGGATCTTCACAGACAAAAACGACGCCTTTCGGGCAAAGTTGTAGCCAAAGACGAGAGCTGTAAAGAGAGTTGAACTTCATAGGTAAGGGAGAGGAGAAGAACTCTGATGTCAGATAGGCAAAAAATAGGAAGGCTCGCGATCGAAGACAAAGGGAGGTAGCACTCTGATGATGGTGTTCGTAAATTTTACCAAAATGTAAAATGACTGGGTCAGGGGTTGACCGCACGCCCGTAGAAATTTATGAGAAAAAGTTGAAGTAGACTCACAGTCGAAGCTGATAATGTGGAAGAACCACTTGAACAGACTCTTGAACGACGTTGGCAAGCAATATCACGCTAGAGGCGCCTATTATTTTATGTTCTCTTGGCTAACGAACAAACGCATCAGTAGCCATCTGTAGGATCCTTTACATAGTCAACACGCGAAGAAAATCAATACAAAATCAGGTGTTATCTCAACGAACCTTCTGAGGTCTAAGGGTTACACACTCGGGTAAGCTGAACTTCAAGGTTTTGTAAAATATTTCTTATCTCCAAGAGTGTAGCCTTCATAAGACGCTTTTCATTATACGACCTTTGTTGTTTCAAAAACATAACTACGCAGGCAGAAATTAATGATTACAGGTCCTTTGTGGACGCCTTTTAATAGAAAATACGTGTTTATTGTGAAAGGATTGTCCACGTCAATTTAATTTTTGTAACAACAAACAATAAACTGATCGGCCCTTATCAGTGTGGTTTTAGGCCAGAAACCGATCCATAACCGATCATTATTCACACTTAGGCAGATCCTGGAAAAAATCCATGAAGTCCAAATCGATACCCACCACCTTTTCATCGATTTCAAAGCCGCGCGCGACAGGATTTTTAGAGACGAACTATACGGAGCCCTGTCTAGTTTTGGTATAACGCCCAAACTCGTCCGTTTGTGTACGATGGCGATGGAGAATTCTCGCTGCTCCATCAGGGTCGGAAACGACCTCAACGACAAATTCGATACCAAAAAAGGATTTAGGCAAGGCAATGCGCTGTCATGTGATTTCTTCAATTTTATTCTCTAGAAGATTGTATTGACACATATACTTCGGCTCGCAGAGTCTTCGCTTCCCAGCCAGACGTCGGAAGCAGTAGAGGAAGGCATGGCCTAAAGTGGCGCGCACAAGTAGAAACCAACCTCAACCAACTTGGAGTGCGCAATTGGAGGCAGGACCGGGCTAATTGAAGGGGCATGTTTGTTAAGGCCGAGGACTGTAGCGCAACTTACTTAAGTAAAACCTTTTGCTATGTGCTGACAATCCTCGCGGCACCAGCTTTTAGGTTTTCAGTTTGTAGGTATTTTATTGGTTAACAGAATGCAGTATGGGATGAAAGTGCTAGTAATGCTTTGGAAACGTATAAAAGCTCTTCTTTCCACCAACTGGTACAACAACCTTAAAACTTCAAAAGTTAGTTACCATAGTGACGCATTCAGATTGGTGAAACCAAGCTTCGTATGCTCTGAGAGTTGTAGATTATTGTCTTCCTAAGTTGCCGACAAGAATTGTGTAGGTTCACTAGCCCACCAGTGCTCACAAACGTCCTTAGCCAACTACCCCAGTGACAAAACGACAACAAAAGGTTAATTGTGTCCTCAAACCTACTCCCCTTGTAAATGCAAACTCAAGTTTCAAATAAATGGAATTTCTTTACCTCCCCAAGCCCACCCTTGCAAATGTTATTCCACCCCCTCTGGCGACCCCAAAATCAAATCCAATCCGGAAATAATAAAACAATCCATCCATTGTGAATTGTCCCGCTCATATCTCATCGTCTAATCGTTTCCTAGAATATAGCGCACACAAAATGGATTCTCATCATTCCGCATAGATCCTGGGCAAAGTTTTAATCAACATCGTGTACAATTTGCAATTCTTTTCCCACTTCAGGAACAGGAAGACACTGCTCCCCCAGAAGCCTACTTCATAGTACCCCACCTAGGTAAACACCTGCATAATAATCCACTGAATGAATGCCTGACCTCGTTATACAAGCTGCACTCTCAGTACACTCCAGGAGCAGCACGGACAACAAAAAAAAATCGTTATCACATCGCCAGGGCGCGCAAACCCGTCTTCTTCGTCATTTAACCCATTCGTGAGCCCTCCTCTCATCAAATCGATAAACATGCTGAAGGAAGTCAGGTAACTAAGTTTCATTCGTATCCTGGCACTAGGTGAGCGCCATTTATAGCTCGTTTCGACGTTTGCCGGGTAGAGCAGGTCATTCGCCTTTTGTTGTTTTTGTTTAACGAAAATAAAGCCCGGCCACCCTGTGTGGGTGAAAACAAAAAAAACTTCAAACCAAACAAAGGTGGGGTGACAACTCATGTGGAAAGTAGTTATGAGCTGAGGCTCTGAGAATTGGTTCACAACAAATAAAAAAAAAAAAAAAAAACGAGCCACGAGAAACAGGTGAACATGGAATTAGGTGGTGCACGGTTCGTCTAGCAGAGAATTGTATTTCTAGTCTCCTTGTGAGAACCCGTGGGTTTGACAGAAACATTTCATTTTAATTTTAAAACACGATTGAGGATGCAGCGAAGCCATAGGTTCTGCGCCGGTAGCGGTGTTGGTGTTGCCACAAGAAAGAAACTCGAACCCACAAAGTGAGGCAGCAGCTGAGGGAATGTAATCAGCCACGGCGGTGGTGGTCATTATTTGTTTCTCGTCTAACAATGCCCACACTGTCAATATACATAACTGTAATTGGATAATGCTGCTTTGACAGAAGAGTGAGCGCGCGCGCCCATTTTGGTGTTGTAAAGTGGAAGTGGTTTTATGACGTTTCTTGAAATCATTCAGAGATGTTTTCGCCTTCCTGATTTGGATTTTCAAGCCCTTCACAGGAAAATGAAGACAAAAAATACAAGCGGCTTTTTATGACCTGGATGTTAAGCTTCTTTGTTCGTTGCTCTCTTGTTATGTAACAACAAAAACAAGTGACAGTTCAAATCGTGATGTCAAGTGGGAACAAGTGTTTGAATGTATCCAGTTGGTTGCTGAATGTCCTAGATTTTGAAAAACCTCTCCAAGTATACATGGTTTCGGAGGAAAGAATTGTTTTGTCAACTGAAGTTTGGTGAACAAGGTTTTTCTTTGAGCATGAAGAGTGCCCTTGACTTGATATGCTTGTTTTGTGTGAAAACGGACTTAATGTGAGTGAAGATGAACTAAATCTTGATTGAACTTTGTGGGGGAAGCTAGATGTGCGTAACCTGGTTTCGAATGGTGTCGCACGATGGAGATTTTCTATTTGGAACTTGGTTACCATTAGAGATTAGATAAGTTTTTCTTTCGATTCCGTGATTATTAGTGCCTGAACGTTTTCACAAGGATAACAAAAAAACAGATAATCTTCGGACTTAGACTTCTGCCGAATATAGGCAAAGTATTCGAAAAAAAAACTGCGAATAGAGCCCTGTTGGAGTGGTTTGGGTTGGCTTTAGACCGAATTAAGCAATATAAGCAAAGTATTCGAAAAAAAAACTTTGAATAGAGCTCTGTTTTAGTGGTTTGGTTGGATTGATTTTGGACCGAGGCATGGCACCCAACTAATAATTTTCCTTCTTTAAAGTTTACATTTCCAACTTTCCGAAGCAATTACTTCTATTAAACTTTGTTTGCATTGCATTTGTACGCAAAATTTCAGCCGGTTTTATAACTCAAGACGATAAATCCACACACTTTAAATGTTTTTTTTTTTAATTTTAAGGCTTCTATAACGTTTCCGGGGTGTGTTGACCTACATCTAACATTTGTAAAGATGTTTTGGTAGAGCTTCCGCCGAATTATTGTAGAAGCATGACCTCTTTAACGCTTTTGACTGAGGGCTTATAATATCTGTGAATACACAGTATTTTAAGCGATGAACTACCACGCGGCAACACCAATACTTTTCCTTCTTTTTTTTTGCGAAAAACAGAAATATTTGGAATAACTACAACATTTGAATATTTATTTTTAATTTTCGTTATTTTAGAGTTTCGGTAAGGCTTCGGTAAGGCTTCGGTAAAGAAATTTTAACGTGTCCCATAGAGTGCGCCAAATTTGTTTCCATAAGACTTTATACAGTCAATATTGATAGACTGGAAACAGTTTCAGATGTGCTTTATCGAAGCTTAATTGTAAGTATGGCATTATTCATGCCAGGTCGTCGAAACTAGTTTCCGACATTCAATCGAAAAATCAATGCCACACACACCAGTGTAGTGGACTTTTATCAGGCTTTCGACGCCATATGATTGAAGGGCATTTTCAAACGGTTCAGATGGCTGGCCCTGAAGTCTTTGACTTCATATCAGAGGAAAGAAGAAAAAAGTAGAATGAGACGTTCCGGCCCTTGTCGTCGACGACATATCGGAGGAAGAAAGAAACCGAAGACCTCATCTTCGATTGAGTAACCAAGTAGATGGAGGCGTTCTAGTCCTTGTCTTTGACGGCATATCGGAGGCAAGAAGAAACCGAATACCTCATCTTCAAATGAGTAACCAAGTAGAAGGACACGTTCTGGCCCTTGTCTTCGACAGGAGGGAAGTAGAAACCGAAGACCTCATCTTCGATTGAGTAACCAAGTAGAAGGACACATTCTGGCCCTTGTCTTCGACAGAAGGGAAGAAGAAAACGAAGAACTCATCTCCGATTGAGTAAGCAAGTAGAAGGACACGTTCTGGCCCTTGTCTTCGACAGGAGGCAAGAAGAAACCGAGGACGTCATCTTCGATTGAGTAACCAAGTAGAAGAAGACGTTCTGGCCATTGTCTTTAACGGCATATCAGAGGAAAGAAGAAACCGAAGACCTCATCTTCGATTGAGACGTTCTGGCCCTTCTCTTTGACGGCATATTGTAGGGAAGAAGAAACCGAAGACATCATCTTAGATTGAGTAACCAAGTAGAATGAGAATTTCAATGACTTGGTGTTCGAAATTGGACACGGCAATTAGAGTCGAGTTGAGACGCATATTACTTAACGAACACCATGCTTTCCAGAAATCAGAAGGAACTTAAAAATAATTTTGTTCAAAGCCACTTGGCTAGGGGTTCTAGCGATACCAGAAAAAATTGGCATCACTAGACAACATGGACACCCGTATGTTTTTTAAGGTGCCCATGCATTTCGCGCAAAGTCTATTATCATCTTGTTGGTGTCATTTTCCACAACGTGCTTTTCGTGTGCTTTAACCGCATGAATCATTTTGAGAACCCCTTATTCCACATGACTATTATATTGACAACATAATTGACTCATGCACGCATAAATGTATCTCAAGAAAACTCATCCCAAATGTGGTCCAGATTCATGATACATCTGTACAATCACATCCGGAATTATGTAGAAATGGTTTCAGATATGAGATATGGGAGGCTGACTCATACTTGAGAGCACCTATAAACGGTCTGCATTGAAAGTTTTATCTCCTTGGGTATTTTAATACAAAGTAGTTGTCTATTCTTTTGGGAGACATGAACTTATTAATCGTGAGTTCTACAATGTAGCCTGTCGATTTCGGAAATATAAAAAATATTCATAGAATAACTAGCTAACACATATGATTTTTCTGCTTATGAACATGTTCGGCCCTAACTTTATTAAAAAAAAAAACAGATTTCAACAATTCACGATTCAATAAACAATGCGAACAAGACAGCCCAACTAACATTTATTACTCTATAAGGCAATAAAATTTAATTTCCACAAGCCATTCTGCGCTGAAGTTGAACATTTTTAAGTCAATTATTTGGTTAGAAGCCTGTTTATGCAGGAAAATTCACGAGCATAACTGAATTTGTGATGGAATAACCTTTGTAAGGTTGTTTTTAAGCTTCCGGAGATGAGTGTACATTTAACATACGTTCGCAGAGTCTTCGATTTCCAGCCAAACGTCGGACACAGTAGAGGAAGACCTCGCCTTAAATGGCGCACAAATAAAAACCGACCTCAACCAACTTGGAGTGCGCAACTAGAGGCAGTTAGCTTAGGACCGGGCTAATTGGAGAGGCATGTTGGTTGAGGCACAGGTTCATTCCGGTCTGTAGCGCCACTTAAGTGAGTAGGTCACAGTGGCGTGGCGTGGAAAATGTTTTATGGTAAGTCGGCAAAAATATGCACCTGCAAACGCTTCCTGAAATTATATTGTGTATTGCGACTCGCATATAAGTAAAGCAATTCAAGCCAATTTTTTATATTTCTAGTCACTAAAGCCAAATTTTACAATGAACCTAAAGTATAATAAACATGGCTTCGAAAGAAACCTTTTTGGCAGATGCAAATGCAATACCTGAAAAAAATTTGATGGTTTGTAAGAAAAAAAAAATAACTTCACAAATTACTTTTTGTTAAATAAATAAATAAAAACATAAATAAAAAAAATCCACATATAATTTTTCCAAACAAACATTTTAATGATAAGTAAAAATTTAAAAAAAAAATTTTAAAACAGCAAAAATTGTGAAAAGTTATGCTTAATTGATTTTTTTATTTGGATCTTTTTTAACATATTCTGCAAGAACTTTTTCATAAAAGTTAAGTCTACTTTTCATTTTTAAAAGGATTCGCTTTTCTATTGATAAAAGTGCTAAATTAGAGAGCCTGTTTTCTCCTTGAGAATTTCTTATATATGTATGAATTCCGTTTAGAGTGGAAAAAGATCTCTCCACGGAGGCAGCAGTAAGCGGCAGTGTTAAAAGGAGTGCACTTAATTTTAAAACCTGAAAAAATGTTTCACGCAATATTTCGCTTTTCAAATGTTTATTAAGTGATAGAACGTCAAGTTGTTGAAGTGAAGATGTAGTATAGAGAACTTTTAGTTCATTTTTCAAAGCTGTTAAATCGAAAATTCCAGGAAAAAAATTAATCAGAAAAGATATTTTATCATCTGGGCTTGATAGTGCAAAATTACTGTATTTTGATTTATTAAGTAAATCCATAAAAATTAAATTCGTGAAAGATTTTAATCTTGTCTTTAAGTTGGGATATAATATTGTCCTTTATTTTTACAAGAAGACGCTTGTACTGAGTTTTCAAATCAATGTCGAGTAATCGGCGTTTTCGTGGAGGTTCAGCACAATCGTTTATGCTTTCAAAAATGGAATCAAATTTGTTTACAAACTCAGTAAAAAGCCAAGACTCAAAACACTCGATTTAACGCTTAGCAACTTCAACATCCGTTTGTTTTTTTTTTTGTATTAAATTTAACAATACATTGGGTTTAGCAAAAATCTAGGAAACCGTATTATAATATAAAACAAAACTCTTTCCATACAAGTTTAAACAATAAACTTTCAGCCATTGACAGTGCGTCATTATCCCATTCTCTTGGATTGCCTAATATTTGGTTAAAAGTTTCAATTATATCTAATCTACAGTTAAAAAATAACGTTTATTATTTGTGAATGGTAAGGCCAGCGAGTTTCTGATACTCTCGGCATGCGTCGGTTTGCTATTTGTTTTAAAATATTTGAACGTTTAGTTGATTTATTGAAAAAGCGCACTACAGTGTTTATATTGCAAGAAAAAAACTTTTAACTCAGGTATATTTTCTATTGATCGAGATAACACCAAATTAAAAACATGTGCATAGCAAGAAATAAAATTAGCCATTGGACATGCATCGAGGACCTTTTTTTTTAACTCTACCTACTTCCCCGGACGTAACCGCGGCACCATCGTAAGATTGCCCTATTAACTTTTCCTTGCAACCGTATACATCAAGTATATTTAAAATGTGTTTGAGAGCTCATCTGCATTTCGACTCTCACTCACGTCGAAAAAAAAACCATAAAACCATCCTCTATTCCTTCCTCCGATAAGTAACGCAATACGGCACTTAGTTGTTCCCTATGGCTCACGTCTGGTGTTTCATCGATCATATGGACACAATTCGCGTTTCACTTATTTCTGCTTTAATTTCATTTTTAATCACTGCAGCGAAACTATGTATCAAATCGTTTTGTATGTCATTTGAAAGACCCGATGTATACTTGAACCTGTTCTAAATGGGAGTCTATTAATGTGTCATACTTAGATAAGTATAAAATTGTTTCAACATAATTACCACGATCAATAGAATCTTGCTTTTCGTTGTGACCCCTAAATGCTTGTTCCTGTTTGCCTAAAAGAACTACTGTATCTATAAAACGTTCCATTAATTTACGGTTTCTATCAACGTTTTTGTTGTGAGCTTCAAAGGAATTACCTAAGGAGGTTTCAATGCGATTAGTGCCGAATTCGTACAAAGATAAACAGCTTCGTTTTGACATGTTTATTTGCCGAATTAACCAAATTGTTTATGTCGTACGGCTCCAAACACTAGGGGAATTTGAAAAAAGAAGACAAGGAAAACAAAACATTTTGTTAAGCTTACAACTACCAGTCAACCAAAGTATGCATTAAAATGCGAAACAAAACCATCCTTGCGCTTATAATCTATTTTCATAGAAGGAGTAGAGCGCCCTATCTCTATCACTTTTTTTTTTTTTTAGGAAAATTCAACTTACAAAAAGCATTTTCTTCCTCCAAAAGCAAATCTACCAAACAACAATTTACAGTTAATAATGCCATTATCTCCTAATAATTAGCTATTTGATATTAGCTGAATTTAATTAAAAAATACCACAATTTAAACTTTTCACACTTTTCTTTGTTTTTTATTTCTTTTTTATTGCACATCAATAATTACACTCAAAATAACTTTAAGTTACGCATCGCAATCTGCTTCATAACTGATTTTTTCCACAGAAATAATCATACCTAGATACACAAAATTCACCAAATAAGTCGTTGAACATCGGGTTATTTTTTTGCATAAGACAGCGTGTGTTAAACAGAGAGGAGTCAAACACAGTAAACGATAAAGGGAAAACAAGGAAAGAAAACCAATTTGTTCTAACCCTCCAGATATTTTATAACACGGCTTTTTTCGGGTTACACTTACACTTCCAAGCGAAAAGCGGATGACTTGCAGGTTGTGGGGTTGTTGATAGAATTTGTTGCTCCGTGTGCTGTGCAGGTGTGGGAAACACACAAATTTTATGTTTATGTGGCGATATTAAGATTCATGTTGCTTGTTTTATTGGTACATTGTTGAAAAGTAGAATTTTAAAAGGTAACTCGGTAGGAATCGAGTTATATGGACGCCTCGCCACTGGTAGGTCAGGCCTATCGCGAATAAAATTTCCCGGGAATTTTTCAATTATCAGCAATGTAAATCAGATTGCTGAATGGGAGAAGTTTCCCGGGGAAATGTATTCACGATAGGCCTGAGTAAGTAAGCGAAAGGGCAATTTGCAATCTTGCACGATGGCGGGACCTCCTGTTGTATGCAGACTCAGAACGGCGAAATAGAACTTTCCTTGACAATTTTGATACAACTCGTATGATTTGTCGGATCATCACGAGAGGAGGGCCAATGAAAACTATTTAGATATTGCTACGGCTGAAAACCTATCATAGACCTTCATCGCACTAACCATCGCACCACTGAGCGATTATGGCGACCATAAAATGGACGATGCCCGAGAAATGTTGCCCGAACAGAACACATATTGTGTTGTCGTGAACGCTATATCCATCCATGGTGATTTGGCAAAACAGACTGAATAAATGACAGATGTAGCTTCAACAATATGGCCGCTATCTACTGTCAAAGTTCGGAAGAGTCCCTATTGGAAGACCCTTTACAAGGAAAGAATCCTCTATAAGGCGAATTGCACATCTTTGGATAGAGTGTACGTTTCGGTGCCGGACTCCAAATATGAGAACAGTATTCATGACCTTCATGAAGAAGTTTGGCTGCTGTGAAATATTTCTTAGCTCTAAAAATGTGACTTAGTTAAGACACTGCTGCAGTGGCAATAGAGGTCAGATGTTAGTGGCATCTATTGCCACTGACCCAATTGTGAAAGGTCATAACGACCTTCCGTGTATCAAGCTCCAACGAACAACTGACATTACAAACATACTTTTGACAGCAGGAACTTATCCGGGGGAAGCCGTCTTCGATGACGATTTCTATCTTATTGAAGATCCTCAGGAGAAAGTGGAGGCAGTGGGGGTTGTCTTACAGGAAGTGTATAAGGTGAATAATAGCATTCGCCTGAACCGCGTCCTGGAAAACAATGCAGTGCTCCATCATTTCCATCTCCGAAACGACATAACGCAATGGCGATCTGAGAACCGTGGTTTCACCCGGTTTGATGACGAAAACTTGGCAAACGCCATAGTCGCCGAGCGAAATGGGTCTAGTCCCCTGTTAATCTCGAAGGTGGAACTCCAGATTATCTTCGATTCCATAAAGAAAAAGAAGTCAGCGGGAGTCGATGGTATACCCAACATTGTACTGCGACACTAACCCCCTGTAGCTGTGGACATTTACGCCACGCTGTTCAACAACGTGCTGAATAATGCATATTATCCAGTGCGTTGGAAGATATCGGTGGTTCATCCTCTTCCAAAAAAGGGAAAGGACAACTCCAATCCGGCAAATTTCCGGTCGATAAGTCTCCTTCCGAGTATCAGCAAGGTTTTCGAAAAGATTCTCAATCGAGCACTGTTCAAGTGGTCTGAGAACAATAATATTATACCGGAGAACCAGTGTGGTTTCAAGGCCGGACATTACTGTATTCATGCCGCCTCAAAACTAGTCTCTGATATACAATGGAACAAAAAGCCAAAAAAACAGTGTACGGGTGCATGTCTGGTTGATTTAGAGAAGGCTTTCGACACCGTATGGTTAGAGGGCCTCTATCTAAAGCTGACCAGACTTGGCATAAGTAAACCACTGCTATATATGCTTCATGATATGCTGACTGGTAGAACGTTTGTTGTCAAAAGTGGCCATGTAACTTCTACCACAGAATTTTTCATTAAGAATGGTCTGCAACAGGGTGCGGTAAGGTAAACTCGCCGATGCTCTCAAGCATTTACACCAGTGATATGATAGGTAGTCTTCCTCAGGCAATTGCGTATGCGGACGATCTTATCGCCTCTACTGTCGAAGTCATTCGAACTCTTTTGCAGCGGGACTTCGACAAGATCCGGAGATATTGTGATGACTGGAAGTTGAAAATCAACTTTCAGAAATCAGAAACTATCCTGTTTAGGACACCGTTGTCTAGGGCCTCTAGGGATACGAGAAAGAACTGGCGAAAGCTGGTGATCGTTGGACCAAACGGACAGCCACTGGCGAGTAAAAGTGTAGTAACGTACCTTGGCATCTGGTTAGATCAGTATCTATATTTCTCGAAGACATGTAGATGCTGCTCTGGCGAGAGCTAGGGGAGCATTTGCCCTGACAAGACGATTGTTTTTATAGCAGTCGTCTTGACAGCAGGGTTGAAGGTGATTTGCTACATGGCCCTAATTAGGCCTATGATTGCCTATGGGTGCCCGGTGTGGTTCAACGTTGCCCCATCTCAAATGGAAAAGATACGGGTGTTTGAGAGGCAGTGTCTGAGGAGCTGCCTTGGACTTCACAGAACACCAGTATCTGACTACACAAAATACTATTCCAAGCAGGTGCTATACAACGGGGCAAACATAAACAGAATATCTAGACAATTTTCTGGTGAAACTCCTTCGATTTCACGCTGCAAGAGCGATGGCTTCGAACAATAGTCTCATCTTTGGGGCCTTCTACCCCAATGATGAATATTTTGAGAGTGCGCGTTTAAGCGGCTTTATTCCGCCCGAAGCTTTCCTATATTTGGATAGTAGATGGCTGACACAGGATAGATTGGCGGTTCCGCTAATCTACCACGTCTTCCGACGAACTGTGGATAGGCGGCTACAATACGACCGAGACGTCGTCACTCAATGCGGAGCAGAGCGGTTCAGCAGGATTGTGTCCGATTGGGACCGCCGGAGTAGGCGCCCGCATAGGGCCTGTAAGTTAGTTAAGTAGTTGATAAGTAAGCTAGTGTTTTTCATGAATTTTTTTCTAGCATGTAAGTCAGTTTTAAGATAAGCCTGATAGATGCCTGAATTTTCTGTATTCTCCATTTTGATTCGCAGAACTGTCGACATGTCCTGTATTTAATTAATTTACAACTATTGGGGAGAACAATGTGAAAAAGGTATAAAATTTTGTAACAGTGATCCTACAAGTTTGGGTAAAATTTAAAGGACAGAGAGATAGGTAAAGGAATTTCTTTTGTCAAAAAACAGTCTCCTCCATCCCAGCATATAACATTGAAAAATTCTTTTCATAATCAGGTCTATCGCTAATAAATTTTCCCGGAAATTTTCCCCTCGTCAGAAATGTAAATCAGATTGCTTAAAGGGAAAAGCTTCCCGGGAAATTTTATTCGCGATAGGCCTGAATGTTAAAAAAAAAATAGCTATAGATAACCTTTTACAAAAAAACGTGAGAAGAAGCATCCAACAAATTTTTGCTTCACCAAACTAAAAAAAAAAAAAAAACTGAGAAATCGCGTTCCACTTATGTTGACGCCACACCGATTAAAACAATCGAACGCACTCAAAATAAGAGGTCACTGTCACAAATGACAGCTCGGCCCATGCGTTTTTGTCTGCCGCCTTTTTTTTTTATTCATTAGCGCTTTTCAACTCGCAACATTACGTCGACTTTTGTAAAGTTACTAGTATTCGTCAAATATATAATTAAAAAACCCAAGATCACTTTTTTTGTTGGTCTTTTACGCAACAACTTATCTGTTTTTTTTGTACATTTATAACGGTACAATATAAAATTTCATATTTTTACCATCTTTAAAGTGCATTTTCGCAGTTTTAAGACCGGAAAATCCTAACCCTAGTTATAAGTTTTTTTCACCGAGTAAAATATGAATTTGCTCGAATTTTTTTTTTAATTTTTGTTATCCTTTCAGTGTCCTATTTTCATCTCGATATTGGATTCTTTTATTAGGCATACATACTTCCCTTCAACTTTGACATTTAATTACTTCTGAAAAATTAACATCACACAGAACATGACTATGAATATTTCAACCCATTTGGGATGACCTTTTGTGCGACTCCTCGCGGCGCATGGTTGCGGCATGTGGCAGCATGCAGCATGTTGTTAATCATAATAACATTGCCGCAGTTCAAGAGACATGTTTCACATTCAATGCAACTCCGCGTATGGGAATAATTGCATTCCCGGCACATTTTTACTCCGTTTCGCTGGTTCATTGTGATGTTTTGCATAACGAAGAGGAGCCCATGTACGCCCAACGATGACGTGCCGCTTGTCTGTCATATACGATCATTAACAAGGGCATCAGCACACCACAACAATTCCAACAACGCCCAACCCTCAACTCGCTTGGATGCTTACTTATTTTTAACTTTCGCATTTTTTTTTTTTTTTTGAATTGTTTAACGAGTACTTTTTTACTTCCGGTTGAGCCCCGGCCCTATGGGAAAGGAGCACTCCCGATGAACGGCGCGCAAGTACCTACCAACCAATTTGTCTCTCAATCAAAGACAAACAGTAAAAGTTGATCAAAATAATTCATGCGTCAAATTAGCACTGTCAAAACAAATTTGATCATTGTGGCAGCCAGCAACCCCCTCTTGATGTCGAGATGGGGAAACCATTTCAATGCGTTCGCTGCTTCCTCATGCATATATGCATTCACGGAACGGAGAGTAGGAAGAAAAAGTCTTTAATTTTTGGAACGGAATAACAAGGGAAACTGATAAAAGTTGACACATGCCGGATGATTGCTTAAGACGTGCTTATGTGTTATCGGAGTAATGCGTGCTGCCAGGGGCGATTGATTACATCCCGTGCGGTGTTGTTTCTTTGATATGAATCGCCAGGGCAGAGCCAACGAAGGAGCATGAAATCGAAGCCGACACCATTTTTGTGTGATGCAAGGTTTCTTTCAAAAAAAAAAAAAAAAACAAGGTTGACAGACGAACACCATGCTCTTCATAAGTACCACATGTCACACCAACTGACGAGGAGGAAAGCTGGACGATTATTTTTTTTAACACGAAAATGGGCGAGTTAATTAAAATTAGCGGTGCGAGGGGAGGGGTGGTTAATTCGGTAGTTTATTGGTAGAACCTGTTCCGTGTTTAGCCACAGGATGTGCCGGCTTGTGTTTAAAGTTGGGTATGGCTTTTTGATCGTAAGCATACTGCTTTTTCGGAGGACTGACTAAAGGGTGCTAATGATGCAATATATCCTGAAACACATTGATACACAAAAGATTCTTTGACAGTGCCCTATTCTATATTTCATTTCTATAGATGCTTTAGACACGCCTAGTCATTCCTTAAAAAAATGGATCTCCAGGATGTTCGTTAAATCATTCAGGCCTATCGCAAATAAATTTTCCCGGAAAACCTTCCCAATTCAGCAATCTGATTTACACTGCTGACAAGAAAAAAAATTCCGGGAAAATTTATTTGCGATAGGCCGGATTTACTTGCTTTGTGACAACAAGATCTTTGGTATTATGTAGCGTTGTTATTTGGACTGTGGGGTGTAACAAATGGAATGATCTGCAACAAGACTTGGCTGAATGAAAAGTTGGAGATTTGAAGTCAGGGAATCATCAGATTGATCGTCTTTGAATGGAGTTTTCTTTTTTTTTTCATTTTTATTTTAGATCCTCTTAAAACTAACATACATGCTAGACAAAAATTCATGAAAAAACTAGCTTACTTATCAACTACATAACTAACTTACTAGCCCTATGCGGGCGCCGTAAATTAAACGCTAACAACTTAAATCTACTGCCTTCCGGCCTATTATCTAAACTTTGAATTGAGTCTAGAAAGTTCAGTGTACGTTTCGGAACGAACTCCACCTTAAGACCTGATCTTACTTGAAGCTGGGGTACACCAGCCCCCAGCTCCAGCTCTCTAAAAAACAAAATCCCCTAAGCTTAGCCGCTGCCGTTGGGACGCCATATGTGTACTTGGCGCGAACCCTCAAAAATTGGTCTTTTTCAACGAGGTCATCTAGCGAGACGATGGTCGTGGAAATTTGAGTAGAGGCGACATCTGGCATACGTATAAGACGTAAACGCGTATTAAGCCTGGCATGGCAAATTTTGCTGTAACGTGTTTGGGGAGAAGACCTTGCGCCGTCCGGTGAGCAAATAATGCAAATAAGGATACCCGCATGCCAACGAAACTCGCTACGATCAAGCAAACAAATGGAACGCATATACACTCCAAAACTTAATGGCATTAGTCTCAAGTTCGTAGAATCAGCCAAGTACCTGGGTCTGGTCTTGGATCAAAAAATTAACTAAAAAATACAATGAACACATTTTTGGCGCAACAGTCTCGTTAGTATCCAGGGCCTAGCTTTCTTACAACCATTCATGTGTGCGAGTGTACTTCTGCACGATGGTGGGAACTCCTGATTTATGCCGACTCTGAAAGACGAGATAAGCTATACTTGACAATTGTTACTACTCGGATGATTTGTCAGATCATCACGAGAGGAGGGCCAGTGAAAATCATTTAGGTACGGCTGGAATTCGAACCCAGACCTTCTGCGCAGCAGTTCATCGCACTAAACTTCGCGCCACTGAGCCCGTCAAATTAACTAGAAAGCCAAAAAGCCACCATAGTCCTATACAGATTTGGAAAATCATTCGGGCAGAAGCGGTGTTTGCATTCTCATATCCCATTCAATCTCTACGTGTACATCGTTAGACCCATGCTCTTGGTGTGTATCCGGGCGACTGCTCTAGAAAGCGCCTTCAACCACAGCCTTCTGGCGAAAGTTCAAAGATCAGCTTGTGAAGCTGTAAGACTGAGACCTCGACTGAGACCCTCGTTACAATGGAAAACCTCTCAAGTTAAACACAAAAAGATACTTAAATCACCTAAACATTGCAGAAAACAGGGACCACATCATAACCCAACTCAGTGTTGAGCATAATTTCAAGTCGACCATTCCCAGGCCATTGGAAAAGGAGTCGAATATGATTGGAGAAAACGACAAATTACACGGATGGGTCTAGAACAGAATCTGGGGGTGTTTTCTACAAGATGCCCAACTTAAGCACTTCCTTTCGCCTTCCTGATCATTGTAGCGTCATTCAGGTGGGAATCATTGCTATTAAAGAAGCCTTGTCCTGGCTGAGATGTAATGTAATATCCACGCAGAATATTTTCATCCTCAGTGACAGCCAAGAGGTAATCAAATCCTTGGGATTCTTCGCATTAACATCGACATCAGCCCACGAATGCAGACTAAATATTTACGAAATTGGAGAGCACTTAACCAATTATTCGAGAAATCTTCGGTCCAGTTTGCGTTGACGGGCTATTTGCACGAAGATTCAACCGGAAGCTAAGCGAGCTATATAGCAACATAACCTAGTCAAAAAAAAAACAAATTGGGCGTTTAAGATGGCTCGGATATGTGGAGCGAATGGATACCAATAATAATCCGGCTTCGATTCCGGACGCAGTAGAGGAAGTCAGTCCACGCCGTAAGTGGCACGCACAAGTATAAACCAACCTCAACCAACTTAAAGTGCGCAACTGGAGGCAGTTAGATAATGACCAGGCTAATTGGAGAGGCATGTTGGTTGAGGGTCATGTTCATTCCAGAATTAAGCGCTAAGTAGGGCAATTTAACATTCACCTCTTTTGGGTGCCAGGTAACAGAAATATCCCAGGCCAGGCAACAACAAAAGTCGACACAGATCCACGTGGTACCACAACGGATATACCTAGTCTTAGTGTTTATCCACTATAACCTAACCAAGCCGCCGTTGATTTGACAAAAGATGTTCTTGCCAAGATACATCTGAACCAATTATTGAATTTTTGGATCGACAGTTTACTGCATTTTCGCCTCGAAGTTAGACAGCTCTCTTCTTTGACTGAGGTTGGTTGGTTTTCTTGCCCTATCACTCGAGACTAAGCCCACTTAACAGCTACGCGTCGGTGAGTATGTAACAATTGCAGAGAATGAGTTCCTACTTTGAAGCCGGCTGCCATGTTGTTTTTTATCTTGTAGAACTGACGGATGTTCTTCTTGTCATGAGACTTATCGATTGCCTGAGTGTCCCCTTTTTTTCCTACACAGGATTTTTTTTTTTCCCTACTTCTGGTTCGATGCTCTTCCCGTTCGACACGGGATTTGCGTTGTAGCGCTTTGATAGGTGCCTTGTCCGGAACCTCTTTTTGGTGCTTCACAATATCATCATACCATAGGCATACATACGGGGGTCGCTGGCGCTTGTGGCCTATGGTCGATTCTGATGCCCCAATGATGGTTTTGTGACACTGTGTCCACTACGTATTGAAACTGGATACAGGGAGGTGACTCGCTCTCCTTCCTTTTTGTTTCTTGTTGACATAGGGTACATTTTTCTCCACCATTCGTAGCTTCTGTTCGATAAACAGTCGCGCTCCGAAATTGGCTGCGACGAGAAATTGGACAGAGTCGAAGTTTGCCCCTCTGAATGTGAGACAATCATCCATGATATTGGAAGATTGCCTCACACCTAGAACAACTTGTTCGATTGGTTGGCGGTTTGATCATCTGGAGATCGCCAAGTTGCTACCTGTAAGTGAAGGACACCTATTTCTGGTGATGAAAGCGTTGTCAATTGTGGTTTCTTGGAGGGAGTGCTTTTCAACTAACCCATCGAAGATGATTTTCTTGTTGGTTTTCGCATTGAACTCCCCGAGATCGGGTTCACACTCTATCGCGGACAGGCTCCTTAGACTGTGTCGAGAAGGTCGTAAAGTAACTCCTTGATAGTTTTGGACGTAGTATGGATGTTACCGGCACAACCCCCAACGTGGAGGGCCAGTTTCATTATATATACCCCATAGGACTAGAAGATTAGGCCATCAGTATCCACAACGGGATATAAGAAGGCAAACCAAACAAATTGTAGTCAGTACATTTCAAGGTTGAGACCATTATCGTGATGTTTGAAAGGAATTCGTTCCGGAAATTGAAACTCTTATAATCGTGATGAATGCAGAATTATTGCTCGGAATATCTAGAACGCAGCCGATATAATAGCACAGCACAGCACGTAAACGGAACTTAGCTGATTACCAGAGGGAACGGAGTCTATACAATTTGTTGAGACTAACATGTGGATTAAGGGTATCGCCATGGGCCCTTGTAAGCTTATGCGGGTTAAACGACTTAATTCGTCGTCAACAACCCATCAAACCGAACCTAACATGTGGAAGTTGATCACCAGAGGAACGGACCCTATCCAATTTGTTGAGACTAATACGTGGATTAAGGTATCGATATGAGCACACGTAGGCGTATGCGGGTTTGACGACTCACTTGGGCGTAAACAACCCGTCAAACCTTACCTTACATGTGGATTGATCCTTCGTTTCAGAAGGAAATATCTAATATACTTCTCGAGGTAACATGAGAGGAGCATATTCCTATCTTTTGATAGACAATGCCTTCTGGAGAGAATGTTGTATAGTTTTACCAAACCATAAAATCCCAGCTGATACAAAGAAGGAACATCTCCTTAAGTAATTTCTATTTCTTCTACCTTCAGGCTCAGTTACTTGACCGTTTCCAACGAACTTTTTGTTAACGAACTTCTCCTTCCCATTTATTTTTTTTTTTTTTTTTTTTTTTTTTTTTTTTTTTCTTTATTCTTTCTTTAAAACGTTATAATAATTCATTTACCCGCGAAGCTTATTGCTTATCTGCAGGTGGTTGCATATTCTATATTGATAATATTTCACAGTTTATCGGTTGTGGAAATTTGAAAGAGTAGGTATTTATAATTAATTTACAATTTTCAATAAATTTAGTCATTCACAAATGTTCAAATGGAGTTAATATACATGATGTATGTTTAAAAGATACTTTTTTACATCTTTTTTGCGTTTTTTAAAGTTTAAAATGTTTTTTAAGTTTGCTGGTAGTACATTCATTATTGCTGGTAGGGCGTAGCTTGGATGTCTTCTCCCATAGATGTTATAGGTTTCAGGTGTTTCCAGCAATCCCTGAGCTCTTCTTCTTGTATTGAGATTATGGCGTATATTTTGTTGGTATCGTTGATCGTCATAGTATTGTAATAAAGCTGTCATCTTATATATGCCGTTAACATCTAATACCTTTAAATTAAAATGGTTAGTACTGACTATTTTAAATAATCGATGCTGAATATTAAGTATCTTATCTAGGTGGGTTTTCGATGCATTTCCCCAAGCTAATATTCCGTATCGTAAGCGAGATTCAGCGAGAGAAAGGTATACTTGATTTTGGACATCAACGCTAGTATATCTTTTTAGATACACCATCGCAAAAACAGCACTTTTTAATTGCATCCGTATTTTATTTATGTGTTCATGCCACAAGAAGTGATCATCAATTATGATTCCTAGATATTTTATTGATTTCACTACTTCAATAGCATCACTTTTGCTTGTGGTTGAACAGTCTTCGTTTTGGTGATATATACGTATAGACGCTTCAGGTTGACGTGGCATGCGTATATGCATCATCTTTGTTTTAACAGCATTGATAACCAGCCCTTGATCATGGCACCATCTTGAGACATTATTAAATTCGTCTTGCATTATTCCTATAGCAGTATCCAGGCACTTGTGCTTGACAACAATTGCAATGTCATCTGCATATGCAAAAGCTGTACTTCGTTTAAATACACGAAGTAGCTCATTTGTGAACAAGATGAAAAGTATCGGTCCAAGTTTTGAACCTTGTGGTACACCATATAAGCATTGTTTTTCTTGGCTAACAGCGTTTCCAACTTTTACGCGTATGGTTCTTCCTGATAGGTAGCTTTCTATCCACTTCGCTAAGGTCCCTCTTATACCAATTTTATTAAGACTTTCTATTATCTTCTCATGGCTCAATGTGTCGAAGGCCTTGCTAAAGTCTAGAAACATTACTAGTACATGGTGGTTTTTGTTAAGACTTGCGTTCACCACACTCGAAAGTTCTCCCAATAGTAATCCAGTGCTTTTATTTTTTTGGAAACCATATTGATTTGGTTGTAGGACTCTATGCTTTACTATGAATTTCGTTATTCTTCCTACTATTATTTCTTCTAAACATTTGTCTATAACAGAAAGAATTGCGATCGGCCTATAATTTTCCATTTGGCTTTTCACTCCTCCTTTGTATACTGGTCGGATTATTGACGTCTTAAGTAACCTAGGAACACAGCATTGGCTTATGCTTCGGTTTATAATTGTTTTAATTATAGGAGTTAGGTATAAAGCGTTAAGTTTCAAATCAATCGGTCTAATGCAATCTGCTCCTGCTCCCTTATCGGATTTTAAACTGCACAACATGTTGTACACTTCTGCTTCGCTAGCTTCCTCTAAATAGATTGATGGTGTGATATGTTTATTTCGATGGTTAGATGATTTCTGACTACACTTGTGTACTATTTTAGACACTTGGTTTGAAAATTGTTCCACAAATTTGTTTACGGTGTTCGTTATGTTGTCGGAAAAATTGTCAATAATGACTTTATCAATCGATCTTTTATTTCGTCCCAGAAGTTCATTTAAAACATTCCATGTTTTTCTTGGGTCGTTTTTGGCATTTAAAAAACTTTGTTTGTAGAAGTTTGCCTTCATAGTTAAAATATGTTTACTTACTTCGTTTCGAAATTGTTTGTAAATATATTCGTAGCTTTGGTTAAGTGGATTATTTTTCCATTTCCTGTATAATTCGTCTCTTCTTTTGCACATTCTTACTACTTCAGCAGTTATCCATGCTTTGTGTTTTCGTTTTTTTGAATTTTGCGTTACCTTTGTCGATCGTGTATATATATCCATCATTTTGTTTACAAAATTATTATATAGACCTTCAACGTCATGCTCTTCACATAGGCTTTCCCAGTTAGTTTGCTCAATTAACTGATTAACTTTCTGCTGGCTAAATTTCGCAGGCATTTCTTCTATTATTTGACGTTCAGGGTAGTTTCTTGTAGCATACATTGCGGCGTAATGATCAGATATGTCGGTTTCAATAACAGCCGACACTATATCTTGTTGTGTAATGCTAACAAAAATATGGTCAATTATTGTAGAAGTATTTGCAGCTATATTTACACGTGTGGGTTGGTTGATTACATTGGTTAAGCCCTTTGATGCCATTATTTCTAAATACTTATTGACATGGGGATCATTTGACTTGTTTAAGTTTATGTTCGTATCACCCATAACAATCAATTCTCTCTCATTATGGACGTGATTGTCCAATTCTTCTATAAACTCCGCGACACTTAACTTTGGTGGTCTATATATCGCGTGAATAAATATTTTTCTATGATTGTCATCTATTTCTATTTGGACATTTTCATAGAATACAGTATTATCATAAATTCGTTTGTATCGTATATGATTTCTTATGAACACTGCCAATGCATTCATTTAAGCACGCGAACACTCTGATTTAGCTTACTCTCTAACCGCAAAAAAGACTCCAACCAAGGACCTAGAATCGCTAGTCTAGCGTTTAGCAAAATGCTACCAAATTTAATTTTTATACTTAAGTGGCGCCACAGTCCGGAAGGAACCTGGGCCTCAACCAACATGCCTCTCCAATTAGCCCGCTCCTTAGCTACCTGCATCCAGTTGCGCACTCCAAGTTGGTTGAGGTCGGTTTATACTTGTGCGCGCCACTTAAGGTAATGTCTTCATCTACTGCGTCCGACGTCTGGCTGGGAATCGAAGACTCTGCGAGCCGGAGAATTGGTGTCCATTCGTTATATATGTCCTAGCCATCTTTAACTTCCAATGCAGAATTTTTTTGACTAAAGGCATGTCGCCATACAGCTCGTATACTTCTTTTTTGAAACTTCGTCTCCATAGCCCGTCAACGCAAACGGGACCGTAGATTTTTCGAAGAATTTTCCTCTCAAATCAACCAAAGATTTCATCATCCGCTTTTGAGACGGTCCATGCTTCGGCGCCGTAGCGCAGGACTGGGATGATCAGGGTCTTATATAAGATCTCCTTAGTAGTTCGAGTGAGAGCTTTGCTACCGAATTGCCTTCTTAACCCGAAGAAACACCCGTTGGCAACAGTAATTCTTCGTTTAATTTCTGACGAGATGTTGTTGTCAGAATTAATAGCGGAGCCATAAAGCTCATTTAACGTCGCAAAATTCGTTGAATTCTGTCAAAATATTCAACTTCTGAACAGCGCCCGTCCTTTTCCAGGGCATTATGTGTGCTTTTATAAATCCAAGATATAAAACCCTATCGAGGTATCTGTTTGAAAGAAAATCTTCTCCGTGTTGTTTGAAATCAAAAGGATTTCAAAAGGATCTTTCGAATAAACCGCCAAGTCAACAATTTTTGACAGCAACGCGTTGAAATTCTTCCGACGAAGAATTTTTGCGAAATCCATGGAACATTGATGGGTTGTTGAAGCCCAAGTGAGTCGTCAAACCCGCATAGACCTACGTGGGCTCATAGCGATACCTTAAATTGAGCTTTACTGGAACTTACCTTCGTTTCGCTGATAGTTTTATCACAACACTGGTTGAAACAAACATTTTTTTATGTATCTTTACCAAGAATATCACTGCGCCACTAAAATATCTTTCATCAATCTCATCCTGTTCCGGCGTCCAAAACTGACGCAACCAACTTTCCTTTCAGAATGGAATCCCATTTCATCATTTTCCCCAGAATACAAATTATATTCGTCATTTTCAGTGGAACTTAACGCAAGCACCTCTTATCTGGTAACACCTCTGGCTCTTATCTATCAAATTCCCCTAGCGCCACTAATCCGTCAGGTTGTGCAACACCTCAAGTCACTTTTCAATTGCAATATCAGCCTCGAACATGCCAAAAATAATTTCACAACCAACTGATAACTGATTCCAGATAATCGACAAAACAATGGCGCCAGTATCCACGTTGTCGTTGAAACACTTATTCGCTTACCACATTACGCTGTAGTTTCACTCGTAAAAGGTGTAGCTAAGGTCACCATCTATACATCGTTCGACATGTCCCCTCAACTAAATGCTAACCAAATTTGGGTTGCCAGTGCACTCTGGCAACACACAACAACATTTCTGTTTCATACAATGTGTACTGTGTATCTGCAATAACATGTTCGCCATCCCATAAATGGGCAAAAACCTCAAGTCCAGAATAACAACTCGTACACCATGTTCCACTTACTGGGGTATAAAAGTCCAAGAAAAGACTCACAGCACGCACGCAGACAGTAGTAGAAATCAAAAAGACCGGCTAAAACAAAAAAAAAAGGAAAAAAAAACTTACGCAACTTCATTAGATACTCGCTATCCGATGGATGGATTTATTTTGTGTTTTTCTATCTTCTCTACTTTAACCTCGCGGCGTGCGCTCTCTTGTAGATAAGATACTTAAATTTATTTTGCCGAAGTGAAAATGAAAATGTGAATAGCTAATGGGGTCAAAGTACGTACAGAGGAGATACATTGACTGCCTCAGCAAAGGGTATCCGTACGTGAAGTCGTTGTAGATTAATTTTTGCCATAACCCCTGCAACGAGCTATCGAGGCCAATTGCATGAGGGTGGTTGTAGATGGAAAGTCATTTGTATTATCGGTGAAGTACGGTTATGTGCATGACAAGGATTTAATTGGAAATATCGATTGTTCCCAGTTGGTCTTTTAGTTTTTGCACTTGATGCACCGGGACGGCTGACATGATGGGTAATTTTGGGTGAAATAATTGCAGTTTTCGCTGATGGGTCGTTGACCTCAATGACGCCAGCAAAATGGTTTAATTAGCAAGTCAACTCATGAGTTGATTAATGTTTTGAGTCAGAGGGGGGCAATTAGTGTCGACAGAGTGATCTGTTGGGTAACAGGTATCTGCATCAAGGATGTGGATTAGGGATGGTGGACAAATTGCAGATTTCAAGCGAATTTATTGCCAGCGAAGTTTTGTCTCTTGATTGTCATATTATTGACATCAGTGTGTCATGTAACCCTCAAGGACTAAGGAACAGGCTAAACGAAATTCTGTCTAAGGAACACTCCAACCCTTCTTTTCTGAGAATGTCAGATGGAGGGTCCTCCGCGAAGACCCTGGAACTCTTGTATGTATACAGTTGATGTTCTAGGATGTAAATTTGATTCTCTTGAGAACCGAGCTCACAGGATACTTTTATAGGAAGCAGTACTTTAAAGTTGATTAGACCAAGCAGGTCCTTCGGACAAAACTCAAAACCACAAAGGAAACAAACGCGCCTTTGTTATCGAAGATCTGGAGGCAAAAGAATGCGATGAACATTGCATACAAAGTCTCTTGCCCAGTTATAGCGAAGCAAAAAACACACTTCCCCCGTGGTGGAATGAAGGTCTCTCCAATCTCAGACAGATGACCAGATCAACTTTCAATCTGGCACAAACTGCCTTATAAGGACTCTTTAAGTATGTATAAGATGGCGATAAAAAATTCCAAAAGGGAGCCCTGGATGAATTATTGCCATTCCATTGAAACCCTCAAGGACTCCGCTGGGCTAAGAAAATTTCTGCCTGAGGAACACTCCAACACTTCTTTTCTGAGAATGTCAGATGGAGGGTGAACAGAATCTTCCGCGAAGACGCTGTAACTTTTGTTAAACATACACTTTCCCGGATGCAGTGATACTAGTACGGAACCCGGAACATCACGGCAAGAACAACTGCACCACACAACAATGTCAATTCAACAATTTCAGAGGTAAAAGTTGTTAACAGATTTTCTCCGTTCAAGTCTCCTGACGGCATACTGGCAGTTATGCTACATTGAACGCGAGATGTAACTGGCCATGGGTAGCTTCAATTTTTAGAAGCTGCTTGGTACTAAACCAAGCACCTTACTCGTGGAGACGCGCTTGAGTGGTGTTTATACCGAATGTTCCCATATAGGAACTCCACAGGGCGGCGTCATCTCTCCTCTACTCTGGTTACCCAACTAACAGTGACTCCTCTATACGGCAATCAGATTTAATTTTCACAAGCAATTATTTCTGTAAGCCTTTTATAGTACTTGTGTGCGAAGTTTGACCATTTTTGCGGTCTAGTCTAATGTTTGGGTAGAAGCCTGTTTGAGACATTCTGCCCTAGCGAGGTATCCGTCAGTCGTACCGCGCAATTTTCCGCAACGCATACTTCGTCGGAGGTTCAAATTTCATTCGAGGTATGTGTCATCGGAGAAAAAATCCCTTCACTACAATTCGTAAATAAATTCCGCCAAAAAATTTGTGTCGGAGGAAATCGGAAAAACAATTGCACTTGGCTGTCAAAAATTGCACGAAAAATGCACCTGAACGCACTTCCACGCAATTCGCCAGCATGCGTTATAAAATGTCGGAGAAATATTCCGAACGAAGCTGAAATCATCCGAATCGTACATCGGAGATCACTCTGCTCCGACGGATACCTTACTAGGGCTGATTGTGCCGGAAAAATCCCATGTATAACCGAAGTTATGATGGTATAACCTATGTAAGGTTGTTTTTAAGCTTCCGGAGATGTGTATTCATGTATGCATGTAAGCCTTGCAAATATTTTCGAAGACTTTTTGCAAACCATTAGTTTGGTTCTGTAAGGCATTTTATACACAAACAACGTTTTTTTCTGTAAGGCTTATTTAAAGTATTTAAAGAAGTTTTATAAAAGTAAATAGCGTCCTATAAGTGCGCTGGTGGGTGCGAGAAACCTAACACATGAGTTGCGTCTGATCTAATGGCTTTTTGGCATCGTTGCCATTGTTCGACATTCGATGCTGGTGTGGTGTTAATCGAGATGTTAAGGTATACGCCTTGTGCGAAGGTTTTGACGTTCTCTTGCGACTTTCGACATTAAATTTGCTCACAGTATTTCTGGATTTTTGTGGCATGGTGGATATCCGCATTCTTACATTGGCTGCAACAAGGTAGTGGTCCGAGTCGATGTTAGCTCCTCGGAATGTTCAGACATCCAAAATACTGGACGCGTGTCTCTTGTCTATCACAATATGATCAATTTGATTGACCGTTCGTTGATCTGGAGACCGCCATGGCCCCTTATGGATATTGAGATGACTAAACCGTCTGCTTGCTATAATGGTATTTCGTTCCGTGGCGAAGTCAATTAGTCGAAGTCTGCTACCAGACGTGTTGTCGTGAAGGCTATGTTTTCCGACAATACTGCTAAAAATGCCTTCTCTTCCTACCTTTGCGTTAAAATCTCCCAGCACGATTTTAACATCGCTCTTCGGTAGTCGCTCATAGATTTTGCCAAGGAGCTCGTAAAAGCAATCCTTAGCCAGGAATTGTTTTTCCTCCGCTGGGGCGTGAACGCATATAAGGCTTATGTTGGCGTATTTGTTTTTAAAGCGGATTTTTACAATGCGTTCGCTAATGTCTTGAAAACTTAAGACTCGTTGCCTAAGCCTGGCACTTATAACAAATCCGCATCCGAATAATCGCTGTTTCTGCTCACTACAACGCGGTCCGTAGTAGATGTCACAATTTTTCATCCTCTTTTTTCCCGGCCCATCCCCTCGTATTTCCTGGATGATAGTAATGTCTGGTTTGTAGCAGTTTAGGGCTTCTGCTGGTTGTTCTGTTTAATGTTATCAGTCTCACATTCCAGATGCAGATACGAAAGTCGTTGTCATTTTTTCGTATAGCAATTTTTACAATTTTTTAGACAAATAAATTTTCATAATCACGTGTAAAAATATTCATAGATAAAAATGAACAAACCCCCAAGGTCTCACATCGAGAAGCTATAGACCATAATTAACTTAACAACTCCACATAATAAACCAACTAATTGGCCTTAAATCGAATTAACTCAAATATCCAATACAATCGTAAACAACATTGAAAAACAATAAAAAATACATTTTCCAACAACATGGAGACTTTGTTCCGCACCTAAAATGCCAAAGACACCCAATGGATACACTACATCCAGCTGTGCACAGCTGCAGTAGATGCTGTAGAACCACACATGCAGCCAGCATAGAGCCGTTAAATAAGAGAACTTCCATCTATAGAAAGAAAATTTACTCGTTCTATGGTGTGGTATGTTACAGCATAATATGATGAAAGTATCTAGATAGAATGCACGGCGACAGGTAATGCGCAGTTGCCGCACCAAAAAATTGCATTTGTATACGCGGATTGTGAGCAATGATCATGGCTAGAGTTGAAGCGAGTGTAGATAGTTTATCTGACTGCCGTCAATGGACCCCGTCTTTGCATAAATTCTTTGTACTTTATGCATGTGTGTGCGCTGAGAGACATTGAAGTACGTTAAGAAGGCTGGTAGCAAGCTTGACAGTTACTTCAAACCGGAATTGACAATCTTACCAAAGGGGGGTCTAAATTTTTTTTTTGTTACCAAGTTTAATTGCCTGCATGGATGATGGTAGAGATGCTTACCTGGAAAGAGATACAAAAAATTGGTTGGTATTAGTTTTATTGTTTTTTTTTTTTTTTTTGTAATTGTCTGTGTAAGATTTTAATGAAAAATGCAGCAAAATTTGATAGAAACACATTTAACGGCGTACTTATCAGGAACAGGAGGTAAGACGGCCGGCGGAGATAAACAAAAAATGTCATATGCGAAGCCTTATAGAAGCTAGCTGAACTCAGAACTCTCACACGACCGCAACGAGGTCGATAAAAAGTATATCTACAAGGTGACCACATAATGCGACATCGAAACCACAAACAAAAACTCATTTTGGTTTGAGGGAGACTGCGTTTCACGTAAAGCTTACGGTAGCTCCCAAACTGCGACGCTTTTCTGCATCAAACTTCAGAATTAAGCTGGAAGCCAAAAAAAAATGATTTGGTTGGGAGAGGACCAGACATAGCAGAGCAAAAAAAAAATTATAAGGTCATATCAACTTATGTAAACCATGCGGAACCAAGGGTATTTTTATGGTCCTATGCGAGTTTGCCAAGTCACCTAGATTGTCAACAGTCCATCAAACAATCAAACTCAACCTAACATAAGCTGAATTCGATTTGGAATTTTTGAATTTTTGGCGCAACAATATGGTTTTGGTGGTGCCTGGTTTGTTTCTCTGCCACCCCTCTCTACCTAACAAGATGCAGGGGAATGGCCTTTGAAAGTCAGGGTGAGGTAGCATTTAGTCAGAAGATACAGCTGAGACCAGGTTACAAATTGAGCGTGTCCTCCCAAGTTAATTGTCCAGCAATTAAGCTGACTGATCCGTAGTGCGCTTTTGTCTAGTGGTAACAGGTTTAGGATAGTTTCCAGTAACGCTGTTGGTGTGGTTCTCATTGCATATGCTATTCTTTTTACCTTTGCCGAATTGCTAGAAGAAAGTGATTAATGACTACAACGGCTACAAAAGAGTGCAAAAAACTCACCTTATTGCGATTAAGTTCTTAATACAAAGATCTCTTGGAACCTTCATGATCTCAAACTCTTTGTCATTGCAAAATCTTTATGATTGCAAAGTCTTTATGATTGCAAACTTTTTATGATCACAAACCCTCTATGATTAGGAAAACTTTGCGTTCAGAAAGGCTCCAAATAAGCTGTGCATCACCGATTCAATCTCAAGAAAGACCACAACAGTCAATTTCTTGACAGCGATAGATGTCGCAATGATTGGATTTTGCAGTGAAATAACACCTGAAGAAATAAGCCCCATGGGTCTTGATTCCCAACAAAAAGGAAATAGCCCCGAGGGGCTTATTTCTCTTTGGAAATGAAAACAACTGCCGCGGCTGTTAATGCCTTTTGCTTGTGGGGTTTATTTCGCTGCATGCATCCAAACTCGCAAACATCCAAAATTCAATAGTAATCCCAAGCAGGGGGTTGCAGGGGGCAGCATGCCCCCACTCACATTCAAACTTTGGATACACCAAACTTGAATAGAATTTCAAGTTCAAATGGCAATAGCATCTGCAGGAGTTAATGCTTTTTCGTGTGGCGAGGCTTATCTCCATTTCGAAAAGGAAATAAGCTCCGTGGGGGCTATTTCCTTCCATTTAGAGGTTATTTCACTGCACCTGGTTGAATACATACGCGAACGTCCGTTTCCACTGATTTGCCTTTGTAATAGGCGTTCTGGGATTCATAGAGGCGGCTACAATCTACGGTTTCCTTCGCGTCTTTATCAATAAGTATTCCATCAACAATTTTAAGTAAAAATAATGCCAGGCTAAGCAGTCTGAGATCATTAGGTGGAATGGAAACTACCTTTACCTCAGTTCAATCAATGGATTTAGTACTGAGCGCTGGATGGCTCTATCTGTGCTCCTAGATCAGGGTGGGTTTAACATGCATGAAAGCCCTTTGGAGTTGCGCCGCAAAAATATTATCTGGTCCAGGGCTCTTGTAGGTTTCCAAAACTGCAAACTTTCCACTCCAAGCGTGATTATTTCACTATTTTTTGAGAAGTTGCGATTCGACCAACGCTTGAACTTTTCTTACCTTCATAGGGTTGAGAATTTGGGGACACTGTAGATCGTAAAGGTTTGTTAAGAGTTGAATTAAGTATTGGATTGTTCAACTTGTCTAATCTATACTGCGAACCTGGTGTGGCGTAGCTGATATTTTCTAGTTTTTTTTTTTTTTTTTTGCAAGGAAGACATTCACCTCTTTCGAGGTACCCGTTCGGAAGAAAATTTTCCCGAATTATTTGAACTCGGAGAATTTTCTACCGAGGTACCCGTTCCGATTAGCATTTTGGACACATCTTCCAACGAAATTTAACGCACGTGATCGCACATCGGCGAAATGCGTTAAGTCACCAATTTTCGATAGCTATGCGTTGAATTTCTTTCGAAGTTGTGCGACGAAAAATTGTTGCGGAATGAACACGGTTGTTGTTTTTTTATTTTATTTCGCAAAGGATGCTTCGAAAGCAAATTGAGTTCCGATTGGAACTGACTTTCGGAGATTATTCCGAACGGATACCTCGATAGGAGTGATGTGTGGGTTTAAGAAAGTCGGCTTAGGATTAAGCTTTCATACGAATGTCCGATTCAGTTTTTTTTTTTGATCAGCACATCTAGTAGGATGTAATCCACCCCAGACAATAATGCATTCTCTGATGGTGCTATGCACATAAGGTATATCTTAAGTATTTGAAAGTATGTCCATTAAAAATCAATTTGTCAGACCATTTCGTTGAAATTCCCAATCTACACCAACCCATAACGGTCATAATCCCAAAAGTAGATCTTCGCATGATCAGCTCTCCAATACTTTTCATAAATCACCTTCCTGCAACATACCTTGCCCCAAACCCGATGATCGTCGATGTAATTTTAAACATTCTTCACATGCCGAAAGCCTCCCAATACCAGATCCATTAATTTCTATTCCTACATGAGCGCACGTGAAATCGAAACCATCATTCACTTCATAACTCATTCCCCCTGATCGTCTTGGATTAGGACAAATCTCCATTAATCTAACAGTTCAAGAAACAGTTCTTCTAGCCATCCAAACAAACTAGAAAAAGAAACACACACACATGCCTCTCCTCGTAGACAACGCATAATTAACCCAACAAATCTGGGGATGGAAGAGGAATAACTCCAAAAGAGCTGAAGCTCACTCCCATTCCCATTCCCGAACTCCGAGTGTGCACTCATTTCCTCATGTTTTGTGTCTCGGATACTTTTCTTACACACGATCGTTTGGCTAAGAATTTATGAACCATGAAACGGTGCTAAAGACGATGGAAAAGAAATCATCATTAGTTAGATCCCCCTCCACCTCCTCTGAGTCCGCTAGCGTGCTACTTCATCTGAATATTGTTTATGTGCCACATCCACTGCATTCCACACAAGAGCATGGCAAACGTGAACTACTTCCGCAACATAGGCCAATAGATGGCAATACCCGTCGGTCGTCTCCGACGCCATCATTGTATTGTTCTCCATAACGTTGTGTACAGCGGCACGGTAATCAATTAGGAAGAGGTCATGATCCGAGTCCCTTCGAAGGGACGTTGTCAGGTTTTTCTTTTCGATTTTCGTGGAAAATTTTCATCCACACACCATTACCACTCGAGGAGGAAGTGAAGAGATGCCGATGAACTTCTTAGATGACCCCAACCGATACTTTTTCTTTCTCTGTTACCTCATAGGAAATACAAATTCATCCTACGGCTTGAAGATAACCCGGCTAAGAGAAACAAATGACAGATGATCCAAAGAAGTCTGTCTCGGGAAGGAAAAAGGAAGCCGCCAATAAAAAAAATCTCTACGCACATCTCGGATTACAATAAATGCACTAACTCCACTACCATGTGCTGGGTTAAGACGACGCCCACAGAGGAACAAAAAGCCGCAGCTATTGCCTCTGTCCGTAGATAAGGTTGTATCTGTAGCTGGCGCACTACGATCTTTTTATTGTCCCTGGTATCTGTGTGTCTTAAGTGTGCCTTTGTCAAATTTTTTTTGTTTGTCTTTTTTTTTTGGTGCAATTAAAGTTGGATTAGGTTGCGGTTCTGGTTGTGGGCACAAAACTGGTGTTTCCTCTATGGAATTGTATGAGTATCTTATGCATCTGACGTGACTTGGAGGGGTTTGATCGTTTTTTTCTCACGAAATTGAACTATTTTTCCTCTTCAGGTAATATGAAACTTTTGAGGTGTATGTTCGTGGAGATAGGTACACCCAAGTACTTGGTTGTATCGCTTATTCAGGGGGTTGTGCTTGATGTGTTGACAAGAGAGATCCACTTGAAAGTAAAAACGTCATTTCGCGGACTTAAATCTAAACGTCACACCCAAATACCCCATGTTTCCCATTGGAAGGCGCAGTGGTTAAAGCCATGACTGCTGTGGGTCTCCAATAATTAGCACACGTAAAAGGGTTTATGATGACCCTTATATTGTTTGAGCCCAGAGCGGCCATTAAAGAAACTGAGGAGGTCATACCGATGTGTGTTGGTTTTGAAGGTCTGTAAGTTATAATGGGAGGGTAAGGCTAAGCTTGGTAAAGCATTCCAATTTCGTGTTCTTCGGTATAAGCATGAATCTAGTACCAAAGAGTATTTAACTACATAGAGTGTGCATCTCATAAGAGGAATATTTTCTATGTGGGGTATTGATATTGATAGCCCATTGTTCGCATTGCTACCCCAGCATCAAACAACAGCCTTGCCGACGCATACGATCTACGAAATTTCGCACTTACCGCCCACGTCTGAAACGGCTACAAAATTTTTAGCTGTGATGCATACTCTATGTAGTTCTATACCCATTGCTAGTACCTACGAATATATGCTTCACGGTAAGTTAACTAGCATCGAAGATTATAAAGTCATACATATGACGCACTGCATACAAGAAAAATTGTTTTATGGAGGGTCGTACTAGCACAGCCCGCCATATGTTTGGATCTCGTTTCTCATGTGTGCATGTGCACACCGCCCGCCTGTACCTTGAAGCTGGTGAGCAAACGCTTCGGTTTTTTCTTCCCAATGCGTCATCTGTATGTCTTTATAATCTTTTGCTAGAGTACATGACACACCCAGTATTACGGCTGAATGTTTGAAGGGGCGGAATACAACTGACTGTTTCGTTTGACCATTTGCTGTGTTAAAGGCTGTTATAGCGGTGTTAGGCAGCAGAAAATATTCCTACAATGTTTCATCGAGACTAAAATGTTCGATACGGTTGAGTCTGCCATCACTTTTATCGCACACTTTTGTAGGTGCATTGCAATTACCCCGCGGAATAAAGCCCCACATGGTTAAATTAGTTTAAAAAAAATGGATCCCGTGGGGCTTTTTGCTTTTTGCTTTTTGGAAATGGAAACAAGTCCCTCGGCTGTTAATGCCTTTTGCTTTTAGGGCTTATTCCGTTTACATGCATCTAAACTCGCACGCAACCCAAATCCAATAGTGAGCCCATGCTGGTGGGTTGCAGGGGGGCAGCATACAAGTTTGGGGGGTATATACGCTTTATATATTTAAGCCAGATCAGGAGGGGTAAAATAGTTCATGCATTGGTTAAGAAAACCTAGACATTCCGCAGCGTTTTTAGCGGCTTTGAATATCTCGAATGTGGTTACTTACACAAATACCAAGCATGGGAAGTTTTTTGCGGTTTCGACGATGAAAGTGTCGTTCATGACTTCTAAAAGGCTGTAGACTTTTGGAGCAGAGAAGACAGCATTGCATTTTGAAGGCAAGAAATTCCACTAGAATGGACCTAAACAAATATAATACAAATTTTTGGCGCAACAGGCTTTTTAGTATCCAGGGCCGGGCTTTCTCACAACCATTCATGAGTGCGTATGTACTTTTTGTACGATGGCGGGACCTTCTATGTTATGCCGAATCCGAACGGCTTAGTTGATAAAAGCTTGTCTTGACAATTTGCTACTACTTGGATGATTTTTCAGATCATCATCAGGTGAGTGAAAAATCGTTAAGGTGTTGCCACGGCTGGGAATCGAACCCAGACCTTCTGCGCGGCAGTTCAACGCACTAACCATCGCGCCACTGAGCACCCTGTCAAAAGCCTTTGCAATATCAAGTGCAACCTTGTTTTCGACAACAAAGTGGATCGACTTGTTAGATTTATCGGTTAGATATGACATCGGATCAACAGTTGGCCTTTTTCTACAAAACCGTATTTTCCATCATTGAGAAGTTTTCGAGATTTGAGCTGACGGTTTAGCAGCATTTGAATGACCGTAGGAAGAAGGGGCGTTAGTGCAATAGGTCGGTATAGTTATCTATGGAGAGATGAAGATTCTCCCTTTTAGGAGACATGCTGGACAAATGCTGTTTTCCATCGTCTCGGAAAGAGTCCTGAATAGGACAGATGGGAAAGCTTATACAGTGGTTTTGCTAGTCTGGAGGAACACCTCTTCAGAATTATGGAGAAGATACCATCTGGACCAGGCGTTTTGTGTATGTCAAGACCGATAAATACTCTTGCTGCTGTACTAGTACAAAAATGGATTTGTCCCATAGAATGTTCTACGTTCCCAAGTACAGAAGGGTGTTGAGGAAAGTCTGGCAATGTGGAACCAATTAAGCAGCATGCAGATTGTTTTTTTCTAGTGCGGTGACAGCTACAATGTGATTGTAAATCAGCGTTGGGATGGATGATGAGGTCGAATTCTACGAACGACCAAAAGTGTTTGCTGTATTTGGACCACGTAGAACGCTTTGGGCGTGAGAGAATCGCACACGCTTGATGTGGTTACTTCTGTCATTTCATGCTATGCTCATGATCTGACAAGTTTTTTATATGTTGAATCAATTGCAATCAAGTGCCGTTGGCGGCCGCTCGGAATAGACATAAAAATATAAGTCCCACCACCGTACACCAATCCGAATATTAACGTTTCTGAGAAAAATCAAGGTTAATCTAGGTTTGCTGGCTTGACAAGGAAAGACCAGAGTCGCACACTCACAACGATTCATGTGTGCGTGTGTACTTCTTGCACGATGGTGGGACCTCCTGTTTTATACCGACTCCGAATGGAAAATTTGAGAAAAGCTTTTCTTGACAAATGATACTACTCGGACAAAAATAGCAACACCATAGAAAAAAAAACCTGTCAGGATGACTACAATTTGGAATAATAGAAAACTTAACGAAAAAGGTGCAGCAGGACAACTAGTTAACGCCCAAAGCTCCTTCAAAGCTGTCATCTCTGACTGATATCGCTAATTAGTCTACGAGGTAAGATGTAAAAATCTTGCTAGGAAGATTTAACACAAAGGTAGATATGGAGTTCATCTTTGGAAGTATTTCCGCAAGAGAACTCATGAACCTAGATTTCACTGCCAACCAAAATGCCACAATAGCCGGCACACGGTTTCCTTCCCACGATATCGTTAAGGGTACACAACAGTCTCTCGATGTATTGACGATCAATCAAGTTGATCATAGATAGACAATAGACACGATAAGGAGATCCTATTTAAGACCCAGTCCTACTCTTGAAGCAGGATCATATCAAAAGCCAATTAAGGAATCTTTGGTCGCTTTGAGCGAAAAATTCTTTGGAAATTCTTATATGAGACTAAAAACTGTGGTTCTGGAAAAACCAAAAAGATTTAATATTTCTTCATTTGTCAGAGCTTTCTTCCTTAGCATCCAAGTCTTACTCTTGAAGCAGGATGGTATCAAAAGCCAATCAAGGAATTATTGGTCGCTTTGAGTGAAAAATTATTTATAAAATCTTCTCTGAGATTAAAACCTGTGGTTCTGAAAAAAAAAACCCAAAAGATTTAATTTTGCTTCACTTGTCAGAGCTTTCTTCTTGGTTTTGTAAGAACCTACTACCTACAGCCCGACATAGAAAGTGTGGTATGTCCATATGCACCTTCTCGTCGCCAAGCTTCTGCAGACATCGTATTTTAAATAACGAGTCTGATGCCCTAAAATGTGCGTTTTGGTTGGACGTGATGAAATCCCAGCTAACGGGTGATCCAAGTGGAGATACTTTTTTCAATAGCCTTTTTTGACAGATCACGTGTGAGTCGTGTCATGCTGTCATGTTATTTTTGTTTAGTATTGTTTGGCATTTCATAATGGAAAGACTTACGCGTGAACAACGTTTACAAATTGTTCAACTTTATTATGAAAATTCACGTTCTGTGAGGAATGTGTTTCGTGCACTTCGCTCAACTTATGGTCAGCATAATCGGCCTACTGAGCGTACTATTCGCAGCACCATCACCCATTTTGAGACCCAGCATTCATTATTGGACAATATTCGACCGAATAGACCACGTCCAGCACGCTGTGAAGAAAATATAGCGGCCGTAGCTGAGAGTGTACACGAAGACCGTAGAGAGTCGATTCGGCGCCGTTCGCAGAAACTCGGACTGACGTATGGAACGACTTGGCACATTTTACGTCAAGATCTTGAAAAGTTCCAAGAAGATCCGACGTTTTCGAGGCAAATTTTGTTTAGCGATGAGCCCATTTCTGGCTCAATGGGTATGTAAACAAACAAAATTGCCGCATTTGGGACGAAGAGCAACCTGAAGAGATTGAAGAACTGCCACTTCATCCAGAAAAAACAACGGTTTGGTGTGGTTTGTGGGCCGGTGGAATCATCGGTCCATATTTCTTTAAAAATTATGCCGGTGCGAACGTAACCGTCAATGGCGGCAGTTATCGTGCCATGATAACCGACTATTTGATGCCTGGAATTGAAGCTCGTGATCTCGGCGACATTTGGTTTCAGCAAGACGGCGCCACTTCCCACACATCGCATCAATCAATGGACTTATTGAGAGGACATTTCGGTGAGCACATAATTTCACGTTTTGGGCCGGTCGATTGGCCACCAATATCACACCGTTAGACTTTTTCCTGTGGGGATATGTAAAGTCAAAAGCTTATGCCGACAAACCCGCTTCGATTCAGGCCTTGGAGGAAAACATCACGCGTGTCATTCGCCAGTTACCAGTCGAAATGCTCGAACGAGTGATCGAAAATTGGACTCAACGGATGGACCATCTGCGACGTAGCAACGGCCAACATTTGATAGACATAATCTTCAAAAAATAAATGCCAAAGAATGTTCTTTCAAATGATAATAAGCATTCTCCATTAAATTTGAATTTTCTGTGTTTTTTTCTTTAAAAAAGTAGGGAGCCTCGAAATGGATCACCCTTTATTAAGATCTAAGAATGGAGAACCCGCATGATAGTGACCTACGATCGACAAGAATGTTGCTAATGCGGATACTTCAACATACAATTAAATTTTCCCCTAGGAGCGCAACAAATGTTGACCAAGATAACGGCTGAAGATTGAATCTACAAGAAGACTCGTCTAGTTGCTCAAATAGCACGCTTTTGCCATGTTCGAGCTATTTTTTGTCAACTGATACCAACCGGGCTGCGCAGCAGCGATTTTCATAGCGCATTGCTACACGAAAGCGTTGTATCTTTTCTACTAACCTATTGAGTCAGCTGATAACTGGATTAAATAAAATCACCTCCGATAACACATTAATCTAGGATTGTGCTATCAAAATTTATTTACAAACCTTTCGATAAGTAAATTCAAAAAGAACACAACACATGTCTGGCCTACTTGCCTGACTTTTGAAACAAATTTCCTACTCCTATTCCATAATTTCCACTCAGCCTCAACTCTCAAGGCATGAATGACTTTTAAACTTAAATACATGACTCAGATCGTTCAACTTGTTTTTTTTTTTTTTTTCAACATTTTTTCTGTGTGTATCTTAATGACCTCTTAAGCACTTCCCTTCTCTTTAGGCTATCGTATGCCGTTGTTGTCGGTCGTCTTATTGTCGTCACAATTACTGTTGGCGACCCTCTGATAAAAAAAAATTATATATAAACGAATATACAAAAAAATCATAATAATTATAAAAAAAAAATTAAAAAAAAAACAAAGAAATGAGGCATGGGGTTTATTGCCTAAGCAACAACAACACAACTACTTTGACTGACGAGAGCAATTAAGATCGGGAGAAAACCAAGATAAAAAAAATAAAACTACGAGATGATCAAGCAAATACCATGGGATACGGGACCAAGAACAGCTTGAGGAATTCAGACAGAAAAAAAAAAATGAATACCACCATCACTGCCATGGGGGAAGAGATGGAATTCATCGCCACAGATTACTCGCTGATGAAGAGTAATCTATGAAGTGAGCCTCTCATCACTTGTCGTTGCCAGGCGTAACAATTTGTATGGGTGTTGCTCTGGATACAACAATCGTGTGGCGGACGAATTCCATTGAGTCCTTTTTCATATTTATAAAGAAATGGTAGGTTGGACACACACAGAGACTTGGAATCATTCTTCAAAGTGCGGAACAAGGCAGTAAAGAGATGTCATTGCATCCATTAAGTAGATTGCTGATTAGAGATTAAAAGATACGATTGTATCTACAAGTGGAGTAAATTGAAGATGGTGTTACCTACAGCTACATAAATATGAACCTCTAACAGTTCATATTTATTGTTGAGATTTCATTTTAATGTCTTCACTGGAATCTGGGAGAGATGCATATCTGCGTCTTTGTAGTTGGTAAAAAGTTCAAATGTTGCACACAAAAACAATGGATGGACGCAGAATCATATTTTGGGTCATACCACTGGGAAACAAAAGTCAAGGTAAAGGAAAACCATGGTAGCGCGCCTTATTATCGACTTGGGTCGGGCCACAGAGGGGTCCTTGATAGAGGCGAGGAGGTCACGGTACACTAAGGTTATTCGACGGTGGCATTACACACAAACAATTCTTAAGTTTCCCTGGAATCTGTGAAAACTTAGATTTCCTTGACCACAGCCGATTGTTAAGATTCCCTGGAATCTGTGAAAACTTAGATTTCCTTGACCACAGTCGATTGTTAAGTTTCCCTGGAATTCGTCGTGAAAACTTAGATTTCCTTGACCACACCCGATTCTTAAGTTTCCCTGGAATCTGTGAAAACTTTAGCTAACTTTAGTTAGCGGAGTCGTCATTGCTGTCCTAGTTGAGTCCGTTTTCTGTCCTTCGGGATGATGTGTTTGCATTGTCCTTATAATAATTCGCCTGTCTGTTATTTTTGTAGAGCAGGAAGAAAGCAATATCCAAGTTCTTGCCCTAGTCGTCTTGTAGTTGATGGAGCTATACGAGCTTTAGAGCGACATACCACTAGGGGGGAAAAAACTCCGCATTGGACTTTTAAGATGGCTGGGTGATGAAGAGCGGTTGGACACGGATACTCCGGCTCAGAGAGTCTTCGATTCTTAGCCAGACGTCGGACGCAATAGAGGAAGACTTCCCTTTTGCACAAATAGAAACCGACTTGAGTTAACTTGAAGCGCGCGGTTGGACACGGATACTCCGGCTCAGAGAGTCTTCGATTCTTAGCCAGATGTCGGACGCAATAGAGGAAGACTTCCCTTTTGCACAAATAGAAACCGACTTGACTTAACGTGATGTGCGCAACTGTGTGTAGTTAGCCAAGGATCTAAATAATTGGAGAGGCATGTTGAGGTCCAGGTTTATTTCTGACTTCAGCGCCACTGAAGTAAGTAAGTATGTAAGCAAATTGCCTTTTTAGTTCTTCGCTTAGATCGTGTTGATAAAGACCTTCGTATCATTTTTTTAATATCAGCTGCGACAAGTTGATCAAATTGGGAGAAGACCTGCGTGCTTGATAGATAACCCACTTTTTGTATGCAGAGTTTTTATCCAAAATAGAAACCGCTCTACCGGCATAGGTTTTCCAGATCAATACAATTTAAGTACCCTCTAGTGAATTTTTTTTTTTGCGCAACAGGCCTGTTAGTACCCAGGGCCGAGATTTTTCATTTTTCACCAACCATTCATGTGTGCGTGCGTACTCCTTGAAAGATGGAGGGACCTCCTGTTTTATGCCGACTCCGAACGACGAATTTCAGATAAGCTTCTTTGACAATTGACACTTCGGATGATTTTTCCGATCATCACACGAGGAGGGCTAGCGAAAAATCATTCAGGTGTTGCTGCGGCTGGGAATCGAACAAAGAACTACGCCCTTACCATCGAGCCACTGAGCCCACGCCCTCTTGTGAATAGTTATCACAGTTCTATGATAACTATTCACAAGGGCCGGTGGCCCTTCAAAGCCGTCGTACGTCAAATGTATCTCAGATCGCCAGAGAACATCACCGATCTTTTGTGAGTGTCATACAGATAAGTCATACAGATGACGCACTGCATTCAAGAAGAATTTTTCAATGGCACAGCCCGCCATATCTTTGGATCTTGTTTCTCATGTGTGCACGTGCACAACGCCCTCCCGTACCAAGAAGCTGGAGAGCAAAAGTTTCTGCTTATTGTCCTCAATGCGTCGCCTGTGTGGCTTTAGTATCCTTCATATAACTGACCCAGCAGCTCAAAGTTATGACCTTAGACAACGAAGTTTTTTCACTGATTGGACTTCATAGCGTTTGGAAGAGAACACCAATTTTGGCCCAAAAATTATTTTTAGCGACAAATCACATTTTGTAGGAATTGCTAGGTGAACAAGCAAGTTTCTGTATATTTGTCGACGAAAACCCATAATAAGTCCACCAAGTGGTGATGCATCTTTCAAAAGCTACTGTTTGGTGCGGATTTTGGGCCGACCGACGTTTGTTAGGCTATCACCCTCATAACAAATTTCTTTTGGCCCCAATTGGGGCATTTTGTACTCTTAAAGCTTGGGTTTCCTTAACCGCAGCTGAAGCAGGTTAAAGTATAGAAAGTTGAAGGAAAAGTCGGTGAAGTCGTCTTTGCTGTCCTAGTTGAGTCACTTTTCAGTTCTTCTGGATCATATAAGAAGATTTTAAGAAATCCTCGGTCATTTTGGGAGACAAATTCTTTAAAAATCTTCGGTCGTTGACGGACTATGGAGAAAAAGATTCAACCACGAGCTATATGAGCTGTATATCGACATACCCCTAATTGACAAAAAAAAAACTCAGCATTGGACATTTAAGATTGCTAGGACATCTAAAGCGGATGGACACCAATACTCCGGCTCACAAAGTCTTCGATTCTAATTTTCAGTCAGACGTCGGAAGCAGTAGAAAAAGGATTTAACTGGGGCGCACAAGTAGATACCGACCTCAACTGGATGCAGTGAGGTTAAACGCCGGGCTAATTGGAGAGGCATGTTGGTTGGCGCGCCCCATGAATGCTACTGACATCAATGAAACAGAAATGGGATCGAACACATATTCAAAGTCGCTTCAAACATGGCCTTCATATCGTTCAAACATAAGTTCAAAAGTCACGTCTGGTTGGTTCCACCAAACACAACTTGGCATTTGTAGACAGGACTCAAACGTGTGCGAAATAAATAAAAAAAAATAATTATGGAGACCGTTACATAGCGAACTCCCTAGTTTCGCTTGAACATCGAAGTTGGACTTAAGTAGTTCATTCAAATGTTTTAAGTCGCTAAGCTATGAAAAGATCTCCTTAGAAGTCTTCGCTAAGCTAAGCTATGAATAAGTCATCGCTCCTAAGTCTTCGCAAGGCTAAGATTTGAAAATCGTAGTAAGAGAAGAATCGTCTATAAGGAAGACTGTACGTCTTAAAAAAAAGTCCAGAAAGTTGAGTGCATGTTTGGTGCAGTATTCCAGACCCAGTAAAAATTCTTCTTTATAGAGAAAAGCGAAATATGCGATTCGTTGCTCTTTCTACGATTTGAATTGAAGTAGATTTTCCTCTTCTTACGGTAAAGTATTTTTTAGGACCTCCTTTTTCCATGTTGGCTGATGTGCAATAACTTTGCTAATAAGTGTGTCATTTGTGTTGCTACTCTCTCTCATCTTTCAGAACACCCTTATCTGCGAAACTGAAAAAAAATGTTCTAGTTGTCACTTAAATATCAGAAATGTGAAGCAGAAATAATGTGGGTGAGAAAACTGAACCTTAAGGCACTCCAGCGTTTTACAGAACACTATCAGCCACTACTTGCAGAGATCATTCATTTAAACATTATTTAAGGCAGTTCGGCTCTGTACCAAAATCAATATTAAGCCTGGGAAATATTCAGGACAAAAATTGTCGATTCTCCATGTTGGGTTAAGCTGCTAGTACTGGCAAACATTTCGGACTGCTAGTCATGCGCCATCCATTCAGTTCGAGTGCAGTAACCAATTGGAAGTGACTTCATCAGTTGGATAAAGAGTTCTTATTTAATCGAACCTTTTCGGCTTAAGTTGAGACTGAAGACAGTCCTTTTGGTTGATCATTATAAGGAGCGGTTAATGCAGCAATTGAATAGTGAAATTCCAGACAAGATTAAGTCATTTAACATCGAGGTTACCAGGCTTCGATTCGATTCCTTCGATTCCCCACTATGGCATGCTAGGACAGATCTTGCACAATGCACATAGGACGCATTTACAACGAAGACGTGCATCTTCTTCCTTCTTCTATTGTTCCGGGAGCTGCTCTTGCAGCAACACTTTAACTCCTCCTGGAGCATAGGCCGACAACCAGGTCCTTCCATCTCTCTCTGTTTGCAGCTCAGCTGTTTACTCGATCGTTAATTTTCGGATTTAGCTTCCGTCAAAACAGTTGACCTCCATGTTTATATCGGCCTACCAGCTCACTTTACATCTTGAGAGTTCCATGAAGCACTGCTTTGCTATGCTTAAAGCCGACGAACATGCTGAAAAGAGAAGATTGGTACTTCTTGGACGCTTCGTAAGATGTTAATATGATCGACGCATGATCGACTACTTGGTGCCTCTTGAGTGTCGACTCAATTCTGGACTTTTTGTCGTTTTGAGAATGAAAGTTACCGTCAGCTTTGGGAAAACGGACAAAATGACGATACCACGCCAATTTTTGCAGTTCTGAAGATCCCCTTTGTTTGGTATCATGACAATAACTCTGTATTTTCATTCCCTGGGAAAGGTTTCATTCTCCCAAACAGCCTTTACAAGTGGAAACAAGAAACAGGCCACTGCGTTTGGATCCGCTTTCAGGAACTCAGCAGACATGCCATCTAGTAGACGTGCACGCAGTTCTTAATTAGGTCGTGGAAGATATGTTTGATCCTTCATGGTGTTTATTTGTGTTTCTGTAAAGACCAGAATCTGGAGATGTCGACAATGAAGTTGGTATGTCCCAGACTCCCAGCCCTCGTAAGGACCAGAATCTGGTGATGTCGACACTGGTGTTGGTATATCCAAAGATTATAAGGACATACAGATGACAAAAAACAGAAACTTTTGCTCACCAGCTTCGTAAAACGGGCGGGCGGTGTGCGGGCTGTGCCAGTACGACCCGCCATAGATAGCTTTATAATCTTTGGTATATCCCAGCCCTCGTAAGGACCAGAATTTGTATCCTTTTTCTTTGGAGATGTAGAGACTGATATTGGTACTTTGGAGACCTCGATTGTTGCAGAATTCAATCACAAGTATGGTCTTGGCTTGGTGTCGTTGGTGTTAGTGTCAGTATTGATTTTTGTATATCATCTACGTCCTCTCAGCATGCCTGTGGGATATCCCATAGTTCCCCATATAAAAATAAGCAGAAGAGATTAACGACACACCACAGACCAAAAACCTCCCTCCCTAAAGTGATACCATACCGCATTTAATGCGGCAAGGATATTGCGATACAAACGCATGCAATGCGGTAAAATTTTACTTAGTTATGCATGCCCCGCATGAAATATTTAAATCAAATCTAGTTCAAGTGCGCGTCCGACTTATATCAAAAACCAAATCCTTGAACTGCTTTGAAAAGCCCTTTCATCTTGCAATAAATTTACTTGAATGTCTTTCTGCATCTGCATCCCCTAAGGCCACCAATAATCCCATATGGATGCATAACGCATAACAAAGGAAGAACATCAAATCGAAAGAAATATATCCTTGAACGATTCATATTTTCATTATTTATGTCCTGATCCATGGCACCGGGGTTGTACCAAACTCTGCAATATTATTAGGATTCGCGTATTCATGGACAAATCTGCAAATGCAACGACACATGAGTCATAGCTTTCACATACACAGACATATACGTGTCATATGCTTACAGAGGAAGCAACAATTCCCTACTCGTAAGAAAAGCGTCCTTTGAGTGAAAGAAAACGTGTCCACCCACATGTCAATTTTCACCCCTCTCTCTCTCTGGAGGGGGAGATTTCCTTCATTTTCGCTTGAGCAAGTACAAAACGATGAGTAAACTCGAAGCAAATTAAACCCGTCTGTCGCATGTCCTTGTGTACATACACTCCCGACTATGAGTCATAGGGAAAAATGTTTTGTGTAGGTATACATTTATATACATGTTGGCTGGATGAAATATTAATGGGGGAGAATCCACCCTCAAGTTGAGTCCTTGTTCGAATTCTTGTTGCTCTCTTGTTTGATGTTGAAACAAATTGTGAGGGTTGTGGCAAGAAAACGAGGGAATTCCCTGTTCCTGGCTCTGGTATGAAACATCTCGAATGAAAATCGAATCATTAACGAATCAGGGAGATCATGTGGCAACTTGATTGGGGCGCAGTATCTACATTTTCCAGGATCAACCCCAAGTGGAACTCGCGCTTGCATACTTGTCGCGTTCATTTTTCGTTTATAAGTTTCAAATGAATTTCAATTCGGAAAGAATAAACAAACAGGATAACAACGAAAAAAATATCCATGCAATGAGGACAATTCTAGAAGCACTCTGTCTAATTAGCAATTTGTAGACACAACGAAAAAAGGGCGTGTTTCACGGGTTCGGAGGTCTACTTTTTGTATGCACAACATGGAAACATTTTTTTTTTTTGCAGGACATTTACATTGGTCACGTTGCCCAAACGAGCCTTGTGACAAGTTTGTGCGAGAGTAGGAGTAATGGATGTGTAATTTCAAACTATGATACATGTTTGGATAACAAAAGGACTCACGTGAAGATGACCTAGATCCTTGTGAAGAAATAAAACTTTTATTTATGTGGCTCGTTCATATAAAACCAGTTGATTGAGTGTAGAATCGTAAAAGTGGATTCTGTCAGTCTTGTCACGCACTAAAAGCGCGTGGCAGTGGATTATGATTGTGCAGACGACTTGCCGATGAAGTTGTGAGATTTATAGTGGGAAAGCATGTTAAAGAAATGAGATTAGGAAGACTTTGTGTCCTTTTTGTTGCGGTAGACTGGTAAAAAAAATGTGAAAACCAAAAATTAGATGTCAAACCACTTATACGATTGCAAAACTGACAATTTTAACCAAGCTATGGTTTTTGAAACTACATCAAGCATTTTCAGATACCCCTTATCTGTCTAATACTTAAATTTAAGGCACAAAAATCTCAGATATTATTTTACAAGTTGTCCATATAATCGAAACCTGATCGGCCCCTATCAGTGTGATTTTAGTGCAGAAAAGTCCTCAACCGATCAAATTTTCACACTTCAGCAGATCTTGGATAAAAACCCAAGAAGTCAAAATCGATACCCACATCTATTCATCGATTTTAAAGCCGCATACGACAGCATTTATAGGGACGAACTATACAGAGCCATGTCTAGTTTTGGTATACCACCCAAACTCGTCCGTTTGTGAAGGATGACGGTGGAGAATTCTCGCTGCTCTATCAGGGTCGGAAACGACCTCACCGACACATTCGATAACAAAAAAGGATTTAGGCAGGGCGATGCGCTGTCATGTGACTTCTCCAATCTGATTCTTGAGAGGATTGTGCAAAACTCCCGAGCCAACACCAGAGGCACAATTTTCAGAAAATTGGTGCAACTTGCATACGCCGAGGGTATTGACATCATTGGTAGGACTCAACATGATGTCATAGCCACGTTTGTTAGTATAGAGAAGTACGCGGCAAAAATGGTTTTAGCAGCAAATGAGGGTGAGACTAAGTATGTCTAAGTGAGACTAAGCTCCGCTATTAACTATGACAACACTATCTCGTCAGTAATTAAACGAAGAATCACTCTTGCCAACCACTGTTTCTTTGGGCTAAGAAGCCCCTCACTCGAACTACTAAGGAGATCCTATATACCTGATCATCCCAGTCCTGCTCTACGGCATGAGCCGTATCATATGAAGAAATCCGTGGTCTATTCGAGAGGCATATTCATGGAAAAGTCTTCGGTCCCGTTTGCGCTGACGGGCTGTGGAGACGAATATTCAACCAAGAACTATACGAGCTGTACAGCGACATGCCCCTGGTCCGCATTGGACGTTTTAGATGGCTAGGACATGTAGAACGAATGGGCACCAACTCGCAGTGTCTTCGATTCTCAGCCAGGCGTAGGACGCAGTAGATGAAGACCTCGCCTTAAGTGGCGCCCACAAGTAGAAACCAACCTCAACCAACTTGAAGTGGACAACTGGAGGCAGTTAACTAAGGACCGGGTTAATTGAAGAGGCATGTTGGTTGAGGCCCATGTTCATTCCGGACTGCACCGCCACTTAAAGAAAGAAGAACTTTGTAAGATGGACGCAGAACGACCTATGGACTGACTATTCTGCTTAATATAATCGACTCAACGATTGGTTATTTGATTCATAACGTGATCTGTAAGGTGCCGTAACGTGATCTGTAAGGTGCTGTAAGGCCATATTCATAAATTAATAAATCTGGCCTTACGTCGCTCTACAAAAGTGTCATAAGACCAAATTCTAGCATTTGGCATTATAACACTTCGATTAAGCGACAATAGGCCGTATGAGGAATGTGCCATAATGCCAAATGCAGCTCCAATCATTGTATATACATCTATCAGGGAAGCAAATACCTCTGTCCTAGCGAGGTATCCGTATAAGCGGACAATTTTCCACAACGCATACTTCGTCGGAGGTTCAAATTCCATTCGAGGTATGTGTCAGCGGAGAAAAATCACTTCACTACAATTTGTAAATAAATTCCGCGAAGAGTTTGTGTCGGAGGAAATCGGAAAAATAATTCCACTTTGCTATCAAAAATCGCATGAAAAAGATCACCTGAACGCACTTCAACACAATTCGCCGGGATGCGTTACAAAATGTTGGAGAAATATTCGAAAAAGCTTTTCGGAAGAATACCTCAAAGCTAAAATCCTCCGAGTCGTACAAAATCGGAGAATTTTCCGCTCCGACAGATACCTTCCTAGGGCTGAATGTTTAATCCAAGGTGTCATAAATCCAAATTGGCCTTTTAACGCTTCATCAAAATGTCATAATGCCAAATGCTAGAACTTTTCCTTATGTCACTTTCAAAAAGTGTCATAAGACCAAATTTATAGATTTGGTCTTATGAGGCGGCTTTGCCTTATGAGTCTGGGCATTATGAATCTTTGCCTTATAAGGATTGGCCTTATATCACAGTACCAATCTCTTATCTGTTTACAAAGGTCTTCTAGGTTTCTTGATAATTTCGTTTAGAGCACTTTATCCATTATAATAGGACCCACCTAATGTTAAGCAATCGCAGTTCAATCTCAGTTCAATCTCAGTTTAGGCGTAGTGCTCAAGGCATAATTTTTTGCGGGTTTTAGATATCATAAAGAACGCGTTTTTCTTGCCACATAACGCCTTGCTTTGTCTTGACATTGATAGCCGTAGCCATCATTATCATTGGTGGTTAAAATTGGTAGGTCTGATTTGTAGATATCGCCTGTAGTCAAAAAATATCTCCAAATTCATTTGCAAATGTTCTCAAGTCTGTGTTTACTGAAAAATTCATTCTTATCGTTTCATTTTTTTTTGCGTACCTCATTTGATAAGTTCCACGTCTTTCTTGGATCACATCATGCAAAACATCATTCTGTAGTTCAGATGCCTCTCTCTTGTTTATTCCCTTGCTTCCTTAACCTTTTATAAGCATGTTCGCATTAGTTCTTACTGTTCCAAGAAAATTAAAAAAAAAAACTGAAGTTTTTTCTCAGTAACGACGTCTAGGGTTATCAGCAATTCTTTGGAAAAAATAATTCCTGATAACCCTAAATATCTATGCAAAATGTCTTCCGAAAAGATGTAAACTCTGTCCATAAAGAAAATTAAAATCTAGTACCAAATTGCCGACAAGTAGGTACTGACCCCAACACATAACCTTGTGGCACTCCAACAAAAGCGTATATGTATGTTTTCAAACTTAACGACCACTCCCAAGGTACGAGGCTAATTGAAATCCTCCTCGTCCGTTTGCAATTGCAAAGTTTCAACAAACACCAGTAATGACAAGTGACACCTCGACAAGCTTTTCCAACCTGAATACACCACTAAGACGGTATAAGCGAGTCGCAATAATTGAGCTGAGAGTTTTATTTTCCAACCATAAGTGTACATAGATACAACGACACGCGCGTCGCAGTAATTGCCGTGACAATGGAATGCTATTTTGTTCGACTTGCAATGCTATTTAGCGACCACTCCCCTGCAACATACACACACACACAAACAATATCAAGTGGTAGATACTATTTAATTACGTTTCCATAGTTCTCGAAACGATAAGAAATCGTTTCCAGGGTGTAGCTGCAACACGAGTAAATCGAAAACCAAACACCGAAAGGTAATAATACTCGCGACAAGATACTCTCATCATTTTTTATTGTGAAACTGCAAGTAAATTGGCAAAATTTCTGAGACCATTCCTTAGAGGCGTTGCCAGCGACAGTTGATGTGAGTTGTGGTGGTGATGGTGGTGGTGACTTTGGGTTAAAAGCGATTCCCGCAATCCCACATATCATACACAAGCCATACACTACACAAAAAGCGGCAAAAAGCAGTCTCACTGTCATGCCAAAAGCCAAATACGTAATCGCGGTATTTATTTTATTTCGTGTATCTATAACATCGGTTATGGTAGTGTGTCGTATCTGTGGTGCATTTTTCGGCTACCAAGTGTCGATTTCATAACAAATTGCATGAGAAAACCCCATTCATTGTTCCCAGAGTATGCCCGATAGATAGTTTTTGTGAGAAAGCCCTCGAAAAGCGGTGAACAGATCATGACAGGGCTAGGGCGCTAAGGTAGAAAGAAATTTACAAGCAAACAGAGATTTCTCGTGTTGTAAGCGGTGATGATGATGTTGCGGAAGAAAATTTTTTTTGTTTGTTTTACTTGCCATCTCTACTTGGATGTTGGATTGCATTTACATTTTGCGGAATTGAAGAAGAAGAAGAAGAAATTAATGTTTGGCGCATTTTTCAGTGCGGCTGCATGGAGGAAGACATCTTTTACATTTGCCCTGACGTGAGATAGTTCGACGGGCAAAAAGTTGCAGAAAACTTTTTTTTTTTTGGAATGTGTAGCAATCGTGAATGGATAATGCAGAGGAAATTGTAAGAAATGGAGAAAATAATTGAAAAGGAATTAATTATATTTGCAGTGGCTAAAGGTGAAGAAGAGGTGAATAACGATACAAGATTGCAGAGGTATTTGAAATGTTGTATCTGGGGGATTGTGTACGGAGTATGATGATGACTTGAAGACATGCCTTGGGTGGGTAATTCACTTTTTTTTTGTTATAATTAATCGACATGTTTGTGTGTTAGATTTGATAAGGCTAGGGAGTTGGAAGCAAGTTACCATATCACTGCGGTCACAGTTGGGCCTATCATGATTTACTCCAATTAGAGCTCACCCATGATACCGGACTTTGTGATGAATTCCAGTAAATCTTTGCTTTTGAGTGTGCTGTCAGGAGGTATGTCTTCTGCCTCAAGGTAGTGTTGACCGAGATAGAGTAGACGTTATCTGATTAGGCAGTTACAGTGACACAGGATGTGTTCTGCTGATTCTTCGACCTCGTTGCATAGTCTGCAAGTGTTGTCTTGATTAATCCCATAGGCAGTTACAGTGACACAGGATGTGTTCTACTGATTCTTTGTCCTTGTTGCATAGTCTGCAAGTGTTGTCTTGATTAATCCCATGAGGTGATTTTTGACTTGACTATGTCCAGTTAGGAACCCTGTGACAGTTCGAATCGGACTCCTAGTCAGATGTAGGAGTTGTTTCGTTCTTGTGTTGGAAGTGTTTGGCTGGCCATTTTGGCTTGTCTGTTGTAGCAGTCGTGAATGTTTCAGTTTTGTTTGTGTTTGTGTGTTTGAACAACATGTGTGTTTGGAAAGTCATTTGAATCTCGTTAGAAGTTTTGGAATCCATTTTTTCCGTAGGTAAGCTGTAATCATTCGCAGAGGATTTTTAGCTGGAGATTCTTTAATGGAATGGTCTATGTGGCAGTTTTTCAGTGCGAGGTCATCCTAGTTTCAGAAATATTCTGAACTTAATTAACGAATCAACCAAAAGCCTTGAGAAAGACTGATTTTATTGCTGACGACCATGCTAAACGAAAAATGAACAACGAAGTTCGTGTCTGCATTTAAAATGTGAGACGATTTAACAGGAGCGGTGCAGCCAAAACACTAGTGGAAGCCCTAAGTGTCAGACGAGAAGTTTTATGCTTTCAAGACATACAAGAACGCATTATAACAATCTGCATCAAGATCGAATTCGCAACCATAAGCCTTATATAATGTCAAGCTTTGACGGAGATAAAAAAATACTGAGCGACTACCGAAGAATGGTGTTAAGATCGCGCTGCGAGATTTGCATTTCAGTATTGACGGGAAATACAGATTAAACAACACTACTTCTGGCAACGGACACAGGCTAATTGAATTCGCTATCCATATCCACAAGATGAAAACGATCTCCAGATAAACGAACCGTCAATTGATCACAAGAGGCATCCACTATATTGAACGTCCGAACGTAACGAGGGGACAACATTGACTCGGACCAAAACTTTGTTGTAGCCACGGAAGGAATACGGATATCCACCACGCCACAATATATAAGAAATACCGTGAAAAAATTCAAAGTCAAAAGAGTGCAATCGCAAGAGAACGCCAAGTCCTTGGCATAACGCGTACCCCTTATACCATACCAACACCATCTAATGTCGAAAGCACAATAGCAAGGATGTCAACAAGCCATTAGATCAGCCGCAACGGATGAGCTAGGTTTCTCGAACAAATGCTCGCAGCCAAGAACGTTGTCTACAAGGCTAAACTGCAGATGAAGACGAGAGCTGCCATTGAGTTTAATAGTCAAGACGGGGAGGGACGAACTCCGGCTTTTCAGAAAGAAAAGAACAGAAGGACGAATGCCGATAAATACTCGCAGCCAAGAATGTTGTCTACAAGGCTTAACTGCAGATGAAGACGAGAGCTGCCATTGAGCTTTATAGCCAAGACGGAGGGACGAACTCCGGCTTTTTAGAAAGAACAGAACAGAAAGAGAATGCAGACAGATTCTCGCAGCCAAGAACGAGGCCTACAAGGCTAAGCTGCAAGTGAGCTGCCGCTTAGCTCTATAGGCAGAGAAGGAGGGAAGAACACCGGCTTTTCAGAAAGAAGAAAAAAGAGCAAGTAAACCGCTCAATCGAGGATATAGAGCGGTGCCACTCCAGGAACAATATTCTCAAGTTTAACCAAAGCGTACAACGTCAAAGCCAAGGATACAAGGCTTGAACAGAATCCTGTCGAGATGAACAAGGAAATATCGTAGTTGAGACACCGTCGATGCTCAGGATATGGAAGAACCAATTCTGAAGACTGTTAAACGGACACACCATTCAATGTTAGCAACGACACCTGAAGCTTAATCAGGCTGCCGGAAATGACGGCCTTCTTGGCGAGCTTTATAAAGCCGGCGGAGATGAATTGGTAAGAAACCTCCACCAACTCATAATCCAAATCTGGTCGGAAGAAAGTAAGCCTGAAGAATGGAACCTCAGAATAGTTTGCCCGATCCAAAAAAAAGAGGCCCACCTACAGAGGTATAAGTCTCCTCAACATCGCCTGCAAGATCCTATCTGCGTAATATGCGAACGCTTGAAACCGTATACCCACAACCTATTCGGCCCTTATCAGTGTGGTTTTAGGCCAGGAAAGGCCACAACCGATCAAATTTTCACACTTCGGCAGATCCTGGAAAAAAACCCAAGAATTCGATAACCACCACCTATTCATCGATTTCAAAGCCGCATACGACAGCATTTATAGAGATGTCTTGTCTAGGTTTGGTATACCGCCCAAACTCGTCCGCTTGTGTATGATGACGATGGAGAATTCTCGCTGCTCCATCAGGGTCGGAAACGACCTCACCGACACATTCCATACCAAAAAAAGATTTAGGCAAGGCGATGCGCTGAAGAAGTCACATTCTTCAATCTGATACTTGAGAGGATTGTGCAAAACTCACGAGCCAACACCAGAGGTACAATTTTCCAAAAATCGATGCAACTTGCTAGCATACGCCGCCGACGATAATGGCATCATTGGTCGGACCCAATGTGATGATATAGCTTCGTTTGCTACTATAGAGAACTGGACAGAATCGGACAGAACGTCACCATTGACAGACATAACTTTGAGGTAGTACGGGACTTTGTCTATCTCGGCTCCACTATTAACTTTGACAACAACAGCAGCTAAGAACTCAATTCAGTAGTAAAGCCCTCACTCGAACTACTAAGGAGATCCTTTATAAGACCCTGATCTCCCCAGTCCTGCTCTACGGCGCTGAAACATGGACCGTCTCAAAAGCGGATGAAGAAATCCTTGGTCGATTTGAAGGGAAAATTCTTCGAAAAAATCTTCGGTCCCGTTTGCTTTGACGGGCTATGGAAATGAAGATTCAACCAAGAACCGAACGAGCTGTACAGCGACATGCCCCTGGTCAAAAAAAAACTCCGCATTGGACGTTTAAGATGGCTAGGACATGTAGAACGAATCGACACCAATACTCCGGCTCGCAGAGTCTTCGATTCCCAGCCAGACGTCGGACGCAGTAGAGGAAGACCTCGCCTTAAGTGGCGCGCACATGTAGAAACCGACCTCAACCAACTTGGAGTGCGCAAAAGGAGGCAGTTAGCTAAGGTTCGGGCTAAGAGGCATGTCGGTTGAGGCCATGGTTTATTCCGGAATGTAGCAACACTTAAGTAAGTAAGTAAGGACTTAGGGCTAAGAAGGGAATTTAGTAATAAAGCCGTCACTTGAGCTACTAAGGAGATTTTATACAAGATGGAAGCCTAGACAAATTTGCATAAAAAAAATGATCTGGCATTAACGATCTAGCTCCCGAATCCGAACGGCAAAGAGAAGATTTACAAACCAGTGTTACTCTGGAGTTTTTTTCAAACTTCCGCATAAGGTGGATCAGTGAAAAAAAAAACGTTGGTCTTGTCACTTTCATAAAGTTTGCACATATTCCTCAACTAAATGTTCCCAAAAGTGGTTCAAGTTTGAACTCGACATGTGGAATCATAAATCATGCAAGTGAATATGGACCACGAGAATTGTAGCACCAGGCACAAATGCTTCCTCAATTGTAGGCACATTTCCTAGAAATTTCTCACAACCGATTGTATTTGCTGCTATACTTTTTATCTAGCATCCGGGAAGCTTTAAAGCTTCTCCGAGTAGAAAACACATAAAAATCCACAAAAACGTCTTTCGAATCCTTGAAAATCTAGGTTAGAAAAATGCCAGGTCTCCATACTGTTGCCCCCCGAAAACCAACACTAATTACCGCATGACTGCAAGTAGATGCATTCCATGCAAGTTTTCCACCCTCGTCTCGTCTCGTCACTTTGTTCCCACATTAGACAGAGAGTTTACCATAAGAAGGTAAACAATAACACAAGGAAAACAAAAAAAAAAACATCACGGCATAGAATAACAGAAACAAAACAAAAATATTTTTCCAACTTGTTACCACAAACTTATTTTTACGCTATGTAGATACATGTATCTGCGTTTGCATTTTTGTGTTGTACTTTGCTGGTAAGGCCTGATGATGGTGGGACTTATAATAGTCACCATCGAGCGACCCCAAAACACTCAGCGCCGATGTCATTGTTCGCTCTAGTTAGCCAGCGTCTGTTCCCTCTGTGCGCCATCTTCTTCTCGTACCGCGTTTCCGCCGTCTCCGTCACTAGAAGACCGCGTGCATTTATGCGAATATGCGGCTCATTCTATGCATACGATTATGTATCGCAGAGCGGGCCGGAGCTCTCCAGTGTTGACTTTTCGAGTTGAATTCGTTTCTCATTGCATCGCGAGCAAATTGTGCTTGGTTGGCGATTAAAGTCAATATACTCGCGGTGCACCATTTGTAGATACACACATATGAATGTGCATGTGCACATGCAGCAAGTTGTTCTGAAAAGTGCATTGCACTGTTGAAAAGCGTGTAATAAAGTTTTTTTTTTTTTTTTTGTTGCCTAGCCTGTAATAAACAAAACTATTTAACGACGAAGCGAATAGAAACGAATTCGACTCGATTAACAGGGATGCAAAACGGGTCTATAATTTGTTGGTGAATCTCGGAGGAGACATAGATTATGCGTGAGAGAAGTCGTTGTTCATGGACGAGGGAGGTGTTTTGGAGGGAAGCTACTTAAGTTAACAGTCTTGGGAATATTTACCTTGGATACATCATTTGAAACCCGTTTTAAGGCGATAGAACGATTTTATTTATTAAGCACTCTGGATGGAGATTGTCCTGTCGCTGAGAGACATGACAAAGTGCATCCTTTGGCAATGATTCGTTCGAAGTGAGAATCAAGTTTGCATCGAGAATCACGAAGCTATAATCAAGTTTGATGGCAAAACTAAATATAAAAAAATTATAGTGGTGGTAGTATTGAGCCTTGTGACACTCCATCTGTTTTTAGGTTGTTGGAAATAACCATGACAAAGTGCATCCTTTGGCAATGATTCGTTCGAAGTGAGAATCAAGTTTGCATCGAGAATCACGAAGCTATAATCAAGTTTGATGGCAAAACTAAATATAAAAAATTATAGTGGTGGTAGTATTGAGCCTTGTGACACTCCATCTGTTTTTAGGTTGTTGGAAATAACCTTCGTTTGAAGGACCAAAACGATTTAATTAATGCATGAAACATGGTAATTCAGGAATTACTGCTTTGATCTGTTATAAATGGTAACGGTTAATCTTTGTCTCAAACCTAGCTTCAATTCGCTTCAAGCGTAGCTAAGGTAGACCAAATGGACATTTTTATCGTACAGAAACTCCTTTTTAGACTCTTAACGAGAAACATGTAACATATAACGATCCGCCGTATCAAAACACCCTTCAGAAGTAACTAGCAAGGATAAAATTTAAGATTTGGCCTTCAACAAATCAAACAAATTTTCTCAAGGCATTTGTTATATTTTTTCGTGGGCTATTGGAAATCTTCATAGACACGATGAGCACGTGCCCAAAGTAGTGTGAGATTTTTACTCACTAAGACCATCAACCAACACATAACTGCCAACCAAAAAATACGAAGGGACGGGCCGTGCAAAAAGAGGACGAAAAACTGTGACTACGGACCGTGTTATAGTGAGCAGAAACGGGGACTATTCGGATGCGGATTTGTTATAAGTTCCAGAATTAGGCAAGAAGTCTTATGTTTCGAAGACATAAGCGAACACATTGTAACAATCCGCATCAATGCCGAATTCGCCAACCTAAGCCTTATATGCGCTCACGCAGCAACGGAGGAATAAGATGATATAGCGAAGGATTGCTTCTACGAGCTTCCTTGGCAAAACCTATGAGCGACTACCAAAGTACGATGTTACAATCGTACTGGGGGATTTGAATGTAAAGTTAGGAAGAGAAGACATCTTTAGGAGTATTGTCGGACAACATAGCCTTCACGACAACACGTCTGGTAACGAAATGCCGCTATAGCCAGGAAACGGTTTCCTCACCTCGATATCCATGTCGACAGACTGCAATCGCAAGAGACCGCCAAGCACATCGGCTGCAACTGATGTTCTAGGTTTCTCGCGCCCAACAACAAGAAACCCCTGGTTTGATGAGGAATGCCGACATATGCTCGCAGCCAAGAATGAGGCCTACAGGACTAAGCTACAGGTGAAGGCGCGAGCTGCCGTTGGACTCTATAGGCAGAGAAGCAGGGAAAAACACCAGCTTTTCGGAAAGAAGAAAAAAAAAGCAAGAAAAGCGCGCGATCGAGGATACAGACAGGTGCCACTCCAGGAACGATGTTCGTAAGTTTTACCAAAGTGTAAAACGTCAAAGCCAAGGATAGAAGGTGCGAACAGAATCCTGTCGAGCTGAATAAGGAAATATCGTAGTTGATACACAGTCGATGCTGAGGATATGGAAGAACCTCTTCTGCAGACTGTTAAACGGCGATGACGAACAACATTCCGCTGTCAGGCAGAACCATTCAATATTGGCAAGGAGAGCGAAATCTGCCGAACAACATGAATGGAGTGAGGATAGCAATATCTTAACCCGCTTAATATGACGGCCTTCCCGCTGAGGTTTATACAGCCGGCGGAGAAGACTTGGTAAATAACAACCACGATCCTATAAGCTAAATCTAGTCGGAAGAAAGTATGCCTGAAGAATGGAACTTCAACCTCGTTTGCCCGATCCACAAAAATTGAGACCCATCTAAACTGCGCCAACTACATAAGTCTCCTCAACATCGCTTAGAAGATCCTATCCGCCGTGAAACAGTTCACCAACAACCTTGTCGACCCTTATCAGTGTGGTTTTAGGCCAAGAAAGTTCAAAACCGATAAATTTTTCACGCTTCGGCAGATCCTGGAAAAAACCCAAGAAGTCCAATTCGATACCCACAACCTATTCATCGATTTTAAAGCCGCATATGACAAATACAGAGACATGCCAAGTTTTGGTATACAGCCCAAACTCGTCCGTTTGTGTAGAATGACGATGGAGAATTCTCGCTGCTCCATCAGGGTCGGAAACGATTTAGGCAAGGTGATGCGCTGTCATGTGACTTCTTTAATCTGATTCTTGATTGGATTGTGCGAAACTCCCGAGCCAACAGCAGAGGCGCAATTTTCCATAAATCGGTGCAACTACTTGCATACGCCGACGATATTGATATCAAGCCAGGTTTGCTTGTATAGAGAAGGGAGCGGCAAAAATGTTTTTTTTTGCAGTAAATGAGAGCAAGACTAAGTATATGCTGTCAACACGAAAAGACACAACATCGACAAGTTGGACAGAATGTCACAGTTGACGCTAATAACTCTAACAACAACATCTGGTCAGAAATTTAACGAAAGAATTACTCTTGTCAACCGCTGTTTCTTCAGGCTAAGAAGGCAATCCAGTGGTAAAGCCCTCACTCGAACTACTGAGAAGATCCTGTAACATGGAGCGTCTAAAAAGCGGATGAAGAAATCCTTAGTTGATTCGAGAGGAAGATTCTTCGAAAAATCTTCGGTCCCTTTTGAGTTGACAAGCTGTGGAGATGATTATTCAACCAAGAACTATACGAGCTGTACAGCGAAATGCCCCTGGTCAAAAAAAAAAAAACTCCGCATTGGACGTTTAAGGTGGCTAGGACATGTAAAACGAACGGACACCAATACTCCGGCTCGCAGAGTCTTCGATTCATAGCAAGACTTCGGACGCAGTAGAGGAAGACCTCACCTTAAGTAACGCGCACAAGTAGAAACCGACCTCAACCAACTTGGAATGCGCAACTGGGGGCATTTAGCTAAGAAAGGAGAGGCTAGTTGGTTGAGGCCCATATAATTTTCTCCTTTTTTCAAGGCGCAATAAAGACCATTTAAAAAAAAAAGTAGATGTTTGAAAATCATGTCAAATAGGTGACGCCATCAAGTATCCCAACTGTGGGGTTGTAAGGAACTTGATTTCAAAGCGATATTTAGAAAAAAACAAAACGGAATTGGTCAAAGCTGGATGCGTATCTGTCCTGGTCACTCTATATCGCCATTTACAGTGGAGGTACTCTGAAAAGATTTTTCTCAAAACAATCAAATGTCCGTTCAATGAAGTCATGGTAAAAAAAAAGAATTCCTCCAACAATCCAATCTGAATCTACTTAACCTAATTTTTGAGGAAAAGAAAGCCAGAAGCTTTGCTTCGAGAGATTTCATGTAAAATGATCCAAATCCCTCTTTGTCCCAATGACAAGACTTTTATTTTAAGGTTAGAGTCCTTAACACCATTCACCATGGTCATTGATTTTTCATTTCCAAAATGACCGGATTTTCTTCTTCTGACGGATGTTCTCTTGAGGTCATTCGCATTGATAGAAACAATCTTCGTTGGCACTACCAAAAATCTTAAGCCGATACAACAAATACCAAATCCAGGGGCCCTTGGGTTGTCGAACCGCGAAATTTTTAACGCCGTCTGATGATTTGTCTTCAATATACAGGTTAAGATGCAATAAAAACCTTTTTATGAGAAAAAAAAAAACGGAATTGGCCAAAAAAGTTTATCTGGCCTGGCAACTCTATATCGCCCTAGAGGTGACGTACTCTGGGAAGTGTTTCCCCTTAAAGTGTATGCAGTTGGCCCGTTCTGTTGGAACCAAATGTTACACCATAACATTTGGTTCCAACAAAAAAAATGCCTTCAACAAGACAATCTGAATCCACAGAACTCCATTTTTTTTTGGGGAAAAAGAGTGCCAGACAAAAGCTTCGGAAGATATCATGTAAAATGATCATACTCCGTCTTTGTTTTAAGGACATGACTGGAATTTTTAGGTTGGGGTTTCTTCACTTCCTAAACACAATTCACCATGGTAATTGATTTTTCTTTTCCAAAATGAACACAGCATAATCCAAAACCAAAGAAATGCTACAAAACCATCACCTCCTCAAATGTCTGGCATCGCTCAGTTTACTCGAACCATCCATGCAATAAGGCCAAAAAAAATGCCAATAATCCGTATAAACTATCGGCCATTACCACGCTAAGTATCATCATATATATCGTCATCCATAATATGCAGATCCCCCAAAAACAATTTCGTGTTTGGTTATCAATTTCTCCTCGTTTGCGTTTTGATTGTTAATATTTTGGTTGAAATCGTTTTAGGCCATCAAAACCATGTTGGAGACGTTGACCTACTGAAACTGGTTTCACTTTTTCATCTCCAAGCCCAAAAGAAAGATTTCATCATCCACTCGCCTCGCATCGGTGAAGAATATTTTTATTTACATCTGCATATAGAACGTGCCTTACACCGTCCTACTTCCGTGTGCACTCGAAGCGGGCATTTTCTTTTGTAAATTTATCTCGTTGTTTACATTTATACCTCGGAGCTGCTAAAAGAAGTCCAAAGTTAATGAAACGATAAACAAGTAGCGCTCCCTCCTTTAAATAGCGGAAATATACACACACAGGGGCATGTGATGTTAATGAACTAAACGAAACATACAAATCGTGTGGAATTATTGTAAACAAAATGTAGTTCAATGCGGTTCCCTGTGGCACCCCATCTGTTTGTTCTATACCCTTGCCAGAACTGCGACATACACGTGCCAAGTTGACTATGCATCGCGAGGGTCAGTTGTCGCACGATTTGTCCATTGACTGCTGGTGATCGCATGTGGTTTGGGGGCAATGTTTTGTAATTCCGACTGCGTGAATTTCAAATTCAACCGAAGAAAGTAGTAAAACAACGTCTGGCTGACCAAATATGTATCCGAACCATGTTTGAGATAAAATTTTATTCCAGAAGAGTCATATCTTGTAGGCTTCATGGCACCGGAGGAGTAATCGGATATTGGATTTTTAATAGTCAGGCTGAATTTAATTGGGGGATACGATTCAGAGTGTGGGATCTCAAATTGATTCCCAAAGTAGTACAACACCTGGTTAATTTCACATAAAATGACAGCACAACAGTCATGTTCCCTGGATCGTGTCGCGCAATAACCAACACCGTGGGCGGAACAGATTACCTCGAAAACAATCAAAGCTCGAGGGTAAACCAACTCGTGATGCTTGTCCACCTCTCCGGTGTAACCTTTATTCGGGTTAACTGCGCAAAATAACATAAATTTTGCAGTTTGCTAGTCTCATTCTTATCTCCCCCATCTGAAGACTGAAAATTACATACATTAACCTTGAAACGGCTGTCCCGCAGCACCACCAACAACATTCTAAGCAGCATTTCACCTTGCATCCGAAAAAAAAAAATACCTCCACAGCCATAGATACTCGACACACTTTTTCGCTTTCGTAATTCGCTGGTCTGAAAGTAGCGCATACTTATACCATCGGACTGGCATGGCGGCCACCAGTCGATCTCAAAAGGTATGTCACCTAGAATTCTGTTTCCCTCACTTCCATACCATACGACGGCGAAACCAAACAGCATGCCAAGAGTCGAGCCAACAGAGATTATAGGCATCATAGGCAGCACCATTGGTCGGATGGCTGATCTGTGCAGCACAGCCCAAAACGAATTAAGTTGTTCCGCTTCGATGACGGAGTGCGAATTAATAGCCTACCGCTAATAAAACAGGTTCAACGCGAGAATTTATCTCCGATATGGCGATGGTTTTATCCCACCAAACCTCATCTCCATCTCTCATCCCAAAATGAAAAAAAAAAAATGGAATCCGTTGAGGAATTCATACATATCCCCATCTCCATCCGTCGAGTATCAGCAGCATTGCTGGATGCGAAAGATACGAGAGTACTCAATCAATTTTGCAATTTTAATTTCTGCATGAGTGCAACTGGGCTCGACTATCGGCTGGTGGCGATCAAATGAAATCCATGGATGACTCTGTGGCACATACAGCACCAAAGATACAGACAGAGATATGTACGTGCGGATACCGCTTTAGCTGGGCAATTTTCCCTATTAGCCAGTTTTCCCATTCAGCGCGCATTTCGCCTCGACAAACAAGGTGAGCTAGGTCTGTGTATGCGCCATATCCAGGCATGTACCAAACCCATATATATCTACAAGACACAAACAAACTCACACACCTCATGTCCACATTGTATCTGGTTCTGTAACTTGTTTTATATAAGAGTGTTTTGCGCAAACGCTGCGCTGCTGCTCCGAGGGCATCACAGACGATCGCTATCATCGACTACAATAGACGTCGGACCTAACATGGTTCCAGAGATACAAAACCGATATGGTAGCACCAAAAAAAAAAAAAAAAAAAAAACATCGAATCCCAAACTCATTGCCAATAAAGGTTATGGAAATATTACAGAAGATGGAAGCGACGAATCGCCTTGAATTGCCATATAATACCTTCAGACAGGCAGACTTATACACTGCCAAGATGTGATATCAACCGCGAATAAATTTCTCGATGCCATCATCAGATGGAATTTCTATTTTTATTTCCCCCCAGCATAGCATAGAACTTCCAACGGTTTCTCTAAATGGTCAGCATTAAAGAAAACTAAAAAAAAAAAAAAAATATGACAGGACTAGGTGCGCACTCCTGAGGCACCACCACTGATGATGATGATTTCTTTGACTGACAAGATGTCAATTTAGATTTTCCCCAAGATATGGTAATGAATTTGCTGGTCGAGAATGTTTTTAATGACAGCCATATAGGGCGTGGGTAGTACACAAATACCTGGGTCTTGACTCTTGGGGGCCTTCAACAAGAACACTGTTTATGCGGTTATTTGTGCTGTTTGGCGAAGTAATTTGCTTTTCGACTTTTATAGTCGGTGACACGTGATTGGCGCATGGATATGCGGAGCAGATACATTTCGATTTTTTTTTTGCTTGCATTTTCAATCAGAATGTATGTTGAGTGGCATAGAAGAAAGGGAAAATGGAATTATGAGAGGTGAACAAATGAGCAGGGGGGACTTGAAAAGTTGCTAAACTGGAGCCACGTAGCCATTGCAACATGATTAATGGTGACGTTGGTAGTTGCGCGGAATATGTGTGTGCTGGATACGTTTGTAATTCAACAGAAGTAGCTGAGTACATGAAGTCCTGTTGGCAATGTTCCAACTATGGGGGGATGGGATATTTGCTTCTCCTTTTGCAATCTCGTTGAGTGCTCTTTTACCTTTCAGAGAGTTGCCTTCTATGATGCTCATGTCTCCTTGAAATATTATGCGACAGAAAAATAGAAACTTAGTCTGGTAAATGCTGTGCAAAGCTTTACGCCAACCCCGCCTGGACCAAATATTTTCACATTCCTTTCGTTCGTGATAAAGGTGATCTGTGTTCGAGCTTCTGCATCTGTTTTTCTCTTTTGTATAAATTTGAGGTGCAGGGAAAAAACTACTTCGGCGATAACTTCACATGGGAAATAACTTCACGTTTTTTTTTGGGAAGTTATTGCCCACTAAAGGTTAGCAATAACTGATCGGTGCAGCCATAAGGAGATTAGGGAGACTCACGGGAGAACAACACGACGCAAAACTTGCTTCAGGAGTCCACGGGAAAACGCAGTCGTCGAAGCCCAAAGGACGTTTGAGACTCGCGACGGCCAACATCAGACAGGAGTGGTCTGAATAGTTCGATGGGTGAGGGAGGACGATCCCTCGTCGACTCCAACCCGGAGATGACGGGTGGGGGAGGATGATTCATGGAGCTTATACCCCAACACAAGCGTTGTAACCACGTTATGGGCGCAAACGCCACAAAAGCATGTTCGATGGCAAAAGAGTAGACGATCTCTTTCCTTTCTTTCTTTCGTCGGTGCAACGGAGGAGCAGCAGAGGCGTGGGGCGCGCGGTCAAAAAGAAATTCCTCCAACAAAGCCGCAACACGAAAAGTAAGGATAAATGGCCAAGAGATGACAATCTCTTTCCCCCCATCGACGGAGCAACGGTGGAGAAAGCGAGGTGTTTAGGCGGACGGCCAGAATTAAACACCCTCGCCACAACACATAAGGCGTGGGGCGCTCGGTCCAAGTACACATCCCTCCAACCAAGCCGCAACACGAAGAGTTAGGATCGATGGCGAAGAGGTGAAAATCTCTTTCCCCCACCGATGGAGCAACGAAGGAGAAAGCGAGGTGCTTAGGCGGACGGCCAGAAAAAAACACCGTCGCCACAACACAATCACAGCAATTGGACGAATCGATAACCACAAGCAAAGAATGTGGAATCAATCCCAACCTAAAATAAAATCAATTTATAGGATGGCACCCGAACGACACATCCCATACCCCAAAAATCTGCACGCGAAACCACCAACGTAGTTCTCTTGTTGTAAGTCACACTCCTGCTCACCACTCAATGCTAACCAAGTGTTTCAATGGGCAACGGCCTCCTCCCTTATATATGTCTACGTCCTTACTTTACACCTCAGCGGTAGGTAAATCGGTTGCGTGGGACGTCGTAAGCGTTTTCGAAATATTAGGAGTCGCGACCGAAATTTCAACCAAACATAACCATTCGGGGCATATGTCTACATTTACAATTATTACAGTTTTTTGCGAAACGGGCTCGTTAATACCCAGGGCCAAGCTTTCTCACAACCATTCATGTGTGCGTGTGAACTTCTTGCACGATAGCGGGACCTCCTGTTTTACGCCGACTCCGAACGGCGAATTTGAGATATTTTTCTTGACAACTGATACTACTCGGATGATTTGTCAGATCATCACGAGAGGAGGGCCAGTGAAAAAATCCTTTAGGTGTTGCTAGGCCTGGGAATCGAACCCAGACCTTCTGCGAGGCAGTTCATCGCACTAACCATCGCTCCACTGAGCCCGTCAATGTCTGGTTGACACAAATAGTTGTCCAGAATTGACACTGACAAGTAGCTTCAATATTATTTGGCAAAACTTGGAATGTTTTCCTTGGGAACAGTGAGTCTATAGAAAAATTTGGTGATCACTGAGAACTAAAAGGTTATATTGAGTAGCGATCGCTCTCGCCGCTGGGAAAACGCAGTTGAGACTTAACATAACCTATTAGGGAGAATGAATGTGGTGTGGCAGGTGGCGATAGCACAAGTCGGAAAAATAAAACCCCACATCGATGTGTAGAAAATTGCAAAGTCACGTGGGAACAGGAGTAGAACACTAGTAAGCGCGAAACACACTCTCCAGCTGGAAGGCGAAGAGTGGTTAGAATCCGTAGTAAGGCTTTCTAGTGCTGAATTCCAAGAGAGAATGTGAGAGCGAATGAACGGCATCGATGCTGGACAAAGAAATCGGTTCGAACAAAGGATGTCACTTCTTGGCGATCCTAATTGTGGGCAAGACGTGGAAAATTTGTTTGGAAAGACGTGCAAAACGTTTTTGTGAATTTTTTTGGAGTTTACTTCGAGCACAGAAAGTATCGAGTCAGTTTTTTTTTAACACCCAAAGGCAGGATAAATAGAGGACGAAGACATCACCAAGAAGGGAGAAGGAGGAATTATTTGGCGATATCGGAGGCGAAAAACGAGGAGAAAGGCAAGAAAAAGATAAATTGGTTGTTTGGTGACCGAACCTTAAATTTTCCCGAGAAAAAACGGGACAATCTTCTTCTTTTTTTTTTAAATTTCGGGAGAAAATTTCGTTCGGGGTCCATTCCGTGGTGGTCCGCAAATTTTTTTTTTTTTAAGTATCCCCCCTCAAAAAAATGTGAATAAATCCAAAAAAAAATGTTCTTATGTGTTCCAACTTTGGGCTTTTTTTTTGGACTTTCTTTGGACTTTCTTTGAACTTTTATTTCAGGCGCTAAGCAAGTGTCATAAAGGGTTTCGTAATTTAAACAGCCAAGAAAAATTACGTGGCGTCAAATCATCCTTTTAAGTTTCGTTTAAACATGAGCCCACCCCACACGCTGAGCGAGCCCGACTCTCTTAGCCACCTACGATCTTGGGTTTTGACAGAATCATAACGCGGGAGAAGTTGGTAGCAAATGGACAGTTTGTTTGATTGATCCATTATACCACTGGAATTATTTCGCGTGAAGTCTTCCTAAGACCGTCTTTAGTTCTGATTTCTTAAAAACAAGAAAAACCTTTGTTCCTTTTTTTTATGTGACCCAGTCTTCTTGAATGAACAGTTTGTTAGACTGATTCATAGACAATTGGAATTAAACCGCAAGAAGTCTTCCTAAGACGATCTTAAGTTTTGATTTCTTAAAATCGACGGAATAGTAGCACACTCTACGTATAGATGGACAGTAGTTGAGTGATCTTCATATCATTGGAATCCGGAGGAAGAAAGCCTTCTGAAGTCCAGTTTAAATTCTGATTTCTTAAAAATAAAAAATGTGGCCTTCGTGGCAGCCAAGTCTAGAGGTGTAATTTTCAACCACTCTTTCGAGCATTTGGGACCGTATGTCGACAATAACGCCACGAAAGTTGGCTTCCAAGTCCCCTAAAATTTCTGGTTTGTTGGCGTAGACGAGCGACTTCACATATCCCCAAGGAAAACAATTCAATAGTGTCAAATCACACGATCTTGGTGGCCAATTGACAGGTCCATTCCACAAAATTATGCGCTCATCGAATGTTTCCTTCAATAAATCGCTTGTCTTGTTGGAACCACATCTCATCCACGTTCATGCCATCCAATTCGGGAACGAAATAGTCGGTTACCATGGCTCTATACCGGTCTCCATTATCGGTAACTGACTCTCCAGCAGCATTTCGGAAGAAGTATGGCCAAATGAATCCACCAGCCCATAGAGCACACCAAACACTCAGTTTTTGTGAATGTAATGGCGTCTCAAGGGTCTCATGTGGATTCTCTTCACTCCAAATGCGGGCGATTTTAACCAAAAATGAGTCTCAGCACTGAACAAAATTTTGCGATGAAGATCAGAATCGAGATCAATCTCTTATTCGGCCCATATACCAAAATCACGACGCATTGCATGGTCTCGCGGCTTTAATTCTTCCACAAGCTGGATCTTATAAGGTCGTAAGATCTTTGCGCAAAATCTTCCATTAAGTTGCTGTGCACGGTGGCGAATCGATTCATTCGGGTCCTCTTCAACACTTTGCTCTACAGCGGAAATTATTTCTTCGGTGCGCACTGTTTGACATCACACAGAGTAAATGTAGTGCGAAAACGATCCTTAACCATGGATAATTGCTCTGATGGACGTTTCGACCATAAGATGTACGGAGCTTGGGGTAAACTTCGTAAACTGAACCATTATTATCGAAGAAAATTTGCACGATTTGCAAGCGTTGTTCATTTGAAGTGGCAAACCAAACTGAACATAAATGACATTAGAGTTGCCCGATTTGACCACAAAATGTCAGTTTTTTCTCTATTCGAAAAAGCAACCTCTAAAAAAAAAACACCCGTTAGAATTTTGGAATAAAACCGCCAAAAGTCTTTCGAAGACGATCTTAAGTTCTAATTTCTTAAAATCGAGGGAAAAGTAGCGCACTCTACGTATAAGTGGACAGCAGTTGAGTGATCCATATATCATTGAAAGCCGGAGGAAGAAAGCCTTCTGAAGTCCATTTTAAATTCTGTTTTCTTAAAAATAAGTAAAAAGTAATAAACTCTGCATGAATGGAAAATTTGTTTGACTGATCCACGGGCTCAGTGGCGCGATGGTTAGTTCGGTGAACTGCCGCGCAGAACGTCTGGGTTCGATTCCCAACAGTAGCAACACCTAAATTATTTTTCACTGGCCCTCCTCTCGTGATGATCTGACAAACCGTCCGAGTAGTATCAATTGTCACGAAAAGCTCATCTCAATTTAGACGTTCGGATTCGGCATAAAAACAGGAGTTCCCACCGTCATGCAAAGAAGTACACACGCACACATGAATGCTTGTGAGAAAAAAGCTAGGCCCTGGGTACTAACGAGCCTGTTGCGCCATAGATTTGTTTATTTTAGATCCATTATACCGCTGGAATTATTCCGCATGAAGTCTTCCTAAGACCGTCTTAAGTTCTGATTTCTTAAAATCGAGGGAAAAGTAGCGAACTCTACGTATAAGTGGACAGCAGTTGAGTGATCCATATATCATTGAAAGCCGGAGGAAGAAAAGAAAGCCTTCTGAAGACCATCTTAAGTTCTGATCTTTTAAGAAACAAGGAAAACCTTTATTATTATTTTTTAAGTGACGCAGTCTTCAGGAATGAACAGTTTGTTAGACTGATTCATAGACAATTGGAATTAAACCGCAAGAAGTCTTCTTAAGACGATCTTAAGTTTTGATTTCTTAAAATCGAGGAAACCTTTAAACTTTTTAAAATGTGTCCCACTACCCGTGATCTATGGATCACTAAAACTACTGAACCATTTAAATCACCCCGCTTTAAATATTCACTGAGAGTGGGCCACTTTTGACAAAAAGGTTAGAGGTTTTCTTCGGTTTTATGAAATCAGATCTTAAGATGATTTTAGGAAATTATTTTTACACGAAAAAATTTAAGTTTTGTATCAAAAATTTTATAATATTCGACCGAATAGACCAGGTCCAGTACAATTTTAAAATCGTGCGGGGAGATTTCTAATGCCTTGACCGATTTTGATGGTCGATCGACCACTTGAATTCGAATGCCGATGCTCTTTCACGCGTTGAGCTTAGTGTGAGAATCTTAAGCGCATAGTTTCCTCAGTCCGTGTTATAAGTTTGATCGACAGCAAAAAAGTTGACAGTTTAAAATGAGAAGTCGCATACTTAGTTGCAACACAAATAGGCCCTAGAGCTTGCGAATTGTCAAAAAGTTTTATTACACAGATCAGGAGCTTGCTTGCGTCCGAAAGAATTCGACGGAGACGTGATTAATGGCAATACCAACTAAAAATTTTGCATTCCTAAAATCATCTTAAGATCTGATTTCATAAAACCGAAGAAAACCTCCAACCGTTTTGTCAAAAGTGGCCCACTCTCAGTGAATATTTAAAACTCTTACTTTCCTCCTCATTGAATAATCAAATTAAAAGTTTGCCGTTGTGCTAAATTGTCACACCACACAAGTATTATTTTAATAATCCATCTTCTGAATAATTTTACAATATCAGTCACGCATAAAGCCCCGCTCCAAACAAATGCTAAACAATCCTGAAAATGTCTCCAAGGCAGAAATAAACAAAATACCAAGCTCCAACCAGTTTCACATAATTTAAGAATTCAAAACCTAATGACAGTGAAAAAGACGAACCATCTCACTTCACTTTCACTATTCATCATGGAAACTTCTGTATGAATAAGTGGAAATTTGCATAATTTCAGTGAACCACACATTCATATCTCTCTATCTCTCTCACTCCGGGACAAACAATAATTTTACTACAAGTCAACAGCACCGGCATCAATTTAATTAAAATTAAAAATTTTCTACCTAAACCATGAGTGTTTAAAAAAAAAAAAAAACATTTTCACTTGCAATTAGCATGCAAAAAACAGACATGCTGCATCAAACACTTATCACGAAATATGGTGTGTCTGGTGGAACTTAATTCCAGTGGATGTCTCCTGTAATTGAAAAACTATTTATCAAGTGTTTATATTTTTTTAATGGCAATTTAATTGCAAATTATGCTGATAACTATATTCCTTATCAATGTATGACTTGGTTGGTGCTTGCGCCCACTGACCCAGATTTCTCTTCGACTCATCAATTGGACTCTCGAATGGCTTTGCTAGAGAGGGAGGGCAATGGTTGGATGTTCAATAACTCCCCAACTGCCTAAGTGAAAATTAATTAAGAATGCATTTATTCAACAGTTATGTTGAGTAGAAAAATTTTAAATAAACTATAGAGATAGATACAAAAATGTATCTGTATGTGTGTGGTGGTGATGAGCGTAGCAAAGACGTGCTAACGATACGTTCAATACGCGTGTCATTGAATCACGTTATGATCAGTCAAGGTGAAAAATCATGCTGAAATGATAAGTACCAGGCTAATGATTATTTGTTTGTTGTTGTGCGATTTTTCTTCCTACTTTTATCTCAAAAAAAAAAAAAGTAATCGCGCTTTTTTATTTTTTTATTATCTGCAATTTCGCAACTAATTGGCGGGCTTTGAATTAGAATTGGCGGGTTAATGTTTTGAATACTTAGCTGATGAACTTGACACTTGAAAATTTTTAAATTTGTCTAATAAGCGATAGACAAGAGGCACGCATCCAGTATTTTGGATGTCCGAACATTCCGAGGAGCTAACATCGACTCGGATCACTACATTGTTGCAGCCAAGGTTAGAATGCAGATATACACAACACGCCACAACAATCCAGAAGTACTGTAAACAAAATTTAATGTGGAGAGACTGCAATCGCAAGAGACCGCCAAGACCTTCGCGCAACGCGTATCCCTCAACCCCTCGATTAACACCATCCCACCAGCATCGAGTGTCGAAGAACAATGGCAACGATGCCAACAAGCCATTAGAGCAACCGCAACGGATGTGCTGATCTCGCGTCCACCAGCAAGAAACCCCTGGTTTGATGAGGAATGCCGACAGATGCTCGCAGCCAAGAACAAGGCCTATAAGGCTAAGCTGCAGGTGAAGACGAGAGCTCCCGTTGAGCTCTATAGGCGGAGAAGATGGGAAGAACAGCGGCTTTTCAGAAATGAGAAAAAAGAGCAAGAAAAGCTCGCGATCGAGGATATAGAGAGGCGCCACTCCAGGAACGATGTTCGCAAGTTTTGCCAAAGTGTAAAACGTCAGCCAAAGGTACAAAGCTCGAACAGAATCCTGTCGAGATGAACAAGGAAATATCGTAGTTGAGACACAGTCGATGCTCAGGATATGGAAGAACCACTTCTGTAGACTGTAAAACGGCAGTGACGAGGAACATTCCGCTGTTAGGCAGAACGAACCCTCAATATTGGCAACGACAGCGAAAACTGCCTACCACCCGACCTGAGTGAAGTGAGGATAGCAATATCTAAACTGAAGCTTAATAAGGCTGCCGGAAACAAAGGCCTTCCCGCCGAGCTCTATAAAGCCCGTGGAGATGACTTGGTAAGAAACATCCACCAACTCATAACCCAAATCTGGTCGGAAGAAAGTATGCCTGAAGGATGGAATCTCAGCATCGTTTGCCCGATCCACAAAAAAGGAGACCCCTCTAAACTGCGCCAACTACAGAGGCATAAGTCTCCTCAACATCCTATCTGCCGTAATACAGGGTGGCGCACGAATCGTGCTACAAAAATAAAACGTAATAACTTTTTTTCTGTGTGAGTAATCGGGTTTTTTTTTTTTTTGTAGGTTACTATTTAGATTTATAAAAATGGATGCTTGGGATACGGAGAAAAGAATTTGGATAGTGCAACGGTACCATGCTTTGCAGTCCGTCATTTCCGTCCAAAGGGAATTTAGGCGGGAGTTTGGCGGTAATCCCCCGAGTAGATGGACCATTATGAGGTTTGTAAACATGTTTGCCGAATCTGGAAGCATCGCACGGAGGCCGTACCATCGAGATGCCAATGTTCGGGTTCAGGATACAATCGCAGCAGTAGCATCTGCAATACAGGCCAATCCGAGCGTTTCGACCCGAAACTTATCGGGGCAAATTGGAGTTAGTAGACGGTCATCACAACGGATACTTCATGACGATTTAAACTTGTTTCCGTACAAAGTCCAAATTACTAGCAAGTTAAACCCTCAGGATTTGCCTGTTCGCCTGGAATTTTGCCAAAAAATGATATCAATGGCCGAAGAAGACAACACATTGATCAATTGTTTGTTCATGTCTGATGAGGCCCATTTTGATCTTAACGGCAATGTAAACAAGCAAAATTGCCGTATATGATAAGAGTCTAATCCAGAAATGCTCCATGAGACGGAACTGCACCCAGAACGAGTCACTGTGTGGTGCGCAGATTCATCAAGGTGTATTGTCGGGCCGTCTTCTTTGATGAAAACGGTGTAACCGTTACTGTCAATGGGGACCGTTATTTAAAGATGTTGAAGGAGTTTTTTTTACCCAGAACTGCGCCGAAGACGTATACCATTCAACAGCGTTTGGTTTCAGCAAGATGGAGCAACTGCACATATAGCCAGACCAGTTATGGCGGAGCTAAACAAAAAAATCGCAAACAAATTAATTTCTAGGAACTCCACTCTTCGCTGGCCCCCAAGGTCACCTGACCTGACTGCTCAGACTTCTTTTTATGGGGTTATGTCAAGCAAGAGGTGTATAAAACGAAGCCCAGGAATTTAACTGAATTAAAGCAGTCCATAACGAAAATAATTGAGGCGATCCCAACTTCAACTCTTCAGGCCGCAATGAATAATTTTTTGATCAGGTGCCGCATATGCGTGGGAGAGCGTGGAGGTCATTTGCGATCTATAATCTTTAAAAACAACTAACTGTTTAAAATAAAATTTAATTTTCTAACCAATAAAAAAAAAGTTATTTGAATTTCTTATTGTAGCACAATTGGTGCGCCACCCTGTATGTGAACGATTGAAAGCGTTTACCAACAACCTGATCGGCCCTTAGCAGTGTGGTTTTAGGCCAGTAGAGTACACAACCGATCAAATTTTCAAACTTCGGCAGATACTGGAAAAAAAACCAAGAAGTCCAAATCGATACCCAGCATCTATTCATCGATTTCAAAGCGACATACGATAGCATTTATAGAGACGAACTATACGGAGCCATGTCTAGTTTTGGTATACCGCCCAAACTCGTCCGTTTGTGTAGGATCACGATGGAGAATTCTCGCTGCTCCATCAGTGTTGGAAAAGACCTCACGACAAATTCGATACCAAAAAATGATTTTGGGCAAGGCGATGCGCTCTCCAGTGACATCTTCAATTTGATTCTTGAGAGGCACAATTTTCAAAAATTCGGTGCAACTACTAGCATACGCCGACGAAATTGACATCATTGGTAGGAATCAACGTGCTATCATAGCCACGTTTTCTTGTACAGAGAAGGGAGCGGCAATAATGGTTTAAGCAGAATATGAGGGCAATAAAAATTAAATTTGTGCTCAAAGTATATGCTGTGAACATGAAAGGACACACAACGTCGACGAATCGAACTGAATGCCACCATTGACAGATATAACTTTGAAGTAGTACGGGAGTTTGTCTATCTCGGCTCCGCCATTCACTCTGACAACAACATCTCGCCAGAAATTAAACGAAGAATTACTCTTGTCAACCGCTGTTTCTTCGGGCTTAGAAGGCAATTCAGTAGTAAAGCCCTCACTCGAACTACTAAGGAGATCCAGTCCTGCATGGACCGTCTCAAAAGCGGATGAAGAAATCCTTAATCGATTTGAGATGAAAATTCTTCGAAAAATCTTCGGCCCCGTTTGCGTTGTCGGGCTATGGAGACGAAGATTCCACCAAGAACTATGCGAGCTGTACAGCGACATGCCCCTGGTCAAAAAACTCCGTATTGGACGTTTAAGATGGCTATGACATGTAGAACGAATGGACACCAATACTCCGGCTCGCAGAGTCTTCGATTCCCAGCCAGACGTCGGACGCAGTAGAGGAAGACCTCTCCTTAAGTGGAAGTAGAAACCGACTTCAACCAACTTGGAGTGCCAATTGGAGGAAGTTTGTTAAGGATCGGTCTAAGTGGAGAGGTATGTTGGTTGAGGCCCAGGTTCATTCCAGACTGTAATGCCACTTAAAGGAAATGAAGACCGACTAACATTGTCTAACAAAAGGAACTAAAAAATACCGAAACAGAATTTCGGAAAACCAGAATTTCGACCGGCTTCCATGATATCAACCACTTGACATTTTCTTTTTGTAAAATTCTGGGTCACAAAGATAATTGGAAAATTTTCTTAAAAGCGTTTTAAGGCCAAATCTATAAATTTGGTCTTGTGACGCTGACGCTTTGTGAAAGTGAAGTAGGGCCAAATTCTAGCCAAATTCTAAGGACAATTGTCCTAAGCTATAAATGACTCACAGCTTCCGTCACAAGTTTGCAATAATTTTTAACTGAAATTGAGAAAATAAGTTTACATATAATTTTCGACATACGTTGTTTCCATTTACATTTAATCCCCGACCAAAAAACAAGGCATATCAAGACCACCCTGCATTGAAGTTATGACTTCGTCCCCACCTACATTCAAAAACACAGGAGAAGCTAATAATTTATGAAAATTTAATGCCCAACGCAGTGACGCCTGTAGACATTGTCAATAAAACCTGCCATCAGAAGAGAGTCCACATAAAACTCCATCTGTGGATACACTCCTTTCGAACTATCAGACGTCATTTCCTTTTCTGTTTCACCGACATCGGTTTCGAAAAAAAAAAAAAAAAAAAAAAAAACTCCCAGACAACCTCATCTCATCATCGAAATTAATATCAAATTTCCGGCCTCGAAATTGCATTGCGCCGCAAAATGTGTTGGTTTTTGGTCGTCCATGTTCAGTTTGTTTGTCTTTTGTTGCTTTTCGTGGCCCTAACTCCATTTTGCGTGGGGGTATTCCCCCTTTTACAAAGTATGCACCACACATGGTCCCAATGTATATATTCGTCTTTTTGCAAACCAACTGCTGTTGGTTTTCTGTTTTTTTTTATTGTCAAAAAGGGTGCGACATTGTGGTTTCACTTTCACGAAGGGAATTTCATTTGACTCATCTGCAGAGTATAACTTTCGTCATAAAAATACACACAAAACAAACGAAACAAAAGCCCCATGCCAATGTATCTACAGATAATATGTGAATGCAAAAGCATATCTTAGTCATGCCAGTCTAGATGCGATACTCTATTTAATAATAACAACAAACCTACATTTATCAGCATTTTATTAAATTAAAAAAAAATTTTAAAAAAAAAATTAAATGAAACGCTTATATGGGACTCCTGCAAATTGTACAACACAAACAGTAGCCTGTACGTGCCGATAGCGTTTTATAAAAATAATTTCGTTCTGTGTATCTTAATTTGCTGCAAAAATTTTCTACTTCCGCTGTTACTCATAAATGCACGCGTTCTGAATGATGAGAGAGAGAAAGCAATCAATGCTTTGTTTAAATTAATTTTCCTGATTTGTTTATTTATTTTTCGTGCACAACGCTAAATTATTTAAATTAACGTGGTACGGGCGATTTATTGCACTCTGCACTCGCTTTGTGATCGAAAGATGCGGATTGAAATTTTTACAAGCTTACGTATTGAGCTATGACGCGTGCATGAGATTGATGCAGTAAACGTACTCGGTTTTGCTTAGCCCCCAAGTTGTTGGTGGGTATGCTTTGTTTTAATTTTAAGCGGAAATGTAACTCATATCCGTGATATTATTGCAAATGAAATTGTAGTCAGAAAGTCTGTTGAAAGATTGAGATAAAAAAAAAAGTGGGGTTCCCAGGTTGTCTATAGTCATCAGATACAGATAAAAGTTTTGCTTTATAAAAAAAACAAAACATCAGTGGTAGTATTATTCAAAGATAACAATCGACTATCAAACAATCGATGAATCGACTTTTATCAAACATGGTTACCTATCCAGTGAAATGAGATGTCATTAGGCGGGTTTAACTTGTTCTGTGAGATCTACGGAATTCGATCACGATTCCTCATTTATCTTAGCGGAGATTCTATGCAATTTGCTGAGGCAATATTTTTCTGGACACGTATGTGTACCCTTACCCTTTCTACTAAAAGATTACCTTCCAACCAACCATGTAACCAAGTTTGGTAAAATTCATCAATATTATGAGCTGCGTAGTAAGGAAACCGTGTCGTTTTTTTTTTAAATAAAAAGTTCTTCTCACCTGGGAATTTTTATTCAGAAGAATTACATTATCAGCAGCGGGAAGCTGTTTTTGTAAAAAAAAAAAAACACGGTTTCCTTACCTTGCAGCTTATAAAAATGATGCGTTCCCTACATGGAGGAGGCAATGGAGTAAAATCTTTAAGGGCCCGTACCCCGACTATTTTGTATGAAGATTGCTTGGGTAAACTCAAGGTATCTACCTAACCACAGCAAAGAAAATGGCGGCATGAATCCTCATGATGATATGGCACCAATTGTCCAAAAGAAGCTTAAGTAAGAGAAACAACCTATTTTCCGGAATCAAAAAAAAAGGATTTAGGCAAGATGATCCGCCATTGGCATAAGATTTCTTCAATATACTGTTCTCGGGAGTGTTGTGCGCATCTCCCGAACCAACACCAGAGGCAGAATCTTCCATTCATCATAGCAGTTACTAGCATACGCCGACGATATTGATAGCATTGGTCGGACTCAACTTGAAGTCATAGCCACTTTTGCTAGTATAGAGATGGAAGCTGCAAAAATAAATAGAAGACCAAATAAAAAGAAAACATCGACGAACGATTCAGAGACAGAACGTCACTGAATACAATTTTTTGGCGCTACCGGCTCGTTAGTACCGAGGGCCTAGCCTTCTCACAACTATACATGGGTGCCGTGACATAAGGCCAAGCGTCATAAGGTCAAATCTATAAATTTAAGCTGCAAAATAAGAAGAACACAAAGTTTATGCTGTCAACACGAGAACAGAAAACATCGACGAATTGGACAGAACGTCACTGAATACAAATTGTTGGCTCTACAGACTCGTTAGTACCGAGGGCCTAGCCTTCTCACAACTATACATGGGTGCCGTGACATAAGGCCAAGCGTCATAAGGTCAAATCTATAAATTGAAGCTGCAAAAATAAGAAGAACACAAAGTTTATGCTGTCAACACGAGAACAGAAAATATAGACGAATTGGACAGAACGTCACTGAATACAAATTTTTGGCTCTACAGGCTCGTTAGTAAATGGGTGCCGTGACATAAGGCCAAATCTATAAATTTAGTCTGATGACACTGTGTGAAAGTGAAATAAGATCAAATTCTAGCATTTGATATTATGACACTTTGATGAAGCGTCAAAGGGCCAATTTGGCTTTATGACACTTTCGATTGCATATTCAGCCCTAGCAAGGTATCCGTAGTATCGGAATATTCTCCGATTTTGTACAATTCGAAGGATTTTAGCTTCGACGTATTCTCCTGAAAAGCTTTTTAGAATATTTCTCTGACATTTTGTAACGCATCCCGGCGAATTGTGTTGAAGTACATTCAGATGATCTTTTTCATGCGATTTTTGACAGCGAAGTGCAATTCTCTTTCCGATTTCCTCCGACACAAATCCTTCGCGGAATTTTATTACAAATTGTAGTGAAGTGATTTTTCTCCGATGACACATACCTCGAATGGAATCTGAACCTCCGACAAAGTATGCGTTGCGGAAAATTGTTCGCTCCGAGTTCGATTTGAGCTCCATTTTTGTCAAATTTCCTCACTGGGCCTAATGCCGCTTTATCGAAGTTTCATTATGCCAAATTCTAGAATTTGGTCTAATGGCCTTATGTTTGGCCTTATGTCACGGCACCCCAAACATGCGTTCGTGTGTACTTCTTGCACGATGACAGGTAGTCCTGTTTAAGCCAAATTCGAACGACGAATTTGAGAAAAGCTTTTGTTGACAAATGGTTCTACTCGGATGATTTGTCAGATAATGGCGAGAGGAGGGCCAGTGAAAAACATTTAAGCTCTTGCAACGGCTGGAAATCGAAACCAGACCTCCATCGCGACACTGAGCCCGTCGGACAGAACGTCACTATTGACAGATATAACTTTGAGTGGTAAGGGACTTCGTCATCCTCGGGTCCGGTATTGATTCTGACAACAATGTTGCGTCAGAAAGAAAACAAAGAATTACTCTTGCCAAACGCTGTTTCGTCGTGCTAGAAGGCACGCCGGCCGTAGGGCAGGACTGGGATGATCAGAATCTTGTATTGGATCTTCTTCGTAGTAAGAATGACGGCTTTACCACTTACCGTCATTCTTACTACGAAGAAGTTCCAATACAAGATTCTGATCACCCCAGTCCTGATCTAAGGCCGGCGCTGAAGCATGGACCGTATCAAAAGTTGATGAAGGAATCCTTGATCGTTTGGAGAGAAAAATTCTTCGAAAAATCTTCGGTTCCGTTTGCGTTGACAGGCTTAGGAAGATTCAACCAAAACACTCCGTTATGAACATTTTAGATGGCTAGGACATGTAAAGCGAATGAATACCAATACTCCGGCTTGCTGAGTCTTCGATTCCCATCCAAACGTCGGACGCAGGAAGATCTCGCTTTAAGTGCCGCGCACATGTAGAAACTGACCTCAAACAGCTGGAAGTGCGCAATTGCGCAACCGCACCTAGCGGGATAGGGACACTTACCACAAATGAGCCGTGTAGAGCTGAGCCTTGCCTGTTCAGATGGTCTGCACGCTCGTTTCTTTCAATATCACTGTGGCAGGAAGAGTTCGCAAAGGTGAGCAAGTTGGTTCCGGCATTTCTTTACCAGATAGTCCGTCTTTGATCGATGAATGTGCGCAATTGGAGGCAGTTTTCTATAAGGACCGGGGTAGGTAGGTGGCGGTTCAGCGTGAACCGAAGTAGCACTTATGTGCCTTTTTGTTACCACGACACGTGTGACTTTTATTATGATTGTTGTGGATGTGATACAGGCGGTCTCTAGATCCAGCCTCTAAGGTTTATAAAACGGACAAAATCTTGTATCCTTTCACCCGAGACATCGCTAAGGTTGTCGAAGAATGGTTGGTGTAATGCAAGCAATCTGGTTATTTGTAGTGCCGGACATTTGCAGATGAATGTGGAGGGGGTTTCTCTCTCATTTGTGTTCCCGCAGGGGCGGCATTGGGTTGGCCGCACGGTTTCCAATTGACCAGTGCCCCGTATCTATCGCCGTAATTCTTGCTTGCGATATCTGGTCGGGTTTCTACTTTGTAGGTCGTTTGTTCTGTTCTTGTGGTAGGAAGGCCATATCTTCCTCGATATGGACACAATTTGTTAACCTTCTCAATTTGGAGTCGGCCTTTTTCAGGAAGTATGATTGAATTTGCCCCTTAACCGCACATAGCGGGATAGGGACACTTACCACAAATGAGCCGTGTAGAGCTGAGCCTTGCCTGGTCAGATGGTCTGCACGCTCGTTTCTTTCAATATAACTCTGCGCCAGGAAGAGTTCGCACAGGTGAGCAAGTTGGTTCCGGCATTCCTGTACCAGATAGTCCGTCTTTGATCGATCAATGTAGATGGGTATCGATTTAATTTGTGTGGGTTTATTCTTGTCCCATTTATCACTTTTTGCAAGAAACAGAAGAATGATTGGTTAACGTAGAAGAAGGGATATAAAAAAAAAATCAAATTCTTGCCGTAAAAGGCTCGCTAGTACCCAGAACCGAGATTTCTCACAACCATTCATGTGTGCGTGTGTACTTCTTGCACAATGGAGGGACCTACTGTTTAATGCCGAATCCGAACGTCGGATTTGGGATAAGCTTTTCTTGACAATTAATACTACTCGGATGATTTGTGAGATCATCACGAGTGGAGTGCCAGTGAACAATCATTTAGGTGTTGCTACGAATGGACCTTCTACGCGGCAGTTCATCGCCCCGTTGAGCCCGCCAGGAAGGGATATACTCAATCAAATTTTCTCTTCCTAAATTCGTGGGGTATTAACTTACTTTGCGGAGAAACTGAAGATCCTACTTTTTACGTAGCTGATCCTAAACGCGCTTTTGACCATTACTACATGAATAGACTCAGGTCTCAGGGGGTTACCGATCTAGAATCACCTCAATCCCGGTGGTTTGGGTGGTTTTTTTATCAACTCGTTGACCCTATACATGAATAGATTGAGGGGTATCCGCCATTGAATCAAAAATTAGAAGATTTGGGTCCTATACACACTAGTATTAGAATTTTTGACATCTGATTTAAATTGGTTACTCTGTCTATGGGTTGTCATGTTGGAAGACTAGACGCCCGATCCGATGGTACGTAACAGCTGTTAATAAACACCCAGATGTGGACCTTTTCTAAACATTTTCGAACTTGAACGTTTGTTTAGTCTTTTGACATGTTTTGATCAAGAACATGACTTTGAACAACTTGGTGAATTTTTTCTGAATTCCTTTTGTAGTCTTACTATCTCAGTTCAGACTAGCCAACAATATTTTAAGTCTTTTGGCATGTTTTGACCAAGTCCAGCTCAAGAACATGACTTTGACCAACTTGGTGAATTTTTTCTGAATTCCTTTTGTGGTCTAACTTTCTCAGTTCAGACTTACCAACACCCGATGGATACGATTGTGGTGTAGGACGATTCAAATTTATTTTGTAATGAATTTGATATTTAATGTCTGGATCAACTATAGAGCTATTTCAAGTTTGACCTCAAAAAACTGTGCCATTCGAAATTCTAATCTGAAGACACTCGAGACCTGTTGAACTCAATACTTCCCATGTTCATATAAACTCTGACACCTTAGTTCGTAAATAACTTAGAAGAGACAATTGATTTTGTCACGTTCTATGAATCCACAACTGACTTGGTCACTGTGTCATCACATTCCACGCAATCATGAGTCATTGCAAGTCTAACATGATTGGCGCTTTGAAAATTTGCACTCGTAGGTTTACGGCGCCATAATCTAAGCAGAGGCGTTTGATGTAACCAACTCTTCTTGTAGATTTAGTGTCACAGCAATTCGTCTTAGACACCACGTCCGAGCGAAAATTCCATCTTGCGCATGTACCCACTTATGTCAAACTGTCAAGGTCTGATAAACCTTAAAAGATGACGCCAATCAATGTCATCTTGTGTCACGATCCGCAAACGTGTTACACGTTCATTAAATACCTATTGGCGAAATCATTTTGTCTACAAGTAGTACCGCAATTAGTGCTTATCGCTGCCCACTTTTGGATCTCTCGACATTAGCATACCTCATGAGCCTTACGATCTTAAGGTGTAAATGCTTAATTTGCTTCGAATGGTTTTTTAATCGAATACCTTCGAAATATTTTGTTTTTTTTTTCTTTCTTAAATTTTTTTTCTTATCTGCGCAAAATACTCAAATGGTGTCTTACTCACTTAATTCATATGAAAAGCAATGTTTTACGATAATGTTAGCTGATTAAGTGATAAGGAGTAAACATTTCCAATCTTTGCCAACATTTTCGCTAGAAATTCCACCTTGCACTGGTTGTGAGTGCTGACTCAGGCGTAGTGATGTAATATCAAGTTTTATAAAAAAAAAATATTTGCACTTACTTGAAATTCAATTAAATTTTTTTTTAATTAAGGAAAATAGTGACAACTGTTTTACACAAGTGCTTTAAGGTACTGTAGACGAGTTTTATGAGGCTATAAATGTGCTTTGCCTTGATGTGATGATGGTTGGTCTCAAGGCGGTATATCGGAACCCTATTTGGCATGACGCACTGTTCTTTACTTCACATCTGTATTTTGTTTTGTTAACTTACCTAGAAAAAGACAAAAAACAAAATAATTTCGTTAAAAAAAGAAATATTTTACAATTTTTTTTTTAATATCTATAAATAGCGTTAACAATTTTAATTAAAGTGGAACACAAAAAAAATAGGAACCCGATGTACCTACATAATTTTTATTGGCAGCAAATTCACTGGGTCAAGGTGGATTCAATGAATTCAAGCACCTGTTTCGGTGGCTGTGAAATCTTCTTTTTTTTAAGTGTTGCAGTTGAAATGGAAGTGTGTGCGGGGGTGAAAATACTTAAGAAATTCATAATTCAAAAGATTATACAAACAAAAATGTTGAGGAAGGGAATTTGTAGACTTTGAGAATTTTATTTGGGAAAGAATTTGTTAAGAAATTAATTAGAAAGAATTTTCTCATGCGTTAAAGAATGATTTCGTATGCGAAGTATTTTTATAAAAAGCAAACAAACGTGATCTTGGGACATCATCACGATCATTTACACTAAGGCGTATATATTTGATTTTGAAATAAAGGGTCATCCATTTTTTGTTTTGAAATTAAAGCTAAAAAAAACACACACACACCGATAATTTTTTGTCGAAAATTTTATTTTATTATAAAGTTTTGACTTTTGGGAAATATCATTCAAATGGCCGCATCGATAGTATTCTCAACATGTGATTCTCTTGAGATCATTTTTAATCCCTTTTTCGGACTTTTCTGACGTTATCTCCATTGTAACTTGAGTAATGGGTCTAGAGTTCTAGAGGAAAAAATCGAACGGTGTCAAGTCGCATGATCTTGGCGGCCAATTCAAGTCGCCAAAACGTGAAATTACGCAACCAGAAAACGCAATAAAGCCATAATTGGGCGTGTTGTGTGGCTTTTTGCCCCGTCTTGTTGGAACCAAAAATTGTCCAACTCATTATCTTTGATCGCCGCGGGCCGAAAAAAAAGTCACTCATTCGATCATATCGCTCCGAATTGACTGTAATTGTCTGTCCATTAGCATCTTCGAAGAAGTACGAAAATACGGCCAACGGCAGCGCTCAATCTCGTAGTGGATACTGACGGTGCCGTGTCCTATAGGGGTATCTAATAAATTGGAACTGGGCCTCTAGGTTAGAACACTTTTTCAAACTATTTTTCGGTTCATCGAAACAACATTTTTCTATTGCATATGCAAAGTTACCCAACCATGGGAAAATTAATAATTACGAAGCAACCAATAGCCTCGGAAGGGACTGATTTTATTGTTGACGACTCTGCTGAACCTGGAATGTAAGAACATTAATCAAGAGAGGTACAAGCGAACAACTAGCGGAAGCCCTTAACTGTTACAAAGCAGACTTTACTGCCCTCCAGGAGATACCATGGGATGGGCCGGGCAAAAAGAGGATGAAAAACGGTGACATCTACTACGGACCGTGTTATAGTGAGCAGAAACAGCGACTATTCGGATGCGGATTTGTTATAAGTGCCAGACTTAGGCAAGAAGTCTTATGTTTCCAAAACATTAGCGAACGCATTGTAACAATCCGCATCAAGGCCAAATTCGCCAACATTAGCCTTATATGCGCTCACGCCCCAACGGAGGAAAAAGATGTTATAGCCAAGGACTGCGTCTATGAGCTCATTGACAAAACCTATGAGCGCCTACCGAAGTACGATGCTAAAATCGTGCTAGGAGATTTCAACGCAAAGGTCGGAAGAGAAGACATCTTTAGCAGTATTACCGAATGTTGTCGAATCATAGCCTACACGACAACACGTCTGGGAACGGACTTAGGTTAATTGACTTCGCTACGGAATGAATTGCCACTATAACCTGCACACGGTTGCTTCACCTCGATATCCATAAGGGGACATGGCGGTCTCCAGATCAAAAAGCTTTCAACCAAAAGGATCACATTGCGATAGAAGCGAGACACGCTTCCAGTATTTTGGATGAATGAACTTTCCGAGGAGCTAACATCGACTCTGAAAACTACCTTGTTGCAGCCAAGGTAAGAATGCGGACATCCACCACACCACAACAATCCAGAAATACTGCGAAAAAGAGACCGCCAAGACCTTCGCGCAACGCGTATCCCTCAACCCCTCGATCAACACCATCCCACCAGCATCGAGTGTCGAAGAACAATGGCAACGATGCCAACAAGCCATTAGAACAGCCGCAACTGATGTGCTTATCTCGCGCCCACCAGCAAGAAACGCCTGGTTTGATGAGGAATGCCGACAGATGCTCGCAGCCAGGAACAAGGCCTATAAGGCAAAGCTGTAGGTGAAGAAGAGAGCTCCCGTTGAACTCTATAGGCAGAGAAGAAGGGAAAGAAGAAAAAAGAGCAAGAAAAGCGCGCGATCGAGGATATAGAGAGTTGCCACTCCAGGAACGAGGTTTGCAAGTTTTACCAAAGTGTAAAACGTCAGCCAAGGGTACAAGGCTCGAACAGAATCCTGTCGAGAAGAACAAGGAAATATCGTAGTTGAGACACAGTCGATGCTCAGGATATGGAAGAACAACTTCTGTAGACTGTAAAACGGCGGTGACGAGGAACATTCCGCTGTTAGGCAGAACGAACCCTCAATATTGGCAACGACAGCGATAACTGCCAAACACCCGACCTGAGTGAAGTGAGGATAGCAATATCTAAACTGAAGCTTAATAATGCTGTCGGAAACAAAGGCCTCCCCGCCGAGCTTATAAGGCCGGCGGAGATGACTTGGTAAGTAACATCCACCAACTCATAAGACAAACTTGGTCGGAAGACAGTATGCCTGAAGAATGGAACCTCAGAATAGTATGCCCGATCCACAAAAAAGGAGACCCCTCTAAACTGCGCCAACTACAGAGGCATAAGTCTCCTCAACATCCTATCTGCCGTAATATGTGAACGATTGAAAGCGTTTACCAACAAGTTGATCGGCCCTTATCAGTTTGGTTTTAGGCCAGGAGAGTACACAACCGATCAAATTCTCACACTTCGGCAGATCCTGGAAAAAAACCAAGAAGTCCAAATCGATACCCAGCATCTATAGGTATTCATCGATTTCAACGCGACATACGATAGAATTTATAGAGACGAACTATACAGAGCCATGTCTAGGTTTGGTATACCAAACTCGTCCGTTTGTGTAGGGTGACGATGGAGAATTATCGCTGCTCCATCCGGGTCGGAAACGACCTCACCGACATATTCGATACAAAAAAAAAATGATTTCGGCAAGGCGATGCGCTGTCATGTGACTTCTTCAATATGATTGTTGAGAGGATTGTACAAAGCTCCCGAGCCAACGCCAGGGGCATAATTTTCCAAAAAACTGCACAACTACTAGCATACGCCGACGACATTGACATCGTTGGTAGGACTCAACGCGATGTCATAGCCACGTTTGCTATTATAGAGGAGGAAGCGGCAAAAATGGGTTTACAATAACTGACGGCCAAAACGAAGTATATGCTGTCAACACGAAAGGACACACAACATCCACGAATTGGACAGAACGTCACCATTGACAGATATAACTTTGAGGTAGTACCGGACTTTGTCTACCTCGGATCCGCTATTAACTCTGACACAACATCTAGTCAGAAATTAAACGAAGAATTACTCCTGCCAACCGCTGTTTCTTCGGGCTAAGAAGGCAATTCAGTAGTAAAGCCCACACTCGAACTACTAAGGAGATGCAGTCCTGCATGGACCGTCTCAAAAGCGGATGAAGAAATCCTTAACCGATTTGAGATGGAAATTAAAGCTATGGAGACGAAGATTCAACCAATAACTATACGAGCTGTACCGCATTGGCCGTTTAAAATGGCTAGGACATGTCTTCGATTCCCAGCCAGACGTCGGACGCAGTAAAGGAAGACCTCGCTTTAAATGGCGCACAGAAGTAGAAACCGACCTTAACCAACTTGGCGTGCGCAGCTGGAGGCAGTTAACTAAAGACCGGGCTAACTGGAGAGGCATGTTGGTCGAGGTCCAGGTTAATTCAGGACTGTAGCGCCACTTAAGTAGGTCATATGTAAGAACCTGATTATCCCAGTTCTGCTCTACGACGCTGGAGCATGGATCGTATCAGAAGTGAATGAAGAAATGCTTAGTCGATTGGAGAGGGAATTTAAAAAAAAAATCGTCGGTCCCTTTTGCATTGAAGGTCTATGGACGATGACAACAAACGCCCTACCAAAGATGAGAAACCGTAATATACGGAGAGTGTGCGGCATAAATTAGCATGGTCCACCATGTCGAATGCTTTGGAAAAGTCAAGAAGTATTAGGAACGTAGCATGGTTAACTTATGGATGTTACTTAACAAGTCATCAGCGTCGACTATATAAAGCTCAACGGGAAGGCCATCATTTCCGGAAGCCTTGTTAACCTTGAGTTTAGACATGGCTATCCTCACTTCACTTACGTCGGGTTATTAGTTTTCACAATCGTCGCAAGTATTAAATGGTTCGTTCTGCCTGACAGTGGGAGGTTTTTCGTCATCGCCGTTTGACAGTTCCTCCAGATAATTAGCATCGAATGCGTCTCAACTTTATTCTCGATGGCGCACTTTTCTTGCTCTTTTGGCTTCTTTCTGAACATCCGGTGTTCCTTCCTCCTTTATTGCCTATAGAGCTCAGTGGCAGCTCTCGTCTCCACCTGCAGCTTGTAGGTAGTTGAGGTAGTTCAGCTTCGCTGAATTTTTTTTTACGAAAATATACGGGATTCAGGCAAGGTGACGCGCTGTAATGCGATTTCTTCAATCTCGTTCTGGTACATAAAGTGGTGTGCGGAGAACTGGTGTTCCGGTGTTCTTTGCTCCTTGATTGCCTATAGAGCTCAATAGCAGCTCTCGTCTTCACCTGCAGCTTTGTCTTGCAGGTATTTAGTAGCAAGGAAACAGCTCAGCTAAATTGTTCCGAAAATATACGAAATTCGGACAAGGTGAGACGCTATCATGAGATTTCTTTAATCTCGTTCTGGTACATATAGTGGTGTGCGGAGAACTGGTGTTCCAGTGTTCCTTCCTCCTTTATTGCATATAAAGCGCAATGGTAACTCTCGTCTTCACCAGCAGCTTGTAGGTAGTTGAGGTAGTTCAGCTTCGCTGGATTTTTTACGAAAATATACGGGATTCAGGCAAGGTGACGCGCTGTAATGCGATTTCTTCAATCTCGTTCTGGTACATAAAGTTGTGTGCGGAGAACTGTTGTTCCGGTGTTCCTTGCTCCTTGATTGCCTGTAGAGCTTAATAGCAGCTCTCGTCTTCACTTGCAGCTTTGTCTTGTAGGTAGTTTAGTTCAGCTGAATTTTTCCGAATATATAAGGAGTTCAGACAAGGTGACACGCTATCATGAGATTTCTCGTGTTGGTACATATATCGTGTTGGTACATATAGTGGTGTGCGTATAACTGGTATTGATACGGAAGGCACTATCTTCAACAAGTCTGTCCCAGCTTTTTTGGTGCTCAGATGATATCGACATCATTGGTCGTTCCAATCTTGGTGCTGTTGAAGTACGCACGGCAATTGATGAGGAGACGAAACACTTTGGTCTTGAAGTCAACGGGGATAAGACAATGTATATGCTATCACAAACAAAGTACTGTTGACGCAGAACCTTTGAAGAAATGTTCTCAAATTTTGAGGTTCTTGAAGAGTCCATCTACCTCAGAGTCCATATCGACCCCACAAATGACGACTTAGTGGAGATACGACAAAGACTGACCCTATTTCGGTTATGCGAAACAAATGGGATCAATACTCTTAACCCTAAAGTCCAAATGGTCTCAGCTCTACCTGCCCCTTATCCTACCAGTCCTATTTTACAGTCCCGAGTGATGAACAATTAGGAGGACAGTGGATTTCTTTTGAAAGAAAAAAATCTTCGTTTGAATTTTTGGCCATGAATGTGAGAAAAGCGAATGTGAGGAATGAAGATATAGATGTGGTGCAGCATGTAGACTACATTAACTCGGCCATTCACATTCGAGGGAATGCACAGTAATGTTCCAGCCAAAAGAATATTTTCCTCCCTTCATTTTCGAGGCGACAAGAAAGACCGGGATTCCGGCCCAAAGATCAAGAGATTACCGATTTCGGAATATTTGAACTTAATAACTCGAAGTGTGGACATGATCGAAGAGTATGGACAGCTGCCTTGTGTTAGGCAAAACCTTAACGGGTCGGAAGCCCATTAAATAAAAAAAAAAACAAAAGGTAATAGAGAACAATAACATAATGCGCCTTTCAGCAGTAAACAAATAATTCCACTGCATTGCAACAATTATCTTTAAAAAAAACCCTTCGAGTACTTCAAAGAAAAAACCCAGCTCAAGTGTTTTTTTTTGTTTTTTTTTCATGTATCTAGAATTTTATTAAATAACTTTTTTCTACGGCACTTATTTTCGCATCTGCAAACACTACAAAAAGCAAAAATCATTGCCCACGTATTTTATTCTCAAAAACCCAACCACGTGCCATTTCAATTATATTTTCCTACACATGGATACATGTATCTGTGTGAAGTATTTTTCTCATCTAATTTTTCCACCGTGGGGCGGGGGCTGGAGGGCTTCTAATAACAGGTTTCCATGACGTCGGATTCGATCACTTGATCAAGCCGTTTTAAAAAAATTTTTTGTATCTTTTTCAGTTTAATAGTTACATAGCGACGTGTTGATCTCGTTTTACCATACGCGTTGTAGTATCTAGATATACAATCACTGGCCAAAAGAGGGAATACGACGCGAGAAGGAATGTATCTATAAAACTCCATCTATACACATTTTGCACTTATTGCTACCAGTGGTACGCGCGTCACTCCATCATCGGATTGATTAAAACAGAGGGAAATATTCCGTGGGTGTGGTTGTTGATGTTGCGTTGCATCGTCTTACGCATACAAACGGTTTTCTTTAATTTTTTTTTTTTTGGTTTGATTGTCGCTTTGGATATATTATTCCATCTCGAATGCACAAATAAATATAAATTCACACTTTCAGAGAGTGGATGAGAGCAGAAGGCTGAAGGAGGATAACTCGTTTCGAAAAGCGATTGAGGGTAGGCATAACCAAGTGAATGACTCTTCTACTTGGATGCATTTGCGTGCGCTCCCCCTGTTTATGTGTATGTGGAGGAGAAGACCATAACTGAAATATATACAAACAGCCATATGCAACAAGCTGTAATGAACCCTTTTTTGTAGCCAAAGCTTTTGTTTGAAATCCCATCGAGACTCACACTTTTGCCGAAAACGGAAGAAAATGAAAAACTGGTGACGACGACGAGGCGACTATGAGACTTTGTTGCCACAACAAAACATTATTGAGGCTCAACATGACCGCAGCAGGAGTAAGGTCTGAGCGGGAGTAAAATGGAGACTATATAGGGTTAGTGTATCCCCTACGGGATACGGACGCAATTCTCGACGAATGTCCTTTTGTCCGTCTTTGTTTTGTACGGTTACTCAGGCTTGTGGCAGTGTCGAGAGTGGTGGTATTAATAGTGACGGCAATTTTCTTCTTGCCTCCTTGCCATTGGGATTACGAAATGACAGAGCGAAAGAACATTCAAGTGTCTGCGCGTATATGCGTTTTTTTTTTTTTTTTTTTTTAAGGAAACACACAAGGACACAAAATGACAGGATGTGGTTGCAATTTATCTTTTCTTTTCCATCCATATGGAAGCAGATGATGATTTCACAATTTTCGTTTCTCTTGGACGGCAGTCTGGAGGTCATTACTATCGATTGGGAAGAGCTTAGCTTAGGGATAAACAAATGCTGGCGATCGATCATTAGTACGTATTTGGATTGATGGGAGTGTGTAATTGGTGCGTAATTACCATTTGGAATCTGAGGGTCAATTAATGGCAAATTGATTTGCGTTTTAGGTGAGCTATGTCTTGGTTCGTTAGACGGAGTGTGGGAATGCTGGCTCTAGAATGTGCTAGAAAGTGTAGTGGTAAATGATTAGGTAATTGCCATCATTAGAAGAAAATTAAAGGTATGAAGAGTTTATATACTCTATAGCGACATACCACGGGTAATGCCAAGGGCAATCAATACAATTAGCTTTTAAAAGCAATAAGAAGGACTAAACCGGCAGGGTCAAGGGTCCACCACGCTTCGCAGCACCACCATGATACTTAGACATTTTTCTTCAAATAAAGGATGTTTTCGTTAGAGGTATAGAACTTTGAAATGTTATAAAACAAAGATGATTTTTTTGAATTGACATGAAATTTACTTTTTTCGAAAGATTATCTTCTGACATTATCATTTGAATATGATTTCTGGCAAATGACCGCCACAGCTGGCTCGGACGTGGTCTAATCTGGAGGTGCAATTTTCGATGACTTTTTCCAACATTTTTGGCCGCATATCGGCAATAACGAGGCGAATGTTTTCCTCCAATTGGTCGAAATATTTTTCATAATTTTCCTTCCATTTCGAACATTTATACCCCATCCGTCGCTCACCACTCCGCTTTTTAATCGTTTCGGGGTTTTCGGCGTAAACTACTGACTTCACAGTCAGGTGGCGTTAAATCGCACGATCTTGCAGGCCAATTCAAAGAACTAAAACGCGAAATTATGCGCTCACCGAACGCTTCCATCAAGAAATCAATTGTGGCGCGAGCTGTGTGACATGTTGCATCGTCTTGTTGAAACCACAGCTCCTATTGCTTGATTGCTCAATTGATGAACGAAAAAGTCCGTAATCATGGATCTATTACGGTCACCATTTAGTGTAACCTTCTGGCCAGCATCGTTTTGAAAGAAGTACGGACCAATTATTCCACCAACCTATAAAGCACACCAAACAGTAAGTTCTTGTGGATGTAACGGTGTCTCAACATACCCTAAAGGATCATCATCACTCCAAATCTGGCAGTTTTGTTATCGACGTATCCATTCAACCAAAAGTGAGCTTAATCGCTTAAAAAAATTCGCTTATGAAAATTGGGATCAAGGGCAATCTTGTTTTGGGCCCATTCACCGAATCTACGCCTTGCTAGGTGATCCTGTCGCTTCAATTCTTACACGAGTTGGATTTGGTAAACACACAAGCCAAGATCTTTCCGCAAAATCTCCCATAAAGTGGATGGACATTGGACACATATCCAATTACTATGCACGATGGCGGATAGACTGATTCGGGTCTTCCTCTACGTTACACTCTATAGCAGCAATGACTGCTCTGTGAATGCGTGTTATCATTTAGAGTAAACGTGATGCGAAAACGTTCCACACTTAATCGAATTAATTGCTCTGATTGACGAAAAATTCTTCGAAAAATCTTCGGTCCCGTTTGCATTGACGGGCTATGGAGACGAAGATTCAACGAAGAACTATACAGCGCCATGCCACTGGTCAAAAAACTCCGCATTGGACGTTTAAGATGGCTAGGACATAAAGACAATAATACTCCGGCTCGCAGAGTCTTCGAATCCCAGCCAGACGACGGACGCAGAAGAGGAAGACCTCGCCTTAAGTGGCGCGCACAAGTAGAAACCGACCTCAACCAACTTGGAGTGCACAACTGGAGGCAGTTAGCTAAGGACCGTGTAATTGGAGAGGCATGTTGTTTGAGGCTCAAGTTAATTCCAGACTGTAGCCGCACTTAAGTAAGTAAGTAAGTAATGGACGATTATGTTGACCCTAAAATGGTAGCAGTGTGCGTTACGTATTTCGAACAGAATTTGCACAATTAAGAAGCGTTGTTCAGACGTCAGTCTATTTATGTTGAAATGCCAAACCAAACTAAAAATAAATCACTTGACAGCTAACAAAATTGCCGCCAGTTAAAATAGTGTTGCCAACTTAAAGTTCTATACCTCTTAAAAAAAAACATCCGTTACAAACAAAATACAAATTGTTAACGCAACAGGCTGGTAACCAGGGCCTAGCTTTTTCTCACAACCATACACATGTATGCGTGCGTGTACTTCTTGCACGGTGGCTGGACCTCTTGTTTTATGCCGAATTCGAACGTCTAAGTTGAGATAAGCTTTTCTAGACAATCGATACCAGAGCTGTTGCAAACCGTATGAATTCGTTACTGAGTAACGGGTGTTCGATTCGACTCGAAGTACCGAATCGTTACTATCAACTAAGTTTAGTTACTTTCAATGTTTCGTTATAAATGTTTTGTATCGAACATACGAAAGTAACGAATTCTTTGTAACGTTTAGTCAGTGAAAGAGTACAGAATCCATACGGGTATCATTTTGTCGTTACTTTTGCAGCTCTAATCGATACTACTCGGATGATTTGTCAGATCATCATGAGATCATCATTATTTAGGTGTTCCTAGGGCTAGGAAACAAACTCAGAGCTTCTGCGCGGCAGTTCATCGCACCGTCTTCCTTATTTTCTTACCACATGAAAAATATTAGTTATGTTTCTCTGCCTCGGATGATATATCCGCCTTAATCACCGGGCAGACCCGAAACGTTGTTTTCGGATCGTAGTTACCATGGTTTACTTAAAACAATGAATCCGTCCTTGCGTTGTACAGGGCAGATATTTCAACGATCCAGCGTACGATACAAGAGATTAGCAGATAAAACTAAAGTCTGAACTATAATAGTCGGAAGAAATCGGAAGATAATGTCAAAATTTTACGTGAAGTTTTCTTAAGTACTGTCAGTTACTCAAGTTACCCGTTAAAAAACTTTTGTGAATGGAAGCGGTTGTCAGAGTGGTAGTCGGTTTGTCAAAACAAAATTCGTTGCTTATGAACTTTCAAATTTAAATGAACACAGCCGTGGAAGTGAAATGTCAAATTTTTGTATGAAAAAACAAAAGAAAAAGAAAGAGCGAATGAATTCGCTTTCGTCTATCGTGTTCGTCGTAAAGGTTGAACTGAAGATGGTTCAGTTCAACCTTTAGTTAAAACTGACAGAACAATTTCGCACAGCATTTTTTTTTTTCGTGTAGCTGCTTCTGTGAAGCCCAGTTTTTGTAAAGAACGCTTTTAGCAACTTAACTCTTTATTTATACCTATCATTAGCAAAAAAAAATTACATGCAGGGTGTCCGCCGGGAAGGTATACCATTTTGTTTTGCCGCCATTTTTGGTAAACATTAGTCTTGACAGTTCATATTTGGCAGTCGTGAAGTAGACACATGGCAAATTTATTATGGAAAAATATTCGATAAGCCAACGTGTTTTAACCGTTAAAACATTTTTATCAACAATCAATCATCGATTACTGTGACGATGAAAAAGTTACGTGAAGTTTTTGCGAGAAACAACGTGCCAACAAAACGCACTATTTCTCGTGAAGTGAATGTTTTCGAAGAAAGAGGTTCTGTAGGTGATAGGCCGAAGCTTGGACCACAACTTACTGCCAGATCGGCTGAAAACATTATGGCTGCTCAAGGAAGTGTTCAAAACAATCCATCAACCAATCCAAATTCGACGCCATGCTCAGGCGCTTGGTATTCAAAGAACGACTTTGGCCACAATTTTGCACAAGGATTTGCATTTGTTTCCATTTAAGATTCCGTTGACACAAGAGCTTCTTCCATAAGAAAAATTACGCCGCCATTATGCCAATAGGATGTTACAGCTAGCCCATGTCAACCCCGATTTTCATGAAAAAATCATAATCAGTCACGAAGCACATTTTCATTTGAATGGATATGTGAATAAAAAGAATAGTCGGTTCTGGACAATGGAAAACTTTCCAATTATTCATCAGTCACCTTTGCATCCATTAAGAGTTACAGTCTGGTGTGCAATTTGGTCAGGAGGAATCATTGGACCTTAATTCTCTTAATTCTTTGAAAATGAAAACGGCGTAACGGTAACTGTGAATGGGGAGCGATATCGTGATATGATTGAAAACTTTTTACCGCCACAACTGCATGCTTTGGGCTTGATTAACATGTGGTCTCAACAAGACGGTGCCACATCGCATACAGCTCGGATTACAATGGAATTACTGCGAGATCTCTTTCCACAACAATTTATTTCAAGAAATGGTGATGTTGATTGGCCTCCACGGTCGCCTGATATGACTGCTCCGGACTTCTTTTTGTGGGGATATCTGAAAAGCAAGGTTTATGCAAACAAACCAGAAACGCTTAAGCAACTCAAACAAAATATTCGTGATGAAATTAATGAAAGACCGCGTGAAATGCGTGAGAATGTAATCAAAAATGTGCTCAAAAGGGCTGGCAATTGTGAGACTAACAGAGGCGGACATTTACCTGATATTGTATCCCATGCATAATTGCCGACATTATATAAAACATTTATCAATATACAATCCAAAAATTATAAATAAAAAAATAAGTATTCCTTGCCGGCGGACACCCTGTACATGTACTCCGTAGTGAGAGCGTTCAAAAGCTAAAATTGTACTAAATCCGTCATTGGTGCACTTATTCTGAGTTGTAAGAGCGTTCAAAAGCTAAAATTGTACTTAATCCCTCATTTGTGAGCATACTCTGAGTATTAAGAACGTTCAAAAGCAAAAATTGTAATAAACCCGTCATTTACGTACATATTCTGCGCAGTGCGGGCGTTCAAGAGCTAATTTTCTGCGTAGTGATAGCGTTCAACAACACATATAAAAATAATTCTGTTTTTGTTTTGTTTTGCATATTTTTGACGTTTATAAACACTCCCGCTCATATCTAGTACGTTTCAGAAAAGCCATGTAATGGTGCCGCAATAGATTTAAAATATTAATTCCAAGCATCAATACAGAATTTCCCACTTTTTCTTTGCAACGTGGTCTAAGCCCTTGCCAGTAAACAACTTGTATTGTAATACGCCATTACAATTTAGTACTTCTGTTGCTGACTGTCATTTCACATTGCGGTGCTGGCAAGTCCCCAATATTCAAGACCTGCTGAGTGTTGACACCCCTTCTTTATGCATAATACCCATCCCAAACAATGCAATAAATTCATTGTCAATTGACACTTGGTCGTCCTTGATATTTTAGATGCAAATTCAGCATCGTCGAAAATGAAATCGAAATGTCAAGACGTCAAAATCTTTGTTTACAAATAAGAGCGATCTCTTTAACTCTTTATGACAGTTATGACATTTGAACATGTCATACTCAAACTGTTGACTTGATCCAAATCAATTGATTCCAAATCCGCCAAACAAATACTTTTGCTGTCCTCGTCCCCTTGGCACAAAAATCGATACAATGTCGCCACAATGTCTTGGTGTTGAATTGTTTTTCTTTTTTTTCGAGAAATATTATCTTGTTGTCCTTGGTCGTATCCCCACTGACTTGTACGATGTCATCTCTTGGAATGTATCCAAGAGAATAGTAATAACTTAGATGCGCCTTTCTTTGGAATTTCAATTAAGTAAGTGAGCTGCAGCCATGAGATAGGAAATAAATTAAGAACACTTAACATGTGTTGGTAAACAAAATCAGTTATCTCAATTCTTTTGACACATCAAATAAAATCTGACATTCCATTTATTTGACGTTACTTGGTAAAAGATCAAAAAAAAATGCACACAATGATTCATTTTTTGACACTCAAATCGAATTGCAATCGAACTGTCAAAGAGAATGACAGAGAATCCTATCCATAACTACAACTCCACATACATTCATATGCATACAATTGACAAAGTGTCAAGTTGACTTGAATACGAAGTACTTATTGTGTGTTCTCTAAAGTTGCGGTGTTTCTGTCTCACGTCGAGTGTCAGGCGTTTTAATGAATAACCTTTTGTTTAAAAAGTACACCTCTAGCCGTTTGGAGTACGCGATTGTCAATTGTCTTCCTGGCATACAGAGAGAGGAAGGCACAAAAATGCAACAGCAGCGAAACTGTGCTGTGACAGGTTCTACCTCAAGCTGTCATTGTCATAATTTCATTTCATTTCGGAATGTCATCAAAGATGCACACCAGAAAGAGACAACACAATACCTAGTCTGTGGATGGTTTGTAAGAAACTGTCTAGGAAGGTAAGAGCGAACAAAGCAAGGGGGAAACAACAAACTGAATTGTGAATAGAAACACCACAACAATCGATTGCTGACAATAGATTTTATGCGCGGATTTTGTGATGTTTTCACGTGCCATAGACATCTTTGTTGCCTTGAATGGAATCCAAATGTTGTTTGTGTCGTTGCCTAGTTTATTTGGAATAACTATTGGACACACAAAGGCAAAATGGGTAAAATGTGATTAAGACTCTTTTTTTTTTGAAAGGAAATCTATTACGCATCTTTGGTGAGCATTTTGAATGTCGTCGACTGACTTTCAAGAAATAAATAGAAAGTATTAAGAGGCGGATTTTAAATGGTTAGTAGGGCGATGCAGAGAATTCCCGAGAAATTCGATTTGGAAATTAATTTTAAAATATCAAACATGTGAAGATTGTTGACTTGATCAGAGAGTGCAAATGGATGGCGTTTTAAAAAAAATTGAATAACATATTGATGCTAAAACGATTACAACCAGATCATCAATTCGGCTTCCGGGTCAAAAATTCCCACAATCGATCAGGTTTATCGAATAACGAATGAAATTGAAAATACTCTAGAATGGAAAAAGATTTGCTCTGCCGCTTTTCTCGACGTCTCACAAGCTTTCAACAAGGTATGGCACGAAGGTCTAAGGTATAAATTAAGGACAACCCTAACGACAAAATTATACAAAATACTGGAATTCTACCTTGAAAACAGACTGTTTCGTGTTAGACATGAGACTGAATACTCAGAATTCAAAGAAATCCACGCCGGTGTTCCGCAGGGAAGTGTTCTCGGACCAATCCTATTCTTGCTCTACACAAGAGATATACCACAAGATGAAGGCACCATCGTAGAAACGTTCGCAGACGATACGGCTATCCTCGCAATGGATGAGTCAGTCGAATCATCAACGGGAAAACTCCAACGGGCTCTTAACAAAGTATGTGAGTGGACAAAAACCTGGCGAATTGCACTTAACGAGACCAAGTCAACGCATGTCAATTTTACGTACAAAAAGATAAACAACTTACCTGTTTTCATTAACTCTGCACAAATACCATACGCAAATGAGGCAAAATATCTAGGAATGACTCTAGACGCAAAGCTTAAGTGGAAGCCACACGTTAAAAAAAAAAGCGGGACGAGCTCACAATCAGACTCAGAGAAATGTATTGGCCACTTGGAAGATACTCGAAGCTAAGCATATGCAACAAACTGCTTCTGTATAAGCAAGTGCTAAAACCTTGTTGGACATACGGTATACAGCTTTGGGGTTGTACCAAACCAAGCAATATTGCTATACTGCAAAAATTTCAAAACAAAACCCTAAGAGCAATAGTGAATGCTCCATGGTATGGTATTAGGAATAGTGATATTCACAGAGATTTAGGAATTGCTACCGTGAGTAACGAAGCAACAAACTTTGCTTGCAAACTTCGTACTCGTATATATGTTTATTGTAATAACGAAATAATCCGTACTCTGGACGTGACAAACCGGCTACAAAGAACACGACCGTTCGACCTAGCGCCATAAGGAAAAACCGCATGTAATGACGGTATTAGTAGGTGCGTTCACTGGAATGCTACCTACCAAACGCGATTAACACTACAGAAGCGTAAACTACTTGTTAAGGATACTTAGCCGTAGTCACCACAAAAAAAAAAAAAAGTAACATATTTATGTATGAACGACGGGATTTACACTCAACGGAGGGCTGAGCAATCGAAAGGCATTTTGACACTGATTGGGATGAAATAGAAGTGCAAGATTGGACAGTGTCAAGTAAAAAGGCTTAAGTAGACGAAATGAAACAAAACAGCTGGACTCCATGGCATGCCAGCAGAGTTCGTAAAAGCAGGTACCCTCACAACGATTATAATGGGGGATCCAAGTAGAGATACTTTTTTCAATAGCCTTTTTTGACAGATCGCGTGTGAGTCGTGTCATGCTGTCATGTTATTTTTGTTTAGTATTGTTTGGCATTTCATAATGGAAAGACTTACGCGTGAACAACGTTTACAAATTGTTCAACTTTATTATGAAAATTCACGTTCTGTGAGGAATGTGTTTCGTGCACTTCGCTCAACTTATGGTCAACATAATCGGCCAACTGAGCGTACTATTCGCAACACCATCACCGGCCGGTCGGTTGGCCACCAAGATCGTGTGATATCACACCGTTAGAGTTTTTCCTGTGGGGATATGTAAAGTCAAAAGCTTATGCCGACAAACCCGCTTCGATTCAGGCCTTGGAGGAAAACATCACGCGTGTCATTCGCCAGTTACCAGTCGAAATGCTCGAACGAGTGATCAAAAATTGGACTCAACGGATGGACCATCTGCGACGTAGCAACGGCCAACATTTGATAGACATAATCTTCAAAAAATAAATGCCAAAGAATGTTCTTTCAAATCATAATAAACATTCTCCATTAAATTTGAATTTTCTGTGTTTTTTTTTACTTTAAAAAAGTAGGGAACCTCGAAATGGATCACCCTTTACTTCCATTCGTACAGTCCATCTGGTTGAGCAAAACCTAGATATTGCTAAAACGGAAGAACTCCATACCAACCTTAAAATTTTAAAAATATATTCGTGGATTTCGAAAAATTAGAATCTTGCACTTTTTTTCCTTAATATCAGACCAGCTTACAAAAATAAATAAATAATTTTGGCTCAAAAAGCCCAATAATACGCAGGACCGAGCTTTCATTTCTGCGTGTTTACTTCTAGAACGATGGTTTTATTCCGACTCCGAACGGTGAATTTCAGATTAACTGATGGTTTGTCAGATCGTCACGAAAGAAGGGCCAGTAAAAAATTATTTAGGTGTTGTTAGGGTTGGGAATCGAACCCAGACCTTCTGCGCGCCAGTTTATCGCACAGACCTTCGCGTCACTAAGCCCGTCAGACCAGCTAACCCGCTTATACGAATTTCAACAACAAATGTACAGGAGTTTCTTATACCCCATAATATAGAAAAAAATTACAAAAAATTTCTCTTACCGTTAAAGAAATGCCGTTACAGAAATACTAAACTTATTTTTCGGACTCGGCTTAGAGTCACGCTTTTTTCCTCCAGATGTCACGATTACTAGAATGCTGAAGTGCAGGATCGAAATATTTTTCACAGATTTCCTTCTATTTCGAACACTTCTACCTCATCCGTCGGTCATCAGTGACTCTTCTCCGCACAAAACTTTTTCCATAGATGATCCCCAAGTTTCCACCAAACTTATCATAGTTTTCCCATCCGATCCAGCCGATCCTTTTATATTATTCTATACCACTTTTCTTTCGAACCTAACGCACAAATCTATTTGCAAAATTTTCTACCTCACCCATCACCGACTCTTCTCCATACCAAAAATCTTAGATCTGAATCATTTCGGAATAAAGTTTCGTGAATGGGCAGAAATATAGGTTCGAGACCGAGCCGTAAATAATTTTTCATTATTACAGCGACATAGATCTGGAAACAAACCTTTTATCTGACCTTTAAGACGGCTATGACATGTAGAGCATCAATTAACGAATTGTCACAGATTCTCCACCCCAAACATTCTGCGATTACAGACCTAACGTTAGGTAACCAGCACAAGCAGAAACCTACCTCAACTACTTGAATTTGCAATTGCAAAGGCCTAGCTGAAGACAGAGCTAATTAGGGGGGCATATCGGTTGAGGTCATGGGTTACCCTGGACTGTAGACCTATTTACTTATGAAAGTAAAGTTTTGGTACTTACCTAGGATTGAAACCAGTATAAGTATTGTTTCCCCTGACTTTCATATCCTGCCTCTAACTTGGAAATTCAATCAAATCAAGCCTTGTGTGAAAATTTGCCCAATATGAAGTAGGTACCACAAGGAAGCCATTTAGGTCGCATTCTATTTATACTTGCAACAGACGATGGAAAAGCTTGTATTCGAATGAGATAAATATTGATATATGCTTAGGCAAATTTTTACCTCATGGGCATTTATTAAATTGCAATCATATTTATACTTGAGAATCTACCTATCTCAACTATAAATATGATTGCAATTTAATAAATGCCCATGAGGTCTTCGGTTTCGATTCAATCTCACTTCGAACAGCCTTAGATAAATTTACCAGTTGTTGTCTTAAAAAAGGTTAAAATCTGACCCCTACAGGTTTAAAATCGGACATTTAATAATATTCCCTCTGGGCAAAAGTCACCACCCTATCGGAAGATACCATAGTTGTCTTGTCAATTCTATTTTGACATTTGTGAAGCAAACAGATATAAAATATACGTCAACAAGATATCGCGGAATAATTGTTCTGATTTTTTTCGCGGGATTATTAGAAAAACAGAAAAAAAAAACATACGACATATAATCTATCCAATCCGAGCCTTAAAATTATTTTTCCCCAAAATTTGGGAGTGGCTAAGAACATTAAGAAGAATGTAGTAGTAGTAGAATTTTACATAAACAAATAAAATACAGGAAATCACGTAATCACAACATTTACAAAAAAGAACGTTTTTTTTATTGAAAAAGTGGGCGTGGCTAAAAATTTGTATGAATAAAATGGACCAAGTATAAACTTGACTCGGTCATGGGGACAAAGATAGCGCGAAACTTTTTCAACTCTAAACAATTCTCAGTCAGGGCCAAGCAGAACATGAAAGACCACTGAAAACATTCAGGCGGTGGAACCAAGTTTGCGTAAAAACGCACGTCTGTCAGTGCCGAAGAGAGAGAGAGAGTGGCAGGTTTGACACTACCAAAAAGTACTGTTCACGAAATTCTAAAGAAAGAAATAAAATTCCATCAATTAGTGCAAGAACTTAACGAAAAAGACTTCTGTGAAACAATGATGGAGAGATTTCGCAATGTCCAACGGTGCATCTTTTGGAGCGACGAGATTAACTTTCAACTGAATGGCCACTCTCAAACTTTGCATACATCCAAGTGCGCACCTATCACAAGTCCAACAGTGAGCCCAAGCAAGCGGTTCATACGTCGCATACATTCGACGGCAAAATTGGGTGTATACCCAGTTGGTGGGGGGGGGGGGGGGGGGTGGGGTGGGGGGGGGGGCATGCTGGCCCCCTGGAACCCCTCTGCTTGGGCTTACGGTTGGATTTGATTTGCGTGCGAGGTTGGATGTATGCAAATCAAAGAAGCAAATCGCTTTTCAAAAGCGACATAAGGTAATACCACGAAAAATGGACTAATGTCGCATGGTCCTGTTTAACGGCACCCCCAAGAGTTGATGTGTGGTGAGCCTTATCGTCAAACGAAATCATGGGGCCATATTTTTATTTTATTTATTTCCTTTTTTTTTCAAAATATAAACGGGCAAGCCATGTGAACAGAACGCATGATCACCAGTTCTTATCAAATTCGGGAGAACATCGATCTTACTCTTCACACACGAGGTTTCAACAAGATGGAGCGCCTCCGTATCCTATCATCCCTCATGAACTTCATGAATTTGCTCCGTGAACATTTCCCACGAAAGGTTTTCAGCTGTTTTGGGGACGTTCCGCGGTAACCAAGGTCAACACAGATTTATCGCCCTTGGGGTATCTCAAGCTGAAGAAGAGTATTCGCAGTGAAATTCACGACATCCAGCCAAGCCTACTGCAGCGCATGACACAAAACACGATTCACTGTAAGAATTATGAAAATTGAAGTTTTGTTTGGACACTACTCTGACATTCATTTATAGAATCGAATCGAAGAAGTTTAACGTAAGTTCCTTCGATTTGCCTTAGGAGGACCAATTTGATATGCCTCCGTAAAGGAGTCTAACTTCTGGAACGATTACCTTTGGTTAAGTGTAGACTTGACAGTGACATCGTTTTCTTTTACCAACTTTTATCCGGACTAATAGACGCTCCTGATCTTTAAACTGTTGGATATAATAACCGAGGAGGAACCCACAATCCTTGTAAATATACTCTTCTGTATAGAACTAAGGATTAATGTCAAACAAAATATTTTACTCACAGTTGCATACATACGCTCCTTAGCCTGTAAAAAAAACAACTGAAAGCCTTTACCCGGGGATTCCGTTTAATAACCGTCAGCTGATTTGATAAACAGTGACAGCCCACACCCGGTGTACAGAATCAAATATAAAATGTGTCCCTGACTCGTTTAGATTGCAGGAAATTCCAAGACACTTATGATTATCCTTACACTTGTTTCCCGTCCTTGCTACCGGAGGATTGTGCTCTTAAAAAGCCAGAATGGGATTATGCGAGCAGCTCGTTTAATAAGTGTCAGCTGATTTGATCAAAAATGACAGAGCAAATAACCTTCAATGGAACACCTGCCTCGTTATAATTGCCCTACTATTTGAACCTACATTGCTAGTATTCAATGAACTGTCACAAATCTTCGATTATCCTTTCTCTAAGTCGTGATATAATACTGACACAACAATAGCTGTTTAGCATTTTGCTTTCCACTCCAATGCTATTGACAGAACCCGCTGAAGACTTGTCTTCAAATGCAGCAATTGTTGTCACACGCAGCTGTTTCTGGTTTTTCGTTTGTCAATGCAATCTTGATCGTTGCGTAATTTTCTCAAATGTCAATCTAAAATGGCCTTGGCCCCTTCCATTCGGATGACATTTGAAACATCAATAGCAAAGACAATGGCTGCCTGATTTGTGTAAATTGGAGATATCGAATTAAAAAGGTGACCAACGTTCAATTGCGCAGAGAGAGGATGGAAATTAATGTAAATGGGAGGGTTACTCTCATTTCTATCACCATGGATGAATTGTTTTTGACAGCTTCAGACAAAAGATGACTCTACCTGAAAAAGTTGACATCCCTGGGGATTTTTTTTTGAAGTGAAACTTCTTTTGAGACGGTGTGAAATGTATTTTATGAAACGATGAAGTGTAACGAAAAAGAGGCAACAATAAATTTATTTATAGGGTTTAGGCTGTGAGAGAATGAGATAAAACGATTACAGTTTCACTTATTCCATGTGTGAACTCACGATCGATTTTTTTTTTGAAGTGAAACATCTTTTGAGACGGTGTGAAATGTATTTTATGAAACGATAAAGGGTAACGAAAAAGAGGCAACTAGTTCCAAATATATTTACAGGGTTTAGGCTGTGAGAGAACGAAATAAAACGCTTACAGTTTCGCTGCTTCTGCGTGTGAACTCACGATCAATTTTTTTGTTTGAAGTGAAACTTCTTTTGCGACGGTGTGGATTAAATTTTATGAAACGAAAAAGGGTAACGAAAAAGAGGCAACTACAAATGTATTTATAGGGTTTAGGCTGTGAGAGAATGAGATAAAACGATTGTTGGACGACGCGACGGTGGGAATTAGATTTTATGAAACGAAAAAGGGTAACAAAAATAAGGCAACTACAAATGTTTAATTAAAGGGCTAAGGCTGTGCGAAAATGACATAAATCTTCTACCGCATGTGCACTCACGCCTGATTTTTTAAAGAGAAACTTTTTTCGGGACGGTGTGAATTCGATTTTAAGAAACGAAAAAGTGTATAGAAAAAGAGACAACTACAAATGTTCAAATTAAAGTGTTTAAGGCTGGGTTAGGATTAGATAAAAAGCCTACAGTTTCACTTCTTTCGCTTGTAAACTCACACTCGTTTTCGTATTCCGGATTTCAATTTTCTGATGCAGATCTGTTCATACAAGGTGGCCCAAAAGAAGTCATCCGATGTTGTTTGGCTCACATTAATATCGGTTGTGGCTCGCGCAGTGTGTGCCGTTGATCCGTCCTGTTGGAACCATATGTCTACCAGTCCTATTTCGCTCAATTGCGGCAGAAAAAAAACTCGGTTAACATGGCCATATAGCGCGCACCGTCTACTGTTGTCTTTTGACCAGCGGCGTTCTCGAAAAAAATGGCCCGATGACTGCTCCAGCGTGAACAACGCACCATCCAGTAACTTTGAGTGGGTGTAATGGCTCCTCGTGCGTTACTCGTGTATTTTCGGTGCCCCAGAAGCGATAGTTTTGCCTGTTACTCGACATTGAGGATGATTTGGGCGTGGGTTAGTCGACAGGCAGCAGCTGATGCACGTACTGGACTTTGTAAGGGAACATGCGCAATTCTTTGACCAAAAACCGCCTTAGGGACGACCGGCTGATGGCTAATTGCGAGGCACGGCGTCTGGTCGATGTTTCCGGCGACAGCTCGACATCCTCGGCAACAGCGGCGATATTCTCGGCACAACGGGCGCTCCGGGGCCGACCACTTTTGGCAACGTCTCGTGTGTTCCCATACTCCCATATAGTGTTTGCGCAGTCGGTTTCGTGTTTAACGGAATCGACGACGGAATTCGCGCTGCGCCAACACTACAGACGATTTGTTACGCAAAAAAAAAGACAAGATTTTTCCGGCCTCTTGGGGAGTATATCACTCCATGGCTTGTTTATTTGTATTCTACATGTCTAGTCCACTAATGTCAAAACATTTTTTGATTTGACATTGGCGGCCATTTGCAAAAATAAGAGCATCTTCCAAAATGGTGATTTCTTCTGGCTCACCTTGTTTTAGTCAGTCGACCATTTTTACCAATAAATACAGGAGGGTCATTCCGTACTCTTTTAAAACGATTATCACTCAGATGGTAGTCGAGACCTCATGAGCAATCGCTCAACAATCGTCTGTGATTTGTATGACAATTAGTGCTTTACGTGAAGGAAATAAGGTGATATCGCCGACAGGAAAAACTACTGTTGATCATCTTGATCATCAAGATGTGCCGTCGAAATGTTATCGTCAAACTATAATCACTTTACGGAATGAAGCCCCAGAGTTCTGTCCTAGATATCTTATTAGTCTGAAATACGGAACACGGCCAATGTTCTGACACAGCACCGGAATTTGAAAAGAATTGAAGGAAAGAGAGAGACAGAAAAAATGGTTCGTTGTAATGGTTAGTGGGTACCTAGTCCCTTTCTTTTCCAGATGCCTTTAGGGTTATGTACACGTAGGCGTTTTCAGTTGATAAGTTTGAAGAAAAAAACGATAACCTTCACCCTTGAAATTATACAGCTTCAGGTGACACCTAAACAAAATATCTGTAGATAATGAAAAATACCACGCTCCATAAGACACCTTTTTTTATTTATGGATCCCAAATAAATTATCAACCGTTTGCATAGTTTATCAAACATTCAACCGCCAAACACTGGCGGGCTATCTCCTTGCTTTTTGTTTACCAACTTTGGTCGGGCCCAGAGCCGCTGTTGTTTACTCACGAATTTTGTTTAGGGTTTCAACAACAAAAAAAAAGTAACAACGGATTGAGTTCCATTATTAATCAATTAAATGAGCATTTGGCGTGGTTTATCCTCTTTTCTTGTTCTTATGGGTTTGGCATGAAGACGGCGTGCTAATTTTTTTTTTTTTCGATTATTCTATTTGAAATTAAAATTCCACACAGACCCCAGAGAGATACACCTCATTCGAGCGTGTGCTAACCACAGCAATCCATTCCAATTCCAAGCCAATTGAAACTGACAGTTGCCGATGAAATAGCAAAAAACCTGTTTCATGTCACAAGTACGTATCTACTTGAAGCTCTCGCGCAATTTGTATTTCTTTGTTTGGCAAGTGGTGTGTGTCGGAACCTAGGGTTGATCTACCACCTGACATAGAATCGCTTTCAAGATCTATTCGTCAATTAGATACTTCGTGTTTGAGGAAAACCGAAAAAATAAAAGTTTTAGGATAATCATTACCAATTACCAACACAATTCTAAGGTCATCTGGTGTTGTCAGGTTCCTAAATCTTTCGATTTCTTTGTCATTTTGAGATACTTTATGATTTTCTACCTGGAACCAGTTTAAATGGATTCGCAAATATAGCAGAAATTTTCTGCGACGAGATGTGCAAAGACACAAATAATCTGAATTCATGCAAATTGTTTGTTTGTAAAAGGAAGAGTGAAATAAATTTGCAAATTCATTAAATCAATAAAAACGGATTTCACACGATTTCACTGAACTCGGCGGCGGCGTCACGTCGAATTAAATGCCGAGATTTCTACGTTTTCGAAATCATAGTTTTCTGTAACGGTATGGAGAGTAAATTTGCGTATGCGTAGAGCTCTTGGTGATTTATAACGCATTTAACGGACAGAGATGATAATGACGAGTTAGCAGTTGAAGAATGAGTAACTTTACTGAGATGGTAGTGAAGTAGATAATTTAAGACTTGCTCGGTGTCGACATCTATATGTGAATTTGTGTTTTTTTTATTGCAAACAAATGAGAAATCATTTCATAGTTTGTTTATCAGCTTTCGATTGTATGCTCGTGCATTTGGCGTTTATTGTATTTGAATTGGAAAAAGTTGTTTATTCGGGGCTATCTGTGTGTTTGGTGGTGCTGCAGAAAATCTACTATCGCCACTATCAACTTTTCGTTTTACTGCCTAAATGTCTGATGGCGTTGCAGTCACATTCAAATAATGATACAGATACATCCTCGTCAATTATTTATCATTTCTTGGATTTATTCAAAGAGTACGTCTAAGAGTTCGTTGGTCATAGTCAACTTCAATGATACAATGCCATGCTATCATAGAACTCATTTTTGCATAAAGGCCTCTTATTATGTGACATCTAACGAGTGTTTTTTTAGAGGTATACGATTTTAAGTTGGCAACACTATTTTACCTGGCGGCCATTTTGGTAGCTGTCAAGTGATTTATTTTTAGTTTGGCTTGGCATTTCAACTTGAATAGACTGACGTCTGAACAACACTTCCAGATTGTGCAAATTTATCTTGAAAATCATGGTTCTGTTCGAAATACGTATCGCGCACTGCGTCTATTTTACGGTCAACGTTATCGTCCATTACTTGCTAACGTACTTAAGTGTTGTTACAGTCCGGAATGAACCTAGGCCTCAACCAACATGCCTCTCCAATTAGACAGGTCCTTTGCCTCCAGTTGCGCACTCCAAGTTGGTTGAAGTCGGTTTCTACTTGTGCGCGCCACTTAAGGCGAGGTCTTCCTCTACTGCGTCCGACGTCTGGCTGGGAATCAAAGAATCTGCGAGCCGAAGTATTGGTGTCCATTAGTTTTACAAGTTTTAGCCATCTTAACCGTCTAATGCGGAGTTTTTTTGACCACGGGCATGTCGCTGTACAGCTCGTATAGTTCTTGGTTGAATCTTCTCCATAGCCCGTCAACGAAAACGGGACCGAAGATTTTTCGAAGAATGTTTCGTCCATCAGAGCAATTAATTCGATTAAGTATGGAACGTTTTCACATCACGTTTACTCAAAATGATAATACGCATCCACAGAGATGCCATTAAGTGTGTACATAATAAGTGATTGCTGGTGTAGAGCGTAGCGTAGGAGAAGACCCGAATACGTCTATCCGCCATCGTACACAGGAATTGGATATGTGTTCATCCGCTTTATGGAAGATTTTGCGGAAAGATATGGGTTTGCATGCTTACAAAATCCAACGTGTGCCAGAACTGAAGCCACAGGATCACCTAGCAAGGCGTAGATTCGGTGAATGGGCCCAAAACCAGATGGCCGTTGATCCCAATTTTCATGAGAGAATTTTTTTAAGCGATGAAGCTTACTTTTGGTCGAACGGATACGTCGATAAACAAAGCGGTATTTGGAATGACGATAATCCTCAAGTGTATGTTAAGACACGGTTACATTCTCAACAACTGACTGTTTGGTGTGCTTTATGAGGGTTGGTGGAATAATTGGTCCGTACTTCTTTAAAAACGATGCTGGTCAGAACATTACAGTCAATGGTGACCGCTATAGAGCCGTGTTTACTGACTTTTTCGTTCTACAATTGAACAAATAAATGTGATGTGCAGGAGGTGTGATTTCAACAAGACGGCGCTACAAGTCACACAGCTCGTGCCACAATTGAAGGTGTGTAGCAAAATACTGCTTCTACGAGCTCCTTGACAAAATGTATGAGCGGCTGCCAAAGTTACATGGAAGAGATGACATCTTTAGCAGTATTGTCGGAATACACAGCCTACATTTTGGATATCCGAACCTTCTTGAGGCCGACATCGACTCGGACCACTACCTTGTTGCCTCCAAGGTAAGAATCTCGAAAGACTCCAATCGCAAGGGACCGCCAAGTCTTTCGCAAAATGCGAATCCCTCAACCTCTCCATTAATGTCATACCACCAGCATCTTATGTTGAAGAACAACAGCAACAAGCCATTAGATTAGCAGCTACTAAGTGCAAGGTTCCTTACGTCCACCAGCAAGAAACCCTTGGTTTGGTGAAAAATGCCGACAAATGCTCGCAGCCAAGACCGAGGCCTACAAAACTTAGCTGCAAGTTAAGAAGAGAGCTGCCATTGAGCTGTATAGGCAACTCTCTGAACTGCGCCAACTACAGAGGCACACGTCTCCTCAACATCGCCTACAAGATACTATCGGCGGTAATATGTGAACGCCACAAACCGTTTACCAAAAACCTGATCGGCCGTTATCAGTTTGGTTTTAGGGCAGGGAAGTCCACAACCGGTCAAATGATTCTGGAAAAAAAACACAACAAGTCCGAATCGATGCTCAACACCTATTCATCGATTTCAAAGCCACATACGACAGAATTTTCAGAGACGAACTATACCGAGCCAAACGTGACAAAGGTTAGCATGTCATGCTCTTCTAGTTCAACGGGAACCACACCAACAGCGGGACTGGAAACCATCCTCAACATGCTACACCTAGATCTTTACCTGTGCTCAGCTGTATCTTCTGACTACATGCTGCCTCACCCTGACTTGCAAAGGCCATTCTCCTACATATTTCACAGTACAGAGAAGTGGTGAGGAACGAACTGGGCACCTAAACCATATCCATCTATACTGGTGGTTCAAAAATAGATCGGACGTGTTTTCCGAAACATTAATGCTGAAGCGCACTTTTCGTATCCCTGAGCTTAGATATTTACAGACGCAGCCAAAGAGACTTCAATGCAGGCAATACCACCAGATGATATCACCATCTTTATTGATGCAAAAAGCACAAGCTTGTGAAGCGTTGTCCTGAAGAGCTAAAGGTTCCAACATAATGTCAAACTCTGCTGAGTCCTGGACACAGAGGAACACAATCAATGTAATTGTTGATGAACTGGCGAAGAAAGGATCTGCCAAAAGCATTAATCAGACAGACTGCTACTATGTGACCTCAAATCAATGGTGGGACAGAAAACACTGGATATCGCCAAAAGTAGTAGGAACTCGCTTCCTACATGTGAAATATCCAAGAGGATGTTAGATAGGGACCGGGCTAATTGGAGGAGCATGTTGGTTGAAGCCCAGGTTCATCACTAAACGTAGTCCCAACTGTGTATATGACGAAAGAAAAAAAAAAGCAGTTAACTACGCCCGGGCTACTTGGCTAGTAAGGTTTTTGTATCTTAGATGTGCATGTTCCAGAACAAGAAGTGATATCGCACCCAACAGAATTGGTGTAAAATAATTGACGCCATGGAAACTATGCTGCTATGACATAAGGCACACGTATAGCTTCGATAATTATGAGCATCGGAGCTTTAGGTACGTATGCCTTATGTCGACCATAAGCACTTCAGCGATAACGGCGATTCGGCTTATTGATTTCTGGAATGGAATTGGTGACACATTGCTTGAATAAACTGCTGTCTGAGGTCATCTTTGCATCACTAATATTCTTTCATATGGAACACAAAAATAGTACCATCCCCAACCATTGTTGATGAACCGAAATTCATGGCCAGACATCGAAACACTACGCCCATAGTATATTTCAATTTATATGCTTCACATATCCTTTGAAGAACAAAACAAACGTTTCACTTCTCCATCATCTGTCAAAGTCCTAATTTGATATATAGCCATGCCAATAACTAACTTACAGAACCATTTAGCTACCCGAGGTGAAAAATGGTTCACTTCAACCAAGCACCTATGTACATAACCTCCATCGTATCATGAGCATCAAATGGAAAGTTTTCCTTTTCCGGGGAGAAGTTCCTGTAAAATTTCAAATTACATCCTTCGGGCATTTGCCTTTCATAATAAAATTACTTTTCCTCTCACATTTTTCGCCTTCAGCTACCAACTTACACATGAGTGCTACTGAGCGGCGCAATGAACGGCTGTCCCTTGAGCAAAACTACTTTCGTTTCATTTCATCCGTTCTAAAGCAATTTTGGATAATCAGGAGGAATATTCCAAATGCACTTTGCATATATAATACACGCCCACGTTCATGGGTAAAGCCTTTCTTCTGAACGCACATCCTTAATCCGGAAAATGATTTTCCTTCCACAGAGGGTGGGTGATTATTACACACAGCGACTGACGTCCTCATCAAGATGCGATCATCGTGATATAGGGTGTCGTCCACTATAGAAATACGTGAGATTCGTTCTGTGCAACGTCAGCACCCTTCAGTTAAAAAAAAAAGGACACTCATAGGGTGGCGAATGGTGATGCAATCAAGGAAAAGAACAAGATTTACCCAAGTGGGTGCCAATGCCAATATTTGTTCAAGCTCAAAGGAAATTGCCATCTTGAACGCATGTTTCAGTCAAAAGACTGTCTGTTTCCCCCATTTAATCTCCAAAAACCAGTTAAGGGTGGTTGTCTATATTAAATGCAAAGGATATCCCCTTCGATGGAACTCTCTGTTGGTATACAGATAGAAAACATCAATAAATGTTTGCAAATTCATTCGAAAAAAAAGGGAGAGTTTTCGCAAGGACCCCTACTGCATACCGGATCCACTGATGTATTCACTTATTGGCCCTGCAGCTGTAGGAGAGTCCTTTTACCTGCAGGATAACGATTTTTTTTTTTATTTCTCCTGTCCTGCATTATCTGAGAGAGGTATTGTCTAGACGGGAGTATACCATTTCTGAGTACACATACACACCCTCATATTGTATTCGATTATAAAAAGAGGAGGACGTCTGTCAGTTCCTCGCATGCATATGTATTAAATCGAAATGAGGATCTTAATGGAATATGTTGTCGATTTGTAAGCTGCTGACATTGTATGTATGCTGGTAATCTTCTTATTACCCTCGTAAGCCCCTTACAAAACAAAGCACTCACCAAGCTCAAAAGTAGTCAAGGTTCCAAGGAAACCATTTTATAGACGCAACACAGACTTCCAAACAAAAATTTCGATCTTTACGTCCTTTAATTCGATTATTCAGTGAGTGGTTGTGTTTACATAGTTGGAAATTTGTATATTCTTGGAACACAGCCCCCAACTTTTAATGTCTGCGTAATTATCGAACAACAATTTTTCCTTCCGGATGGACTTTATTATGTGCTGCTCACAGCCTGCATCATCAACCTCCTCTTAGCGCCCGTTTAAGAAGCCATTGTCGTCGTTTCCGTACCGATGCCGACTTCTTAAATAAACACATCCCATCGCTGTCGACATTTTCAAGTTCGTTTGCCTCTTTCGGTTGAGAAAATTAACACCAGACTACATTTTATATCGTTATCATGTCATACCTCAAACGTCAACAGCCATAATGTTGGAGAAAGTGGGTGCGTAAACAATCTGTAAACGAAACGTTAACGTATTGCCGGCACAACGCTACCGCCATGACACACCATACCGCACTACGCGACGCATTAAAATAAAACGAGACACAAGAGGGAATTCCGGTTTTATCAGTCTTATCTCCTCAGTCCTTTGTGGTTTCTGTCTATTTTTGGATTTATTTCAAAATTCAACGCAAAACTCATCAATAGACGACAAAGTGTGGATGAAAAAGAAGCTTCTGCGGGGAAAAGTCAAGAAATACATTCCACTGCGCCCCCAATTATAACCAACCTCAACATTTTTCTGTCGCGGAGCTCCCTGTGTTGGATAATTCATTTTTTTTTTTTTTTTGTTTATTCTTTCGTCTTCCAGGAAAATAAATTGAAAATACTCACACGCACCCATGGCACGTTGCAATGCATTTTCATGAAAAAAAAAAAAATGTCGCGTGTAGGTTCACTGTGACAGCTGTCATTTTTTCTATACAGCCTGCGTATTGTTTTGGTGCAAAAGTGCAAGCAAATCGAAGAACCACCAACGTGATGAAGGTATCGGTCTCTCTGGCTGAATAAGGAGTGCTGTTGCTCCTAATGAGAGGAATTTTGCACGTGTTTCGAATGGAATTCCTCGTTGGCAAATGAATGGAGTGAAGTGGAGAATTTCGCTGCAAAGGCTGTTAGGAATGTGCGTGAAGGAACTTCAAAGCGCTAGTGGAAACGTTGAAATAACAGTAACGTTTGGATAGTCATGCAAGGAGAGTGTACTTTTGAAAACAAAAAATTGTAATAGAAGAACGTAATAACGAGAGCACCTGTCAGTTTAGAGAAAAGATTTATTGGATCGAATTTAAAGTCATCTAGCATGTAACGGGTGATTTTTTTAAGCGTAGTTTTTTTTTTCATGTGGTTGAGTAACACATGCCCAATTGCTGAGAACGGCGACGAATTGACATTTCACGATCTTCATTTACATTGGACGCTACGACTGCAGTATTATCTTCGATACTCACTGTACGAATGCAAGTCAATGGTTTAATGTTCAACAAAGTAAATTTGGTGCGAAATTTGGTGATACTAGCACGAATTGTTGATTCACCAAGTCGATTATGACGACAATAATATGGTCGTAACAAACGGTGCGCATTTTTCACAGAACATGCATTTTGATAATCAATTTCAATGATTTTCCATCGTTGCTCGTTTGCAGGTCTTTTAATGATTAAATGGCAGAGTATACAAAACTTTTCACTTTGACAGATGACGTTTGGACGCGATTACTAACCAGAACTGCCGACCTGAAAACCTTAACTCTTAAAAAATCAGCCGTTATTATGAGCAAAGTCCTATTCCATGGATGATCTGTGGACTAACTAGACTTTGAATAAATAATTTAGAACTGTCATAGATTGTTTCCATCAAATATTCGTTCTGAAATAACTTGAAAAACTCGTCTGCAAGTGGGAGCTAGTGCCTGAATGACAGTTTGCTGACAGTTTGTTGCCCGTCTTTTGTTCCTATTGTGTTGCTTGTGTTGTAAGATAAAATGAAAAGCACATGATGTCTTACTCCACACTTCAACCAACCTCGCTTCAAGTTTTGTTAGTTCACTTCACTTTAACTCCACGTCAAAAAGTGGGGTAAGGAATTGTTGCTTACTACAGGAATAAAACTCTATAGATGTTTGTAACTAGAGTTTTTGGTATTAGCTTCACTAAAAATTTGGGAAAAAAACTGTTTTGTGTGACTGTAAACTTTACCTACAAATGAGCCACTGAGAGCAGTACTGAAGTAACTCCAAAATAATAACTCTAAAACGATGAGTTACTCTTCTGCATCGAATACCTTTATTGGTCATGTTAGTAAAATAAACTCAAACTTGAAAAAATTATGGTTACGCCACTCCTGTTCTCATTGCCTCAAATAACATCAACATTAAAGCAAACATGTTGATAATGTAAGTCAAACACACCTAAAAAAATTGACAGTTCAATAGATGAACATTGAACATACAAGCGCATATTCAAAAGTGTTTCATAAGCTCTTGGCCGAATAGAAAAAAAATCGATCTAACTTTAAACATGACAGACGTCAGAAAAAGCGAATAAAAAATAAGAGGAATAATGTGAAAATGGACACAAATTTTTATTTATTTTTTTTTCGACAGCGGGACTGTCATTAGATAAATATAATTGTTGTAGAAACTGGAATTTAAGAAAACTGATGCGAACAGGTTTATGAATATCAGCTTTGTTTATTCAACTAACTAAGCAAAACGGTGGAACAGTAAGACACATAGGTGGGCAAGAACATGCCACATGTTTCTATACGTAGAACTATGAAATGCGTATCAAATTTAAAATGGCAGTAGATTAACACAAATTAGAAATACATGAAATAGGAAGGACATACTTCAACTAAAGTAAAATGTCATCGCTGGCTCATGGAAAAACAAACCTGAAAACAAATTCTGATCAATAAAGATAAATTGCCAAACCTAACAACATGCAATAAGTCGTTTAACAAAATATTTTAAATCGAAATCATACCGATTGCATTATTGATAAAATGTCAGATTGCATTCATAGCAGAGAATGGCCGTGTTCCGGATTTCAGATGACAACTGAAAATTGAGGTAAGGTATCGTGCAACGAAGAATCTCAAGGGCCAAGCCCACCGAACAACCCAAACCGAAACTTTGCTTTCTTTATTTTTTAAACTGCAAATTTGTTCAACTTTGTTGTGTTTTTTTAACGAATTGACACACTAATTTAATTTCTTAAAATCTTTTTATTTTCATGTAAAACGATTTTTTTTTCTTACCGAATTTCTACATTTTCATTTTGCAGTTTTGTATTTCCTGGTAGGTACCGAAACTGACAACTTTTTTTTTCATCGTTATAAAATTTGATTGCCAAAGTTTGCAGACGTCACTTTGCCTACATTTTTGTTATTTTGTTTTTGTTTCTGTACCATTTTCGGTGAGAATAAAACTTCTAAACAAACAAAAAATATAAAAAAAATCAAACAAATCTTCGGCTTTAGTTACTCAGTGGGTTTGGCCTTTTACTGAGTTGAAATGTAATCCAACCCTCATTTTTTTAATTTTATTTTTTTTCATATTTAGAGATTTCTTCTTACTTTTATCTATTCAGAATAATCATTTTTTATCAGAAAAGTAAAAAATAACCTAAATGAACTCAAATCAGGTCATTCTACAGAAATCAAAAGCATCTTCATGACAGGTCAAATGAAAATCAGCTGTTTCACTCATAAATAAACGCCCATGTGTAAATTTTCAACTTGTTTCGTCAGTCATTTTCACTTAAATGTCACGCGACTAGAATGGTCAATTGGCCAATGAGAACAGTGCATCGGGAAAGTATACTTGGTACAACTAAAACCCAGAAAGCGGCCAATAATAATTGAAGGCGCGGGGAATCCATGATTAGTAGATAGAATACGTATAAATACACTTTCGAAATACCATAAATTTTTTCCACGCCTAACAATACGTTCTCACTGGAGTTCAGATGAGCTCATTTGCTAATTCCCCAAAAAGATGTTCCCACGAAGTTTGCGCATTTGACAATTTGCTGTGACAGTTGACATTTATAGTAAGCAAACAAAAGATGTCCAAAGTAAATTACGATAATTCTAAATCGTTGAAAATTGCTTTAAATAACTTAATTTGTGGTAACTCAATAGGATTAATTGTTTCTTGCGTTCCTAAAAAACGGGTGCTACATGTCAAATTATATAAATTATCGGACTTGTCAGGGAAAAGAGTAGAAGCGAAATATGACAATATCTTGGTTTCAAATTCATATGTTGTCGGTTTTGACATTAATATTAAACAGTCGCAAATGCAGAGCAATAATTGTACGCCATCGATTGTTGTATACCTTGCAGAGTGGAGAAAATATTTTTTGGGACAAATAAGTACCGCAATCTGAAAAAATATCTACCTATTCAGTTTGAAAGTTCGCAATATTTACATTTTTACAACCGCAGTTCTTTTTTTCTTATATGAATTCCATATTGACATTTTAGCTGTTCGATTCCAATAAAATTAGGTTTGTTCGATTGTTTGACCGATTGTTTTACCAAATGTCTGTTACTTTTTCCGTCATTTTTCTGCTAGTCAGTGATTTTTAGTCCTTAAATTTTGAGATATGTCGTGAAATGACTTAAATTTGTCCATGGCCATTGAAAAAGTGTAAGCACTTTCAAAATCCGTCGGTACGGATAGGATGGGGTAGGGTATTAAACAATTCGCAAAGCACATTGTAACATTTTTATTTTTTACTAAAATAATTGCGTTATTAATACCTTAAATAAAGGGGCCTTCAATTTTGTACCTGCGCCAATTCCTAAAGACTGTTATACTCATGAATGTTTATCAGCTATCATTGATAGCTACGACATTTTTTTTTTTACATCATGGAATTGAAACAAAAATGGCAATTAACGCCCTAATATGAAGGCTAAACTATTAAAAGTCGAATCGCTCTATACAACTACGCTGCTAAGTCTGCGAATACAAGGAAATCGTGTTGTTTAGCTATAATAGCGTTTCTCTCAGTTTCGTTTAGTTTCGGTAACTGTTTGTCACTTCTGAAAGAGCGACCTGATTCACTTTTTTATACGAATGTTTGACAGAAAAAATTGGTAGCGTAATATTTGTAAGAAAAACAAAATTTTGACACGAAAATTCGACATTAGCTTTTGATTGCTTCCGATAATATGTCCGTTTGTGTACTTTTATGTAAAAAAAATGAGAAGAGTCAAATCATCAATATCAAGACAGAATTCTCTCATTTCAAACAAAAGTAAAAAAAAAAATGAAAAACGTCAAATTTTGAATTACATATTTTGAAAGAGAAGATCAACATGAGCATCCATCTACTTAGGTATTTTGCCTATAAAAACTTCAAAGCTTATTTTCAGGAACTCAAATATTACAAAACACAAACATTTCCGCGTATATATGGAATTAAAGAAAACATTATTTTGTTAATTTCTGCCAAACTCCAGGGCTGTCAACAGCCTATGGTAGTTTTCATTTTTTTATCAGTCGAAATTCTGCGTTAAAAAAAATCAACGAAAGCTCAGTTTTCCTTCGTCCGTCTTTTTACAAATTTTAAGTACCTACGCGTACGGCTTTAGTGAAGTTTTACATAGAGGGTTGCTTAGAATGCGTATCTGTAGCTGGTATCTTGTATCGTTGTCAAAAGAGAGATACATTTCTTTCATGAAGTTGCCATTCATTCAAGCTACAGATTCACATAATGTTAGCGCTTACAGCTTGCCTTGTTTTTAACTTTTGACTCAGCTACAAACGTCAGCAACAGATACGCATTCTGGGCGGCTCTTAAAAAGGGAAGCGTACGATGAGTCAACAAAAAAAAGGCAACTGGACGAATATAAATTTCATCGACTGTTAAAATGTCGTCTGAAGTTTGGTCGACGAAAAAAAAATTGACAAATCTAGACCATTTAAATGTTAATTGGAAAGTTGTCGGCAAAAATTTTACTTTTTATATAAAATAAAACAGAAATCGCAGGTTGATTTGATTAAAATAATATTTAGGTACTGTAAATGTAAACATAAACTGTTTTTCGAGAGTGGCTTATTGATCGACATACTGCATACGGCGCTGCGCGCGTGTGAACATCATTCACTTTGCCACTGTCGACATTTTACAAGTCGATATTCGACTCAAAATCGACTTCATAAGAACAGTCGGTATTTTATCAATCGAATTTTCGGAAAACGACATTACGATGGTCGATTTTTTTAAATCGACCTTTTAAAAATTGGCCAATGTTACCCAACCCACATAAAAGTCAATTCAAATTTACTCTTACACATGAGTATCCGAATACACCTTTTGTAAGTTGGTCATCAAACCAAACCAATTGTCATCTAACTATAAACTTGTTCGTCAAACCAAACCAACTGTCATTTAACTATCAAATAAGAAGATCTGTCAGTATAACTAACAACACTATATCATTCAGTTACGACTTTACGACACGCACCTAAATACGTTCTTGTAAGCCAGACAACATAAAACTGTGACAATCCTAACAAACGTACAAAATTGTGGTTGATTGTCAATAAAGATGGTAGACCTAGACAGATAACAAAATGGATGCTTAAAGACAAATGAACTGTCAGCGGAAATCCCTCCAAGTGCACATCCATGCCGATTGAAATAATGCAGAGGAACTACCATTAACTAGATACATGCACAGACGTTGCGAAATCGATACGAGAAATGTGAGCAAATAAAGTGAAAATCATAAAGCAAGTCTCAGCCAATCGTAAGAACTGTCATCTGCCTGAAACTGGATGGCTTATTCAATTTAAAGTCAATTCTTGTGAACTAGGTTAACGGCTAAAGTGAAAACAATTTTTATTTTTAAATAAAGACGCAAAAACACCAAAAAGATTATGAAAACTTTAACATTTTTACAGTTATTTTTTCGTTGTTCGAAAATGATTTAATTATTCCGGTTTTCCTCACATAGTAGCTCGTAAAATTCCATTCCAACCTGTCATGAGAGCAACTATTCTCACTAGCGCAGCTTGCTATAAAGATTAACACTGCGCGGCCATATGAATGACTCAGCTGAACAATAGATTTTTGAGTTTCTTGTCAAAAACCAGATCAGCAACACTTGTGCAACAAAGGAAGTCATTTCCCGATCCGTTAATTTCATACCAACTTCCGATCGATAATATTAAAGTAGACGTGAAAAAATACACAAATTTGTGAAACTTTCAAGGAGATAAGGTGTTACCGCTGCTGACACCCCCTTATTCCAACAAAAAAATTGACCACAACAAATGAGTCAATCACAGGTGTGTCGCACTCAAGCTAATTTCGAGTGAAAACATGTTTTTCAGTTCTCTGCGCTTTGTGCGTGCATCCATCCGTACCATGTACTTGCAAATGGAAAAGTTTACAAAAAAAAAAAATAATAATAATAAAAAACCTTTTTTTAAGGTTCCACTAAACCTTACGATGACGATGAAGACTTACCCAAAGTTCAGTACCCCAACTCATTTTGAATGCACGTCTCTGGACTCTTTGCAAAATCCCAGAATGTATAGAAAAACAGGAAAAGCTGGGAGGAAAATCCTTCTTCCTCTTCGTTTCGGGATTCCAAAAACCAAAATCCACTAGACACTCACACACACACACGCGCGCACTCAGCCGACAGCAAGGAAATACACAAAATTGAGGATAATATGGCGCAGGTGATTCTTTTTTGTTATTTACTCGACGTTACTCGTTTTTTTTTAATTCTCGTTCTCGCGTTTCGTTCGTATTCCAAGATGAAGAAGAAAAAAAAAACACAAAGATCTGTGTGCAGAAAGAAAAACACTCAGCACAGTAGGTACGTGAACGTGATGATGCAGGAGGAAGGAGAGGAAAACCAGAATCGAATTCTTTTTCTTATTCTATTTGGAATTTTTATTTTTTTTTTTTTCACTTTTTTTTTCTCGCTGACTATTCACTTGGAAAAAACGCACATATTCGTTAGAATTTTTTTTATTTTTCCGATTTTCACTCGGATTTTGTTTCACTGTGTGAAGTGTAAAGCAAAGCTCACTTGGGAATTTTATTTTTTTCTTCGAAATTTAATTCCTTGCACGGAAGAGAAAACCCGTCTCACGTTAGAGCAAGGGCGGAGTAGCAGCAAAACCCGGGTAACCCGACGTTAAAGGATGAAGGAATATAAAAAAAAAACAGAAATGCACTCATACACTCATTGATCGTTGTCGTTCCATCGCACCCCCATTATTTCTCACTCAGGTGGATGGGCACACATTCGTATGTCGAATTAGCAGGACGAGACTTTCAATTATGTTGTGTGATATTATTTTGCAATAAATAGAAATTTATTTGATTGTGTTGTTGTTTTGAGGTGGTAGATTTCTTTTATCCGCGACGGACACAAAAACGCACAAACGAATAACAGCCACAACGACCACTACGCTTTCGATTCACTCAGTAAACTGCGAGAACGAGTTGAAATTTTGTTTTTTGCTGGGCGATGGTGGAATGTTTTGGAAAATGGAGTTCGGTTGGGAAATAACGGAACGGAATAGGATGAACGAAAAATGGCTGACTTTAGGCGTATTGGCGCGGTTGGTGTTGGTTAGAGCGAGATGGATGGTGGTGTGCGCAAAAACTGCTGGAATGCGTTTCGATGCCGGTATGGCGAGAGTTGGAATGATGTGAAAGTCAGGTGGTTGTTTGGATTCGAAGTGGTTGACAGTTGTCATCTGTAGATGGCAGAGGCATCGAGAATTTGAATTAAAGCAGTTGGTCCAATTGGATTGAACTTTAGAGATGCGATTAAGAAACACAAAAGGCTGAACTATAATAGTCGGAAGCAATCGGATGCTAAAGTCAAAATTCTACGTTAAGTTTTCTTCGGTACTGAAAATGACTTAAGTTGCCCATAATAGACTTTTGTGAACGGAAGTGGAAGTCGTTTTGACAAAAAAAACGTTGCTTATGAACTAACAAACTTCAATGTTCGCAGCTGTTGAAGTGAAATGTCAAATTTTTGTATGAAAGAACAAAAGAAATAGAAAGAGCGAAGGAATTCGCTTTTTCGCAAGTGAGCAAAAGTGAACGAAAAGCTATTATGGTCGTACAATACAAATTGCATGTGTTCGCACAGTTACGGAAGTGGCCGTCCGCAACCATCTTCTATTATAGTTCAGCCTTAAGGCCGTGTTGACTCAGTGGCGCGATGGTTAGTGCGATGAACTGCAGCGCGGAAGGGTTCTAGGTTCGACACTTAAATGATTTTTCACTGGCCCTCCTCTCGTAATGATCTGACAAATCATCCGAGTAGTATCAAATCTCATGAAAATCTTATCTCAACTAAGCCGTTTGGATTCGGCATAAAGCAGAAGGTCCCGCCATCGTGCAAAGAAGTACACATGTACACATGAATGGTTGTCAGGAAAAAGCTAGGCCCTGGGAAATAACGAGCCTGTTGCGCCATAAATTTATTTATTTTTTTATTTTAAGTCCGTGTGTCAATTGCGTTAAAATTTTAGAAAGATTTCCAGACTTCAAAATTTTAACCTGCTCAACAGATCGCTAAAATGTATCCAGTGGCTATTTTTTACCAAATGGTATACCCGCTAAGGAGTGAGAGAGATGGATTAATCGTCATTAACAGTGTTCACATGTGCCGCGAAAAAAGCTTATCATTCAGATTAAAAACAAACAAAAAGCAAACAACAATTATTTTACCGGAAAACGTCATTACCGTTTTAAAATAAACTAAAAATGAGTTTTTGCAAACGGATGGTTACAAAAATGTTATGATTTCAATCGGTTCGCTATATTTTATGTGCGAAATATGTTTAACTTGAACAACTAGAATTTATAACCTTAATCATGAACACAAATCATGCAACAATATTTTTGTTACTCATAATAATAAATACTTAAGGGATTTTCGATGATTTCTCTGAAATCTGTTCCGTATTATTTGAAAACAAAAAAATATAAAGAAAGGAATTTTGTTTCAATTCTGTTGGGAAATTATTGAAAACAGTATTCAATTAAAATCCCATTTAATCCAATTGACACAGCAAAAAGCCAATTTGTTTTGCAGAAATGTCAAAAATTAGCCAGAGGATAAAATTTAACCCACATTTTAACGCAATTGACACACGGGCTAAGAATTCATACAAAGCGTATAACAGTCCCTCGGTATTAACTAAAAAGTGCTTCAAGTTGTGTTTTCCATTTCATCCAAACCTTGTGGCAGAATTTGATCCGATTGCACGTAGGTCACTTATCTATCTTTGATTGATTCACACTGTGGAGTTCACATGAAAGGAATGCACGATGACTATGTGCAGAATGATGAATTGCCAGGGCCGTTATAATTTCGACGCAAAGCAAATGTTTTGGTTGAGTTGCGAAAAAGTCACTCTTCCATTTGGTGCTTTTTTTATGCGGAATAAACGTCATAATTCAATGATGCCAAATGTCATAAATATTATTTTTTGTCTTTTTTGTTGTGGTGACCGTGACTCTAGCAGTGGATTGCAAGCGCTTGTATATTTTTCATGTTTTTGCTGCCATTGAAAACTGTGTGTTCTAACTTTTCTGCAAAAAGATTTCTGGACGTGTGTTTTAGGCATGCAATGTCGGAAAGTCGTCGTAAACGTTGTAAACGTAATGAAATTACGACGTGATAAATGAACACTCAAAATTTGTACGGGAAATATTTTCCAACAATATCGGAATTTTCTTAGAGGAATTCGGTGTAAACTGAGATGGTAAGCGTTGTAAACTTTCGAAATGCTTTTTGACATTTGATCAGTCACTTTCACACATCAAATGTATGCGCTTAACTGACAAAAATTATGGAGAGCGGACAGAGCGAAATTTTATGAATAAATAAATTACTAAATTGAGATTTAATTCAGTGGGTTACCGCATTTTTTAGTGTTCCATATTTAAGGTCGTTTAAGAAACGTCGTCTCACACGTGCATTGTCTGTTTCATTAAACGTCAAAATCACCTGGACGAAAACAATGTGATATTTTCTATGGCAGTACTGTTTTATAAGATTATTGCATTAAAAACATACAAATATAAGTTGTTTACTGTAAATACACAAATTATTAACTTTTAAAAATAAAAACTGAGTGTGTAAAATCATAAAATTTATATAAAAGTAGTGAAATTCATGCAATGTATCATTGAAAAGTGCGAATATATATGCAAATTTAATGAGAAAAAAAAGTATTCTGTGCAACAGTTTGTGTCAAGGTTTGTTTTCATACAGATAATGTCAGTTTATCATTTGACAGTTTGTCATTTGACAGTTTGTCACTGACGTTGTCCTGAACAACTCTATTGACTTTTTTTTCCTAATGGAAAACACCAATATACTTCGTTCTCACTGAGCAAATACACTCATTTTGGTATTAATTCCGCGTGTAAATTGCGTTTAAATGGGGGTTCAATTTTATCCACTGGCTAATTTTTGACATTTCTGCGGGATAACCTAAATATTCAATACTATTTTCAATAATTTACCAAAATAACTGAAACAGCAATTAAAAAATATTTAAACAATAACAAGTAATTATTATCAGTAACAAAAGTATTGTTGTATGATTTGTTTTCATTATTAAGGATATCCATCCCACTTTGTTGAAGCTAAGCATATTTTGCATATAAAATATAGCGAAACGAATGAAATCATAATTTTTGTGTAACCATCCATTTTCAAAAACCCAGTTTTTGTGAGTGAGTCTGCTTTCTACCTCTCTCACTCCTCAATAGGTATAGCAAATGTCAAAAATTAGTCACTGGATAAATTTTTGTGACCTATTGAGCAGGTTAAAATTTTGGAGTCTCTATTCGCCATACTAATGTCAAAATGTATCCACTGGCTACGATTTTAACGCAATGATACTACTCGGGTGATTTGTCAGATCATCACGACAGGAGGGCCAGGGTTTGTGTTTTGCTAAGGCTGGTAATCGAACCCAGACCTCCAGGAGTTCGTCGAACCAAGGACAGAGCCACTGAGCACGTCATTTTTGCTGCTGTTGCTGTTTATTCTTTTTGTAAGGAAAATCTTACAAAACTAATTTTACTTGATTATTGTAATGTGTCCTGGCAAATAATTTGGCGGCTGAAGAAAATTGAAGACGAAAAATAGCAAGAATACCTCAGCTTTAAACTGTGACAATGTGATGTGTTCACCGTCAACTCATTTGCAAGGAGTTGTGCCAATGTTACATTTCTTTTTAATTTACGACACCTAGAATTGACAATATCATTTTGCACCATTAAAGGAATCATTTTTCTCGTTCGAGAAGTGTCAACGAAAACGAATCGGTCTCTGGATTATTCTATTCGACTCCTGGGCACTTCAGAAATGCCTAAGAAATCGGATAAATCCCGCCTGAGCCATCCCTGTTTCTGGATTCAAATTAAATACCATGCTGCAAGGAGAGACAGAGAAAAACGGATCCTTTATGAGCCTTTTGAGTAGCATATGCGAATACTAATCAAACGTGATACTGCATTACCATATATGATTGCAATAAAACAAAAGTTTAATAGAGTCAAATACTGGTGGCTGGACTGGGCTGAAGCCGATAAGCCTAAGTAAAACTGGTGCTGACGTGTGATTTTTGGCCCAACGATAACTGGGAGAAGTAAGCTTGTGGCTACTTTCTGCTTGTTAGCCGATGGTATAAGGATGATATGACGGGGCCTCTAGATAGGTTAGATTATTCTTGTAAGTTAAGTTGAAAGTAAAAAAAAAAGTTGCGGCTGTCTTCGAATAGATTTTTGCTCACATTTTCCTATTTACAAAAAAAAAAGATAAAATAGTAGACGGCTATTATATTTATATGAATATTCGGGGTATTTTGTTTAAAAATTGTATGGAAAGTGTACCCAATTTCACATATCTAAATTTGAAATACGACTGGAATGATATCCCAATCCAAGTCGGAATGTCATCGTAAACGTTGTAAGCGTGGTACGAAATTGCAAATAAACTATAAAATTTGTGTGTCGCAACAATATCGCTTAAATCTCTAAAAACCGTTTGTGTGATTCCAAAACTTTTGATATGGTACTTCACATAAAATCCTTCACAAGATTCATCCAAAGTCATATCCAAAATTTTAGAGAGTATATTACTAAGTCATCTACAACCGATCATACAAAATAATCTCGGTTTGGGCTCAGAAGTAAGAAGACGATTGTTAGAAAAAATGTTATGCTATTCCTGACCGCCTTTGATAAGTTGTAAAACGATGGCTTAAAATGCAAATTACGGTAAGATCTCAAGGTACGCCCGTATTAGATATGAGCAAAACTATTTTCTTCAGTTTAGCGCATACGTTTGATGTGTGAAAGCATTGACTTATTTTGTATAAGCTGCTAGTGAAATGTCATTTTCTTATGCATCTGCGAGAAAATATGTTCTAAAACAGCACAGGTGCCGTTGTTTCACTGGGGGATTAGCAAAGAAACACATGCCGCCGTCAAGTTCAAATGTCCATAGTACCATGCTAACAAAAGAGCGACATATTGTGCCAACATATTCATTTCCACAGCGACATGTAGCGTTATCTATTCAAAACTATCTATTGAAAACTACAAACTGAGATTTGAAATAAATTCTGAAAAAAACAATAAATTTCTTTACTATTGGCCCATAAACTGAACAAGTTTTGTAAATATATTGCTTGCTGATGTTTTATGATCATTTTACATCAATTTGTCTTGCAATGTGATAAAACAAACGTCTTTTGTTTGCTTACTTAGTTTTCCGCAGTGAAACAGTGGCGTGTATGTAGTTTTGGAATACACGTAAAGTTTGCTACTAGCAGTCCATATATAATAAGTCAATGTGTGAAAGTGTTTGATTAAATGTCCAAATAGCATTTCAAAAGTTTACAACGTCTACCATCTCAGTTAACACACCCAATTACACACTGTGAGAAAATTCCGATATTGTTGGAGAAGATTTTCCATACAACATTATTACAGTTTATTTATCACGTCGTAATTTTATCACGTTACAACGTTTATGACGACTTTCCGACGTTGTATGAAAACCCCTATTACAAATTCGAAACAAACGACTCATTCGGATATTCAAAACAAACAAACCCAGCCACCTAGCGAAAAACGTCGAAAAACATAGCACCAGTGACCATATCTGTCATTCATTAGAACTGTCACAAGAAATTTGTCAACATGTGCGACGAAAGTGCAGAAAATTCCTCAGAATCCCGTCCCCAATTTGGAAATAGATTCCTCACGAAAGAAGATGATGTTTTCACACATAATGCGTGGTAATATCCTAATTACACAATGCAAGTGCTTCCTCCCAATAGCTAGATCATGTTATGAACACACTCGCCATCGAAGGAAACCGCCTGGTGGTGACCGTGTTTTGAAGCAAAAATCAGATACCTTCCAATTTAATGCTTGGTACACCCTAAATTAATTAAAAATCCCGTCTAACATTTCACATCTTCTAGGGACAATGTCGAATGGGATGAGGAGCAAGAAGCCCAAGCACTTGCCGCTGTTGAAAAGAACTCCACACAAAAGATGACCACTGAAGACCAAATCAAGTACGAGACCAAAGCTGACAAATTCTGGGACTCCTTCTACGACATACATCAGAATAGGTTCTTCAAAGATCGTCATTGGTTATTCACCGAGTTCCCCGAGCTATCTCCAAAGGAAGGCTGCACAGAAGCACGTGCTATATTCGAATTAGGCTGTGGTGTAGGGAATACCATTCTGCCAATCTTGAAATACAGCCAAGAACCGAATCTACAAGTGTACGGCTGTGATTTCTCTGCGAAGGCAATAGATATATTTCGCGAACACCCAGAATTCGATGCGAAGCGGTGCAATGTGTTTGTAATGGATGCAACCGCTGTTGATTGGGAAGTTCCCTTCGAAGAGGCCAGTCTTGACATTATCGTCCTGATTTTTGTGTTGTCGGCTATTAATCCAGACAAAATGCAAATCGTAGCCGAGAACTGTTTTAAATACTTAAAACCAGGAGGACTGCTGCTCTTCCGTGACTATGGACGATATGATTTGGCGCAGTTAAGGTTTAAAGCTGGTAAATGCTTGCAAGACAACTTCTATGTGCGAGGCGATGGAACGAGAGTGTATTTCTTCACTCAAGAAGAGCTGAAGCAACTTTTTGTTGGTGTGGGTTTTGAGGAAGAACAAAACGTGGTGGACCGACGATTGCAAGTGAATCGTGGAAGAATGTTGAAGATGTATCGCGTATGGATACAGAAGAAGTTTAGGAAACCATGTTTGTAGTTGAATTGATGTACATTTAGATAAGTTAAGGGATGTTGATGTAATAAAGCTTTTAAGGACACGTGTGATTTTCTAGGTTTTGAATTTCAGTTTTTTTTCTGACTTAGGGAATGTTGTGGGTAGATTGGGTTTATCGTTCCTACTTTGAGTGGAGTATTTTGTTTATATAGGACCATGTCCTACGAGGATGATCAAACATTTTGTAGCATGAAAGGGATTCTCCTTTGCGCCATAACGCTGGATTGATTCGGTTTTTCTCATTTCTGGAGAAAGAAGCGTCCTTTCAAGAAGTGCTTACTTAACTGACACCATCTAACACTGATGACTAGATTATCTGAGTATCGCCGCAGTTGACGGTATCGTACCGAGTTGACAACTGGGGCAAATTAAGGCGACATTCCACCCAGCTCGCATACTGTCGGCAATACAAACTCGGTAGCAATTGAAAAGTTCTGCTTCCAGTCCAGCCAAATAGGTAGCCTTGTGTTTCTTAAATGTTCGATATCTGACCTCATATTTGGGAGATTGTCCACCACCGATTGAGGATCTGAATGAATATGTGTTGCAGAAGGATAGCAGAACTGCGTGTCTGTTATTCAGTGGTGCACTTCGTAAAACACCCTCAGCCGCACTAGTCATTCCCTTTCACCTTCTACCCCTAGGCAATCAAATGGACACTCAACAATTCCTAATGAACACACAAATATTCCCTGGAAACACCGATTACAGCCTAGCAGGTTAAACAGGTCACAATCCCAAACAGATCGTCAGGGGGAAGTAACGAACCTTTGGAAAATGACTGGATCCATTTTTATACCGATCGCTGCAAACCAAATGATGGAGTCTGTGCTGGTGTCTCCTCCGACAGGCTAAACCGCAGCCTATAATTCCGTCTTCCTGATCACTGCAGTGCGTTGCAGGCGGGTCTTGGCTGAAAGAGAATGTCATATGTGCCAAGGAATTTATCATCTTCTCGGACATCCAAACCGCCATCAAATCGCCAGAATCAGCCTCAAAAAATTCAAAGACAACTCCAGATTACCGCCCATCTATGCAAGAGATGTCAAAGAAGTTTAGCATTCACCTCTGCTAGTTACCTGGGCATAGTGCTATTCCAGTGAACTGTAAGGCTGATAAACTCACCAGGGGTGGGACTAAATTACCAGCTGTACCCGACTCGGGTACAATAGGTATTCCTATCGCTACATGCATAAGATTACTACAACAGCATGCTAACAGCAAATTAAATGTGAGATGGAGTCTTGGCACTACGTGTCAAATAATCAAACAAATTTGGCCAAAGCTGGATTTAAGAAGATCCAATCCAAGACTTCGCTAGACCACACATTAGCGCCACCATAGGTGTCATCACTGGACACTGAAAGTAATGCTAGCCCTCAACTCAAACGTCTTTTATAGGAGCTGCAAGGACGAAGAGGAAGAAGAAACATCATCTTCATCTCCTGTGTAGCTGCCCGGCCCTAATAAACAAAAGGAAGCTTCATCATGGAGCTTACATCTTTCAAAATATCTGCGATTTGACAAAAACGAAAGCCCCCTCCGTTTCATTAATAGTTCAAGGAGAATTGACGAGATCCATGTGGTATCACAATGGTCCAAAAACTAGGTATAAGTGTGCTGGCTAATCGTTGGCAGTCATTCAAATCTAACCTATGGTAAGAACTGCAAGGCGTAAACTAAGCAATCCCTAGTCGTTTAGCCGGGTCGTCAACAATAAAATCAGTCCTTTCCGAAGCTATTGGTTGCTTCGTAACATAACGTTTTTTAAATGGTTTGCCTTCCCACCCGTTTAAAATCGTTATGTTACGAAGCACAACCCCCAACCTGGAGGGCCAGTTCCAATATATTAGATGCCATAGGACACGGGGCTATCTGTATCCACTACGGGATTGAGCGCTGCCGTTGGCCTTTCGGTACATCCGCCACCATCTCTGTTCAAGGGCCCTGGCCTACCCTTGAAATTCCTAGACAACCTGTTGTCCAAATATGTCGAAGCAGCTAAAAACAGCAGGCCGGGTATTCATTCCGTGCCGTTCTGACCTGGCTGTTTATTGTGTGACTATTTTTCGTCTTGTGATCTTGATTGATACTAGGGCCTGCACAGTAACTTTCATTACTCGTCCGTCAATGGACCACAGATGGTTCGAATGTTCCCCGACGTAAATTAGCTTCGCTGGTGTACCCCACGATGCTCTTCGAATTAAGGTTGGGAGGTATTCCTTCAACCAGCCCTTCTAAAACCGGTTTGCACACTGTTGAGCCTTCATCCAGTCTTCCCTAAGGCTCCATCATCGGTTCGAATGCCGTCGTGCTTGTGTCCGTCAGATGTTCCCGGTAAAAAATGGTTCGTAGTTAAGGCTTCTTCGCTTTGCTTTTCCAACGGTATTTACTTGAGCGGGTGGCAGTTCATAGTTCGTCCCATTTCAACCCTCATGGCACAAAGCATCTCCTCAGATGGATTGCGGTTCCGCATAATTTCCTTGAGGACATTCCTCACTGTTTGTATCATTCCCTTGTCTCCCATATGGGCGGTATGAAACACAATCTCGTAGCTGGACTGAAAAATGTCTGGATTCGCATATCCTCTTGAATTTATGGACGCTATGAAAATTTGGTCCATAATAGCTATGGCGAAGATGTCAACAAGCCATTAGATCGCCCATGTCTGATAGAGTGACAGTCTTCTCTGCCTAGGATCCGATATCAACTCTAACGACGATAGCTTGTCCGAAATCAAACAAAGAAGTCCTCTAGCCAACCGCTGTTTCATTGAGCAAACAAATAATCTGATCATTGCAGTCCACCGAAACATGGACCTTAAATAAAAAACGGGTGGAGAAATCCTTAGTCATTTTGTTGACGGGATATCTGCCAAATCCTGTAGAACTATATAGTAGCGTTAGCCAATAATTCTTATTCAGTTCACAGGTTGTGTGTTATCACTCTTACCGATATTGAAATTCATACCCCATTAAGGGACATAAGCTTGTGCTAAGCTGCAGGTGAAGACATAAGCTGCCATTGAGCTCTATAGACAAAGAAGAACGTAAGAAAACCGGCTTTTCAGAATTTAGGAAAAAAAATGCAAGAATCGTGTGCTTTCGAGGATACGGAGAGATGCCACTCCAGGAATTATGGTCGCGAGTTTTACCAAAGTGTAAAACTTCGAAGCCAGGGATACAAGGCTCAAACAGAATCCTACCGAAATGAACAAAGAAGGATCATATAGACGAGACCAAGTCGATGCAGAGAATATGGTAAAAAACACGTCAGAATCGGTGACGAGCAATATCCAGCTGTCAGGCAGAACGAAACATTTAATATCTAAACGACAGCGAAAACTACCAACCCCCAATACTACCAATATCTAAACTCAAGCTCAACAAGGCTGTCGGAAATGATAGCCTTTCCGCAGAGCCGGCAAAGATGAATTGGTAAATAACATCCACCAACTCACAAAAGCAAAATTTGGTCGGATGAAAGTATGCCTTATGAATGGAACCTCAGCATCGTTTTAAGTTTCCTCAACATAGCCTACAAGATTCTATCTCCAGTAACATGTAAACGCCTGAAACCGTTTACCAACAACCTGATAGGCCCTTATAATTTTGATTTTAGGCCACAACTGATCAAATCATCACACTTCGGCAGTGGCACGCACAAGTAGAAACCGACCTCAACCAACTTGAAGTGCGCAACTGGAGGAAGTTATCTAAGAACCGGGCTTATTAGGGTGGCATGTTGGTTGACCCAGGTTCTTTCGCTTGCACCTCTCCTGTGTAATGTTCTCACATTCTTGGCGCAGATATGAAAGTCGTTTTCCTTTTTTCGTTTAGCAGGATCGTCAACGCCACGGGATCAGTGGCGCGATGATTAGTGCAATGAATTGCCGCGCAGATGGTCTGGGTTCGATTCCCAGCTGTAGCAACACCTAAATGATTTTTCACTGGCCTTGACAAATCATCCGAGTAGTATCAATTGTCGTGAAAAGCTTATATTATATAGCCGTTCGGATTCGGCATAAAACGGGAGGTCCCGCCATCGTAAGAAAAAAGCTAGGCCCTGAGTACTAAAGAGCCTGTAAGGTGGTCAACAATAAAATAAGTCCTTTCCGAGGCTATTAGTTGCTTAGCTACATAACGTTTTTTAAGTGGGTGGGTAGGTAACCCAGAACACAACACCCAACCTGGAGGCCCAGTTCCAATTTATTAGATACCCCTAGGGGACGAGGCCGTCAGTATCCACTACGGGATTGGGTGCTGCCGTTGACCTTTTGGTATATCTGTCACCATCTCTATTCAAGGGCCCTGACTTACGACAATATGTTGTCCAAATATGTCGGAGCAGCTTGTCTACGTTCGCCTGGGACCGCATGCCGGGTATTCATTCCGTGTCGTTCTGACCTGGCTGTTTATAGTGTTTATGTATTTCGTCTTGTGATCTTCATTGATATTAAGACCTGCAAGTCCGTCATTACTAAAAATCAAGTATCTTATCTTTGGACCACAGATATCTTGGGTTCAAATGCTCGACTATGATCACAGTATACCCGACGTCAATTGGCTTCGCTGGTATACAACACGACGCTCTGCGAATCAAGGTTGCGAGGTATTCCTTCAACCAACGCTTCTTAAACCGCTTTGCACACTGTTGAGCCTCCATCCATTCTTCCCTAAGGTTCCATTATAAGTTCGAATGCTGTCGGGTTTGTGTCAGTCAGATGGTCCCGGTAATAAATGGTTCGGGGTTATGGCTTCGTCGATTTGTTTTTCCAACGGTATTTACGTGAGTGGGTGACAGTTTATAGTTCATCCCATTTCAAGCATCCCGGTATAAAGCATCTCTTCAGAGGGATTGCGGTTCCCCACGCATGTTCGGTACCCAAAATTGTTGACGTAGCTTATTAACGAGTGTCTCAATAGTTGAATTTTTTTTAATTTTTATTGTTCAAGTGTCAAGTGGTGATACGGACCGTTCTAGTTGCTTTAGCATTGTGCTTAGTACTAGTAAAGGGTTTTTCAATAAGAGCGCTACAAAATATACAATTTTTTAAATAAAACAAAAACTTTTGGATGTCAATGAAATTCTTTATTCCTGTGAAAGTACGATCGATGCCATTATGTATGGAACTCGATTTCTTTTGCATGGCCACAACGGGCACGCTTGCAGAAGTCCAGACGCTGAACCCAATTTTCGACGGTTTTTAAGCATAAATCGTGCGATACTGCTGCAATTTCACGTTCGATATTCGTAAGAAGTTCATCAATCGTCACTGGCTTGTTTGCATGCACCATAGACTTGACGTAATCCCACAGGAAATAGTCTAACGGCGTCCAATCGCACGACCGGGGCGGTCAAGCGACTGGACCATTTCGTGAGATAACACGTTCTCCAAACTTGGTTTCCAATTGATTGCGGCATTCGCTGTGCGGCTTGTGGCGCCTTCCTGTTGGAACCACATGTCCTCCAAGTCCATATCATCCAATTGGGGCCAAAAATATTCGGTTATCATAGAACGGTACACTCAGAAAAAAAAAATTGTAATATCAAGAATTTTATATTTTGGCCCAACAATTTTCGTACTTTGAAATGAACCCAAGGTCTCAAAATTCTTAACTTAAGAATGCAAGTGTTGAACGTGCAGCAAGAACTTTTATTCTTGATTTAAAGATAAAAAATATAAAAACTTCAAGAATTTACATTGTTGCCTCAAGAACGAATTGTTAAAAAAGCTCAACAATTAAAATTGTATTTCCAAAAACTAAAATACTTAAAATTTCAAGAGCGAAAATTGTTGCGAGGAAAATGCATTGTTAATAAAAATTGACAATTTAATAGTTGGATCAAGAACAAAACATGTCAGACTTTTAAAACTATAGATTGTTGACCCAAGAACAAATTGTCAATAAAAAATGAAAATTGTTGGCTCAAATACTAAAAATGTGAGATTTCCGGAAATTGTTGTGTTAAAAATTGCTCATCAAATTTCTTTAAGAATAAAGTTGATACCTATATAAAAATTTGTAGGTTTAAGCTTAAACTTACCTTTAAAACACCCCTTGGTTTCAGTAAACGGAGAATTTTTTCTTCAACAAAATAAAGCATAGACGATGAAGCAGAAAAAACGCTTTAAACTTTCTAATGTAACGAATTTTATATTTTATTTTTTTATATTAGACATACTTAAAAATAATGTACATAAATAATAAATTTAATGCAAAATAAAGTATTAATAAAAACGAACAACTTCTTCCGAGTTATTTAAAGTGATACTCCTTACACACGGCGAAAAATTACCAATATGTTTCATATAAAAGAAATTTACATTTTGCTCTATTTTATATGCCTGAAATTTTTTTGACATATTAAAAAAATATTTTTTTCTGAATCCAAAAAGATGTTTAATATTTTTAATACTGAACTTTCAAATTTGACAAAGCAATTAATTTTAAAAAGGTTTCCTTTGAAAATCAAACTTTCAACTTGGCTACCCAAAGAAAAATGTGTGCAAAGATTAAGGTAATACGGGAGTTTAGTTAAATCAATAGACAAACAGTTGCAAAATTTGGAAAAATCGTCCTGAAAAAATAAGTTTTGTAGAGTCGTATGTGAGAATTGAAGAGAGCTTTTTATGCATAAAGTGTACGGAGCATTTATTCTTGAATTTATAACGTGACAGTACTGCTTAAAAAATTGAGGTTTAGCTTTAAATCTGAAGCACCAAACATTTTTTAATGGACCAATTTCTTTTATAACAGTGCTGTAGTGTAACATAAAATGAAATTTGAGCTTTAATTTTTCTTTTAAAAAATCAACATAGAAGTTGTTGTGTTCTTCAATCAAATTATCAAGTTTTGTTAAAATAGCTGAATTGAATTCGTCAAGGGTTACAATATCAATTATTTTTATAAAAATTATTAAAAATTGGTAAACTGTATCTGTATTTGGAATCAAGTCTCCAATGATGAGCAAAACAAAAATGTAAAAATGTTTTCCATCAATTGGACGCTAGCGGTTCCCATTCACAGTAACGTGCCGGTCTTGATCATCACGGATGAAGTACGGCCCAATGACGCCGCCGGCCCATAAACCACACCAAACCGTAATTTTTTTCGGGATGCAATGATGACTCATGGAGTACGTGTGGATTGCTGCCTGACCAATACCGCACATTTTGGTTATTGACGAAGCCATTCAGCCAGAAATGAACCTCATCGCTGAAGATGATTTTTCGATGAAAATCCGAATCGTTTTCAATTTGTTGCTCAGCCCAATTCACGAACATACGACGCTTCTGGTGGTCAAGCGGCTTCAGTTCTTGCGTCAATTTAATCTTGTAAGGCTGTAGGCCAAGATCTTTTCGCAAAATTCGCCACAACGACCTCACAGAGATACCCAACGCTTGAGAACGACGTGTGAGAAACACATTTGGGCTTTCTTCAACAATATTCTCGACACTACGGGCACTTCCTTGTCTCACTGGCACGGTAACATTTTGTTCTGTACCTGTGGATTCAAATTTTTCCACTAGACGCTCAATTGCTGATCTGCTAGGACGATTATAAATTGGACGTAGCGCTCTTAACGTTGAGGCCACTGACTCCGAATTTCGGTTGTAAATTTTAATAATTTCGACTCGTTGTTGGATCGTTTATCTTTCCATCATGAAATGGCAAACCTTACTGAAGAGAAATGTCAAAAGAGCGACAAAAATATGGCGTCGTTTGCTGTCCCTGTCGCTTAACTTTTGTAGCGTCCCTGTTGAAAAACCCGATAGTAGTAAGAGTAACCAATGGAGTGGAGATATTGCACCTCCCTGAGGGGTTCCTATTCATGATGTTAGATACAATAACCAAGGGATAAGATAATGGATAATAATTTTCTATAATCGTATCTGTGTACCCTAATTCTCAAGTACATTCTTAAAATCTTCAGCTTCTAAGTTATTAATGACAATATCGAAGAAGACTGCAACACCATACTGTATTGGAGTGCTTTCTAAAGCACCACCTCCTGAAGGGTTGTTTATACCGATTTGTCGGATATATGTTGCTTCGTATTATCTAGCATATAGCTATCTACATTGGTTTTAATATTGTTAGATGGTTAAGTGGATATGGTTAAAAAAAAAGTTGGAACCAAACACCCTACGTACATTATAAACATAAATCATTGCACCTCGAATATTATTATTTTAATCGTAAAATCTCAACAAATTCGTAACAAAAACATACGGTTATCTTTGCAGATTTAATTAAAAAAAAAATTCTATCTCATCCTAATAAACACAACAAACATGGAAATTATTTTTGCATTCACATGCACGTAGCTACCAGATACATTCTGATTCTGAATGCCGAATGGTATACCGTATACGCAAGAACAAGATACAACATCAACTACAAAAACAACAACCCTTAGATAATTTAATTCATTCGTTATGATTCACATTCACCTCAAACAGAAAATCGTACAACACAGTGGCCATGAGCAGAGCAAAGCATACTTACCTGGCGTAGGGGTTACCGTGATCATGAAGGCGGTTCCCCCGGGGCGAGGCTTGGCCATTGCACACTAGGCTGAGTTGACCTCCGCGATTATTCCTAATGCGAATAACTCGTGCGTGTAATTTTTGGTAGCCGGGGATGGCGTTCGCGCCGCCCCGACATTAATTAAATTGAGAAAGTGAAATTGAGTTGATACGAATAATTAGTTAGTTCATTTATTTACTAGCTTCAAATAGCTAATTATATCGTAATCGTTATCGTATACATGTTTGCATTACAGTTTTTTTTTTTTTTTTTATGTACAAGTTGTAAAATAGAAATTAGTGAAAACAAAGATGAAAAGTACGTAAACAATTAATAGGGAATGACTTTTTGTCTTGGAAATGCGATAGCTTCTTTTTTTAAATAAATAAATATTTGGTTTATTTTTAGCCTCATCCCTCCATTTCATTATATAATTTAAATCCTTTATAAATAAGAGAATTTTGCGTGTTACTCTTACTAGTCCTAAAATTATTAACATTTCTTAGGTTGTATGGCTGAACATCACGAATATATTGAAGAAGATAACTTAACAAATATTTAGGCATCATTTTATTTTTAATCTTATACACAAAAGTGACAACATTCATAACTAATCTTTGTTTTACAGAAAGCCAGTTCAACGCACATAATAAATAATTGATTGACACATATCGATTGCACTTTAAAATACTTCGCGTAGCCTTATTTTGTAACAATTGTAATCTTTGAATCAAACTATCATTACATAAAAATAAAATCGTTGAGCAATACTCAAAGTGAGGTTTCACTATAACATTAAATATATTAATTGCACTTAGTGTAGACTGTAGATATTTGATATCTTATTCTTTTTAGAAAGCCGATTTTTTTTAGCAATTTTTTTACAGATATAATCTACGTGTTTAGAAAAATTAAGTTTATTATCAATGACAACGCCTAAGTATTTTATTTCCTCAATTTGATCAATGATCTCACCATCAATTGACAATCTCAAATTATAATTTTGCCTGTTGTTTATCACCATTTGTTTTGTTTTCGAAATATTAAGTTTCAGTCTATTTTGTTTCAGCCACATATTAACTCGTTCCAAATCTTCTTGAAGTACTGCATGACTTTCATCTATATTATCTGCGGCTATATATATTACTGCATCGTCGGCAAAAAGAGCTAATTTAGCGTTTTGTAACACCCTTTGCATATCGTTTATGTAGATAATGAATAACAAGGTACCTAAAACAGTTCCTTGTGGTACACCTAGTTTCACTTCGATAGAGTCCGATTCAACTTCATCTAGTTTTACTATTTGAGTTCTATTAGAGAGATATGAGGAAAACCACTTTAACTCTTTATTTTGTATACCATATCGTTTGAGTTTATCTAACAAAATATGTCTGTCAATTGTTCTAAAAGCCCTTTTAAAGTCTAAAAAAACACAGTTTTTAATTTTTTTTATTGGATAACTCTTCTTTCCAGCTCGTAATTACTAAATTAATTGCACTTTCACACGAATGATTTATTATGAGTTGTAACGATGGACCTATAATTTCAAAACTGTCCAGGTATCTTCGAGTACACATGTAGTAAAAGTCTTTCTTATTATTTATATCTTTAAGAGCTATTCGGATATCTTCAATGGAAACAGTTTGAAATTGAAAAGAGAGATCATATTCATTAATGAAGTTAGTAAAACGTACATTTGTTATAGAGTTAGTAATTGAGGCGACGCTTTCAATAAAATAGTCATTAAATTTGTTAGCAATTACTCTTTTATCACTGTAGATATGGTTGTTGAATTGAATGTCACTAATATCACTTGATTTTGTATTTTTAAGAACATATTTTTTGAGATTTCTCCACATAGATTTTTGATCCGTAGAATTTTCAATTTTATTTTTTAAAAATATGCGTTTTGATTTTTTGAGTTCTGATTTATATTTGTTCCTTGCATTGTTGCTGATTTGTGTTTTGCAATTTTTTCTTTTCTTAGTTTTACATGTCGACTATCGAACCACTCCTTCTGGTTATCGGTAATGTGTGTTTTTTTTTTTTAGAAACATTGATACTGATTCTTCTATACCTTTTAAAAAAAGGTCCCCCATTATATTAACATCGCTGCAACCATTAATATTTTTAATTTTACTATTTACCAATGTATTAAAAAATGTGTTTTTATTGTAAATCATCTGAGTTATTATTGAAAATGAGGTGTGCATTGGTGCAATTGCAGTGAAATTAATAAAAATGGAAAGCGATTGCGCTTTTCAAGAGACAATCAGCCAGCCCTAGCGAAGCGAGGTATCCTATGGTCGTACTACACCAAACAAAACACTACAACAAATATAAAAATTTTTAAAATTCAATTAGAAAAATATTTTTTTTAAAAACGTCTTAATAAAAAAGTTTTTTATGCAGTCTTATTTGTTGTAAAATTGATATATACAAAAATTTTGCTTTAAAGTTGTAAACCCGTTTTAGTCAGTTTTATGGGACAAATACGGAAAGATGTATGATTTTGGATAGCTCAGATTAACAAAATGACGCTTATTTTTGACTGTGGGTAGTTTTGTTGTAAAAACGCATTTCTAACGTTAACTAGACCTGTTCAGCTTTATAATAAGTGGTCGAACATCAAAATCGGTCCAAGCATTAGCTGGGAATTCGATTCGCAAGTCATGGTAGACGTCCGAACCAATATAAAAAATTCTAAAATTCAACCAGAAAAATATTTTTTTTAAAAACGCCTTTATAAAAAAAGTTTTATATGCTGTCTTATTTGTTGTAAAATTGATATATACAAGTGTAAACATGTAAAATGGATTGATTTTAATCCTTATGCGCAATCACTTTTAACAAGAAGAGAACACAACACATTTAACGACTACTATCGCATTTAGCAATTTTGCGTAAGATACATAAATGAAAATTTCCCATAATGCTTTTCTAAAGGCGGGCTGAAGTGATTGTCAGTGTGGTAGTATTTCCCCTCAGCTAGTCAAAAATCAATTGACTTGGTCAGGTTACCAAGTTTGAGTTTAAAAGTTTGTTTTATTATTTGTTTTTGTCATTGGTTATTGATGAAATAGACATATATGGATCTTCAATATAAATGTTTCACTGCAGAATATAAAATTAAACATTTTTGCATTTCTATTACTTCGTTCTATACCATATTGAACGATTTTAAGTTTTATTGACAACACTTTTTAGGTTCTAAACTGTATAGCTGTGGTCACACTAATTACGTAGGCATACTTGCAGTTTTAAAGGCGTACTGTAGTTGAATTGTCAAAACTTATTCAGTTCCATCTTTTTTTTATAAAAAGGGTGTTGGCGTGTGCAAAAAAAAAATAAAATAAAAATAAAATTTTAAATTACACAATGGGAAAACATTACCATAAGTGTTTGGCGTGTGGGCAAGAGGAGAAAGAAAACGTTGGTGTAAAATATTTTCAAATACCGGAAAATAGTGAGAGGTAAGCAATATTAAAAAGTTTCAGCCACAATTATAAGGCCACATTATACTTCTTAAATTTTTTAGAAAAGCAAAGTGGTTTAATTGCATCAACAAACAACACTTATTACATAATCCAATTTCGAAGGATTTTATGATCTGCGAGAGACATTTCTCGAAAGATTTGTATGGCAAGTCAAAGCTGCGCCTAAAATGGTCGGCAATACCTGATTTAAACATTTTGAAAAATATTGCCAATACAACAGAAGGTAAACTTTAACCTTAGTTGAAAATGAGGTAATATTTATGAATTTTTGGTTTGTTAGGTAATGAAAATCCTGAAGTAACGTCAAACAAAGCAGAGGGGTCTAAACCTTTTGCTATTAATGAAAAAAGGAAAATAATGAAAATAAGGAATTCCTCATCAAATTTTATGTTCGAGTTAGAGTTTATCACATAATTAAACAGTTTAATAAGGATAACAAAAAAACAAGCAACAAAAAAAAATATTTAAGTGTGGCACACTTGTGAACATAATATTATAAAATGTTTAATAAAAAATAATTTCAAATTGATTTTTTCTCTTTTTTAATGCCAAACCCTGTGTCCCATTTCGAAAAAGTTCTACTCCTCTTCTATCTCTCTTTCACTGCAAGACTTTCTTATTGCCGTCTATTTCTCGTGTATGTGTGGCATAGCGTTACTTCAAATTATAAAATCGTCGAGAGTGTCCCTACTCAAGGAATATTTCTCCGTCATTTTTCAACGCATCCCGGCGAATTGTGTTGAAGTGCGTTAATGTGCTTTTTCGTGCAATTTTTGACAGCTAAGTGCAATTCTTTTTCCGATTACCTCCGACACAAATTCTTCGCGAAATTTATTTACGAATTGTAGTGAAGTGATTTTTCTCCGATGACACATACCTCGAATGGAATCTGATCCTCCGACGAAGTATGCGTTGCGGAAAATGGTCCGCTCTGACGGATAGAAGCAGTGCACTTCTGCAGAAGGAATGACATTTTAAATCCGAATACAGCTCGAATTTGCTCTGCACATTTTACTGCGGAGGATATTGAACGAGATTTACAATTTGAATTGGGTAAATTTATATTTTCGTTGCTTACAGGACTTTGCAAAAATAATGGATTCAAGTTGAAGAAAGGAATTGTTCCGAAATTCCATCCCCAAACAACAGCTATCCCTTCATACCGTGACACCAGGATGCGGCAAATGAAATGATTTCAACCCTTTTACCAGTCAAACCCGTTCCTAATGATGAACCTGAGGCTATCGCGGATGAGAGTCATCCAATTGATTCAAACAACATTGAAATCATTCCAGACTGTGTTAAAGAATTAAACCAAACTATTATGATCTTAAAACAGGAGATGTAAGTTTCTCTTATAGCGTATAACAATCCACATAAAAATAATAATGCAAACCTTAAGTGAAGACTGAAAGGAGGAGAAATCCCTGACTCAGGCGTAGGAAATGACCCACGTAAAACAAATACTTTCTCTCCTAAAGAAGCTACAAACGTCAGAATTCGAACGACTTAATATGGAGAAGTGATTACAAGAAATATTTACAGCAGGTAAAATAATTGATTAAGTATGTAAGTAGAAGATATATGAACCCAAATTACTATAACCTTAGGTCAGGTCAATCAAACAAAAGAATGGCATAAAACGTATTCAGTGGTCTGAAGCGGATATAGCGCAATCTGTTATGCTTTTTACGACATGCGCAAACGCGTACAAACTATTAAGGAAACAAAAATGTTCCCTTCCTGGTGTACGAACATTGCAAGGTTGGGCACACAAAGTGGACATTTCACCTGGGATAATTGAACCGGTAATAAGGATTCTGTCGGCAGCAACGCAACTTGACGAAGCGCAGAAAATTTGTGTTCTAAGTTTCGATGAAACGAAAGTTCGAAAAGTTTTCTGCTACGACAGGTGACAGGTCCTCAGTTAGCAGATTAGCTCCCGCTAATTTATGTACAGGTGGCAATGTAAAGAGGTAAATATGAGTTCTTAAGTGAGGTACTGAATCTAATTTTTTATTACCTCCCGTAGGACTAATCGCAAAATGGAAACAGCCTGATTTTTATACATATACAGGGTGTCCGCCGGCAAGGTATACTACTTTGTTTGTTTATAATTTTTGATTAAATGAAAGAGATAAATGTTTTATTTAATGTCGGCAATTATTTATGCAATGGAGTCTCACAAATGCCAGCCCTTTTGAGCACATTTTTGATTAAATTCTCACACATTTCACGCGGTTTTTCATTAATTTCACCACGAATATTTTATTTGAGTTGCTCAAGCCTTTCTGGTTTGTTTGCGTAAGACTTGCTTTTCAGATATCCCCACAAAAAGAAGTCCGGAGCAGTTAAATCAGGCGACCGTGGAGGCCAGTCAACATGACCATTTCTTGAAATAGCTTGTTGTGGAAAGAGGTCGCGCAGTAATTCCATTATAATCCTGTCTTTATGCGATGTGGCACCGTCTTGTTGAGACCACATGTTAATCAAGCCCAAAGCATGCAGTTGTGGCAGTAAAAAGTTTTCAATCATATCACGATATCGCTCCCCATTCACAGTTACCGTTACGCCGTTTTCATTTTCAAAGAATTAAGGTCCAATGATTCCTCCTGACCAAATTGCACACCAGACTGTAACTTTTAATGGATGCAAAGGTGACTGATGAATAATTGGAAAGTTTTCCATTGTCCAGAACCGACTATTCTGTTTATTCACATATCCATTCAAATGAAAATGTGCTTCGTGACTGATTATGATTTTTTCATGAAAATCGGGGTTGACATGGGCCAGCTGTAACATCCTATTGGCATAGGTACGGCGGCGTAATTGGTCTTATGGAAGAAGCTCTTGTGTCAACGGAATATTAAATGGAAACAAATGCAAATCCTTGTGCAAAATTGTGGCCAAAGTTGTTCTTTGATGACCAAGCTCTTGGACACGTCGTCAAATTGAGGTTGATGGATTGTTTTTAAACACTTCCTTGAACAGCAGTAATGTTTTCAGCCGATCTTGTGGTCCATGCTTGGGCCTATCACCTACAGACCCTCTTTCTTCGAAATCGTTCACTACACGATAAATAGTGCGTTTTGTTGGCACGTTGTTTCTCCCAAAAATTTCACGTAACTTTCTCATCGTCACAGTAATCGATGATTGATTTTGATAAAATGTTTGAACGACTAAAACACGTTGGTTTATCGAATATGTTTCCATAATAAATTTGCCACGTGTCTACTTCCCGATTGCCAAATAAAAACTGTCAAGACTAATGTTTACCAAAATGGCGGCAAGACAAAGTAGTATACCTATACCCTACGGATATACCCTGCGGATACCCTGTATGGGTGATGCAATTGGTAAATTTTGTCCTATAAGGCAGTAAAAGATAAACTACTACTAAAAAAGACAAAATAATTGTGATTTTTATTAACAATTACCAGTTCCATGTGGTTCCATAGTGTAGCGGTTATCACGTCTGCTTTACACGCAGAAGGTCTCCAGTTCGATCCTGGATGGAACCAGATTGGAGTAATTTTTTTTTTGATTTCTCTTTTATACCCTACCTTATGGAAGACATACATATAATATTTCTACAAGCTGACCAGACTGGGCATGCGTAAACCCATGCTATATATGATTTATGAAATGCTTATGGGAAAGAAGTTCGTTGTCAAATGTGGCAACGTAACTTCGAGTAAAGTCTTTGAAATTAAAAACGGTTTACAACAGGGGGCGGTGAACTCCCCGATATTGTTTAACATTTATACAAGTGATCTTGTAGGTTCTCTCAGACACGCTATAGCGTACGCAGATGATCTAGTAGCGTACAGATCAGGTCCGAAAATCGAGGTCATCAACACACTTTTGCAACGTGACTTCGATCACATTAAGGGATATTGCGATGATTGGAAATTGAGGATCAATTTCCAAAAAACCGAAACAATTCTGTTTAGGACCCCAGTGCAGAGGGCTTCTTACGATACTAGAAAAAAACTGGAAAAAATTTTGTATCATGGGACAGCATGGACGGCCGTTAGCGGTGAGAAGTGAAGTCAAATACCTTGGCATCTGGCTTGATAAGTTTCTGTATTTTAACAAAAATGTGGATGCTTGTCTGGCCAGGGCTAAGGGGGCTTATGCTCTGACAAGGCGATTGTTTCAAAACAGTCAACTTGATTCAAGGGTGAAAGTCATTTGCCACATGGCCCTCATAAGGCCGATCATCGCTTACGGTTATCCCGTGTGGTTCAATGTATCACCATCCTACATGGAAAAGATACGGCTGTTTGAGAGACGTTGTCTCCGATCCTGCTTAGGATTGTACCGATCGCCGGACTCCGAGTACATAAAATATTATCGCAACGAGGTTCTATACAATGGGGCTCAGTTGAATAGAATTCACAATTTCCTGATTAAGGTGACGCGAAGGCACGCTGCAAGGGCGATGGCTAGCGACAACAGCCTGATCTTTGAGGCTTATTATCCCAATGATTTATACATGGAGAGCACGCTCATATCGGACTTTATTCCACCAGAGGCATTCATTTACATCGATTCGTTAGGGTTAGTACAAGACAGGAACGGTATCCCGGTTTTATACCACCGCTATCGTGACGCGCGGGACAAACGGCTAATCCGCGACGGGTACGTCGACAATGCTCCGGAGCTCCTCCGCTTTAGCACGGCGGTATCGGATCGCAAAACAGCGCACTGAATTCTGGTGGCTATATGAGGAAGGTGATTCTGCACTTCCTCAGGACTTTGCGGACTTTTAGTCCAACTCCATAGGTAAGATTTTAAATTAGGAACAAGGTCTGGGGCGGGCTTGTGCACCATATTGGCGTACCATATGGTTGAACGCAGGCTGCCGTGGGACTTAAAGACGCAATCAGGATGGCGACCCCTCGGGACATGCGCAACGAGGGCTCGCCACCCCGATTATAATTAAGTTAGGTTTAAGTAGTTAAGTAGTCTTAAGTTAGGTTTAAGTAGTCTTAAGTTAGGCTTAAGTAGTTTAAGTAGTCTTAAGTTATATATAATCTAGAATAAGCTTTTATATAAAACAAAAAAAAGTCACTAAACAAAGTTTTAAATTTTTTCTATGTAAATTAAAATTAAATATAAAACCAAAAACCGACAAATCTAAGCCTAAAGGCAAAATAAACAGCTAAATATAAGCTTACAGCGCCCACTAAGGGCCGATAAGTTAGATTAAGTAAACCAGTTATTGATAAGTTAGATTTAAGCATTTTTGTGTAGTAGTTAGTTAATATTTAAAGTAAATAAAAAATGAGTTTAAAAGTTAAAAAATCACGTCTGCTTTACACGCAGAAGGTCTCCAGTTCGATCCTGGATGGAACCAGATTGGAGTAATTTTTTTTTTGATTTCTCTTTTATACCCTACCTTATGGAAGACACACATATAATATTCGTGCTCCACTTACGGATCCTACGCTGTCACAGCTGACATTTATATTTCCTTATAGCTTGCTCTATTAGTTTCGTAACAAAAAAATCGAACCGGAGATTTTAAACAAACCCTAACCCTGATGATAGAGAATTCCGAAAATGAGTATCTCGAAATTCGGTCGTTCGTCGGTATGTCGCTCTGTCAGTCTGTCGGTTTATGCACGTATCTGAAATATCATCAATTTTATGAAATATTTGTGTAGTTAAATAAAATTGAAATTCAATGTAAATATATTGGTCACATAGTCTTATAATTGAGTTTAGCCTGAAAGTCTTTTAACGGAATTTTCAAGTTTTGGCCAACAACCAAAATTCCCTGTTCTCTTACGCATGTATATTTTGCCCTTAAATTCGGAATTTTAAGTTCGTACAATCATAATTCAAAGTCAAACTCAAAAGTCCTGCAGCTCACTTCTTGTTTTGATTAGGTGGAACAATGTTCTCTAAGGCCGTGTGTCAATTGCGTTAAAATTTTAGTCAGTGGATAATTTTTGACAATAGTATGGTGCAGAAAAGTCAAAAATTAAACAGTTGATAAAATTTAACCCTCTTTTTAACGCAATTGACACACGGCCTAAGGGCAACTTTTTCTGTCAAACAATAACTTCCTTACTTCGCAGCAAATTACATTGTTGATTTTTTTTCATGAAAGAATCTAACCAGCTGTACTTTTTAAGAAGATTTTTTCCACTTTGTCTGGAATCGTGTTACTATCACGGATTTTTCAGAGATCTCGGACGGATCTGTTAGTGGGATGCTCTTATTTATTTCAGAAATATCAGCAAAGGTTAGAAGTGGTAGCTTGCAGATAAATATTTGTCACTACTAGGCAATTGATTTCGATTCTTTGCCATCTTACTTCATCGCAATCTGCTTCATACAGAGGAAGGATTAAAAAATCAATTGTGAGTTCACACGCTGTAGAAGTGAAACTGTATTCGATGGCATAGTAATGGTTACGCTAAGAACCATGACACAACGAGGAGGCGAAGGATAGGAATGCTATATATAAATGCGTTTTATCTCATTCTCTCATAGCCTAAAGAGTATAAATTTATTTTTAGGTGTCTGTTTTTCGTTACTCATTTTCGTTTCATAAAATCCCATTTACACCGCCCAAAAAGAAGTTTGACTTCAAAAATTAATAAGTTCTTCTTTCTTCAGCTTTAATCTGTATCCCACTCAGTGTTGGACCGTTGTAAAGGACCTGGTTGGGATAATATTTTTTGTAGTCAGAGTCTGGTTCTTCTACGTATTCTAAAGCAGTTTCTTAGACACTATTTCTCAAACACCCAAATCCTTTCCATTTGAGATGGGGATGGGGAAGTTTTGAACCACCCCGGACATCCATAGATAATAAGCATCGGTCTGATGAGGGCCATGTAGGGAATCAACTTTACCCACCTGAGAAAACGACTCATATAAAACAATCGTCTTAGGCCAAATGCTTCCCTAGCTTTCGTCAGAGCAGCATCTACAATACCGAAACATAGAAACTGATCTAGCCAGAAGCCAAGGAACTTTACTACAATTTTACTCGCCATTGGCTGTCGGTTTGGTCCAGCGATCATCAGCTTGCGTCAGTTCTTTTTCATATCACCATAGGCCTTAGACAAGACTGCCCTTCCAGTCATCACAATATCTTTGAATTTTGTCGAGGTCCCGCTGCAAAAAAATTCGAATGATCTCGACAGTAGGGGCTGAAGGGAATCGGCGAGCGTACCGCTCCCTGTTGCAGACCACTTTTAATGAAGAATTCTGTGGTAGAAGTTACGGTGACACTTTTGACTACAAACGCTTAACCGGTCCGCCTATCATGAAGCATATATAGCAGTGGTTTACATATGCCTAGTCTGGTCAGCTTTAGATATAGACCCTCTAACCATATGGTATCGAAAGCCATCTTTAAATAATCTAGGCAATGGCTTTGTTACGTTGAATATCAGAGACCAGTTCAGAGGTGGCATGAACAGTGTCATGTCGCGCCATAAAACCAAACCAGGTCTCTTATTATCTTATTGTCCTTAGACCACTTGAACAGAGCTCGATTGAGAATCTTTTCAAAAACAATACTTATAACTGATTACTCGGTAAGAATCTTATCGATAGGAAACTATCCGGATTGGAGTTATCCTTCCCTTTTTCAGGAACCACCGCGGTCATCCAGCGCACTGGATAATATGCATTTTCAGCGTGTTGTCAAACAACAGAGAAAAAACGTAACGGATATACCATCGACTCCTGCTGACTTATATTTCTTTATGGAATCGAAGATGAACTGGAGTTCCATCTTCGAGACAACCAAGGGCCAAGTTTTCGTAATTGAATCGGGTGAAGCCGCGGTTGTCAGATCGCCATTGCGTTATGTCGATTCGGAGATAGACATGATGGAGCAGGGAAATGTTTTGCTGGAGGAGGTTTGGGCTAATGCCATTATTCACCTTGTACTTTTCCTGAGACCGAAGATTATAAAGTCATACAGATGACGCACTGAGAACAAAAAACAGAAACTCTAACTCACCAGCTTAATGGTACGTGCACACCGCCCGCACGTACCATTAAGCTGTTGAATAAAAGTTTCTGTTTTTCGTGCACACATGAAAAACGACATCCAAACAAAAGGCGGGTTGTGCCAGTACGACCCGCCATAGAACAATTTTTCTTGTATGCAGTGCGTCATCTGCATGACTTTATAATCTTTTGCTGAAACACAGCCCTCACCGCCTCCACTTTCTCCAAAGGATCTTCAATTACAAAAAAATTTCATCAAAGATGGCTTCTTCCGGATCGATTAGGTATTGTTATCAAAAGTAGTATTTTGTCAGTTGTGATCTTTCTTCCTAAATATCTTATTAATTTGTGGATACAAATAGTAATTTCGTCCCGAACTTTGTTATTCAAAAACAACCGATAGTTCTCCTTGATAAATTTGTTGATGTTTTTGATCGACGAGTTAAGTGTTGCAAGAATAAATTGCAGTCTACCAAGTCTTCCAAAGGGAGTACTACAATACAACACCTGTGCAGCAAGCAATTTGCTACTATACTACAGAGCGGATCTTGTGAAGTCTGCTTTTACACGTTGATCACATGGGGGCAAAAGAGAAAGAAAGTTCGAAAAGTTGAGAGGGAAAATATTTTGCCCTTCGAGTCGTGGGTAAATTTTTCAGTGACTCTTTTTGACGTTTTCTTTTCACTTTCCTTATTTTTATCGTTATGTTGCTTCATATTATTTCGTTGCTTGGATAGTCGGTTTCGCTACGTCTGCTTTTGCGCATAGACTCTTGAGAAAAAAGTCGCAGTGTGTGAAGCTGAATAAAAGTGGAATGTCAAATTTTAGTCAAGACAAAAAGTCGCAGGTGTAAAAGCGTGAGACTCACGAAAGAAAATAACAAAAGAGAACTTCGAAAAAATTCATGACTCAGGAGTCAACGTGTAAAAGCAGACAAAGAGATTATTTTGTCACGATTCTCGCAATGCCATCTATTGACGAATGTATGTAATTCTCTTTCCACCTCGATCGTCATTATTTTACAATTTCCGGTTGGAAAGATCAATGGAATGTGCCGTCAATTCACTCAACAAGCGATGTTGGTACTCGGCCTTGAGTTGTATATCAATATTTATAGAAGCTGCCAAGTGTAAGCATACCATAACATGAAATACTGAATACATATTGAAATACGAATAACTTTGTAAATTTCCATCAAATCAAATGTCCGAATATAAAAGTAGGCATTCCTCAAGTTGGTTGTCTCTAAGCTTGTATATCGGTTCAGACAGTCAATTTACATGTGGTTCCATAGTGTAGCGGTTATCACGTCTGCTTTACACGCAGAAGGTCTCCAGTTCGATCCTGGATGGAACCAACATGAGTTTTTTTTTTAAAATTATTTTCTTTGCGCGAAAAGCTTTTTTAGTCGATGAAGTCGTAAGCTTTGTTGGTGAGGTCTCCCCTCCATTTCCATGTCTCTTCGTTGTAAATACGTTCGAGCATGATGTAACTTCAGATTAATTTTCAAAAAGCAAACTGTTTTCATTAATATTTATGTTGACTGAATGGCAATATTCTTATAAGTGGGAAACAAATTAGCCGATGAGATATATTTGGTATCCGCAATCTCATACCATATTTCATCTCGAACATATAAAGCAGTTCAATGTACGAGTATTTGTTGGGTGCGTTCGTGTAAACAGAAGGGTGGTTTCATTCTTGGTATGTTGACAAAAGAAGTCTAACATGTGATAATAAAAATGTTAAACGTGAATGAGATAAACAATTGTTGTAACCAATGGGGGTATTGACTTTTATGTGACGAAAAACATGACTGAAAATTAAAAAGACTACAATGGGTGTGGTTTATGTTTTTCTTTTGGAAGAATACGACTGGATAAAATGGACTTGGCTTAAAACCTTGGTTACTATCTATAACCATCTCTTGAATTCCACAAAATTTGGCGTTCTTTTTTCTTGATTCTAAACAGTATAAGGGCTGTAATGTACCGTGTACAAAGATTCGTCTAGATAAAGGTGATCCTATAAAGGTCGAATATTGTGCATGTTAGGAGAAATTGCCCTCCACTCGTGATGATCTGACAAACTTGGAATTTGAGAACATTAAACGGGAGAGGTGCAAGCGAACAACTAGCGCAAGTCCTAAACTGCTACAAAGGAGACATTACTGCCCTCGAGGAAATACGATGGGATGGGCCGGGCAAAAAGAGGATGAAAAACTGTGACATCTACTACGGACCGTGTTATAGTGAGCAGAAACAGCAACTATTCGGATGCGAATTTGTTATAGGTGCCAGACTTGGGCAAGAAGTCCTATGTTTGCCAGCTGCAGGTGAAGACGATAGCTGGGCTCTATAGGCAGAGAAGAAGGGAAGAACACCGGCTCTTCAGAAGGAAGGAAAAAGAGCAAGAAAAGCCCGCGATTGAGGTTACTGAGAGGTGCCACTCCAGCAACGATATTCACAAGTTCTCCCAAAGTGTAAAACGTCAAAGCCAAAGATACAAGGCTCGAACAGAATCCTGTCGAGATGAACAAGGAAATATCGTAGTTGAGACACAGTCGATGCTGAGGATATGGAAGAACCACTTCTGCAGACTGTTAAACAGCGATGACGAACAGCATTCCGCTATCAGGCAGAACGAACCATTCAATATTGGCAACGACAGCGAAAACTGCCAACCACCCGACCTGAGTGCAGTGAGGTTAGCAATATCTAAACTGAAGCTTAATAAGGCTGCCGGAAATGACGGCCTTCCCGCCGAGCTTTATACAGCCGGCGGAGATGACTTAGTAAATAACATCCACCAACTCATAAGCCGAATCTGGTCGGAAGAAAGTATGCCTGAAGAATGGAACCTCAGCATCTTTTGCCCGTGAGAACTACAGAGGCATAAGTCTCCTCAACATCGCCTACAAAATCCTATCTGCCGTAATATGTGAACGCCTAAAACCGTTTACCAACAACCTGATTGCCCCTTATCAGTGTGGTTTTCGGCCAGGAAAGTCCACAACCGATCATATCTTCACACCTCGGCAGATCCTGGAAAAAACCCAAGAAGTCCAAATCGATACCCACCACCTATTCATCGATTTCAAAGCCGCATACGACAGCATTTATAGATACGAACTATACAGAGCCATGTCTAGTTTTGGTATACCGCCCAAACTCGTCGGTTTGTGTAGGATGACGATAAAGAATACTCGCTGCTCCATCAGGGTCAGAAGCGTCCTCACCGACACATTCGATACCAAAAAAGGATTTAGGCAAGGCGATGCGCTGTCATGTGAATTCTTCAATCTGATTCTTGAGAGGATTGTGCAAAACTCACGAGCCAACACTAGAGGCAAAATTTTCCAAAAATCGGTGCAACTTGCTAGCATACGCCGACGATATTGATATCATTGGTAGGACCCAACGTGATGTCATAGCCACGTTTGCTAGTATAGAGAAGGAAGCGGCAAAAATGGTTTTAGCAGTAAATGAGTGCAAGACGAAGTATATGCAGTCAACACGAAAGGGCACACAACATCGACGAATTGGACAGAACGTCACCATTGACAGATATAACTTTCAGGTAGTACGGGACTTTGTCTATCTCGGCTCCGCTATTTACTCTGACAACAACATCTCGTCAGAAATCAAACGAAGAATTACTCTTGCCAACCGCTGTTTCTTCGGGCTAAGAAGGCAATTCAGTAGTAAAGCCCTCACTCGAACTACTAAGGAGATCTTATATAAGACCCTTAACATCCCGGTCCTGCTCTACGGCGCTAAAGCATGGACCGTCTCAAAAGCATATGAAGAAATCCTTGATCGATTTGAGAGGAAAATTCTTCGAAAAATCTTCGGTCCCGTTTGCGTTGACGGGCTATGGAGACGAAGATTCAACCAAGAACTATACGACCTGTACAGCGACATGCCCCTGGTAAAAGAACTCCGCATTGGATGCTACGACATGTGGAACGAGTGGACACCAATACTCCGGCTCGCAGCGTATTCGATTCCCAGCCAGACATCGGACGCAGTAAAGGAAGACCTCGCTTTAAGTGGCGCGCACAAGTAGAAACCGACCTCAACCAACTTGGAGTGCGCAACTGGAGGCAGTTAGCTAAGGACCGGGCTAATTGGAGAGGCATGTTGGTTCGGGTTCGAAAACCGTTGTCATCAACATACTTTTGCAACGTGACTATGATCACATTAAGGGATATTGCGATGATTGGAAAATGAGGATCAATTTCCAAGAAACCGAAACAATCCTGTTTAGGACCCCATTGCATAGGACTTCTAGCGATACCAGAAAAAAAGTGGAGAACGATGTGTATCATTGGACTGCTTGGAAAGCCGTTGGCGGTGAGAAGTGAAGTCAAATACCATGGCATCTGGCTTGACAAGTTTCTGTATTTTAACAAAAATGTAGATGCTTGTCTGGCCAGGGTTAGGGGGACTTATGCTCTGACAAGAAGATTGTTTCATAGCAGTCAACTTGATTCAAGGATGAAAGTAATTTGCTACATGGCCCTCATAAGGTCGATCATCGCTTACGGTTGTCCCGTGTGGTTCAATGTGGCACCAGCCTACATGGAAAAGATACTGGTGGTTGAGAGGCGTTGTTTTCGATCCTGCTTAGGATTGTACCGAATGCCAGACTACGAGTACATAAAATATTATCGCAATGAGGTCGGTTGCTGTACCTAAAGTTATGCACAACATCTTGAATTTCTTCAAATTTAACGAACACAAGAAAAAGTGACTCCCCGAAGTTAGTTCGACACCACCCATAGAGTAAGTCTCCACTACATCCAAAATCTTTCCTATCACTCTCGATCCCCTTCTCGCTCGAGCTGTGGTTACATATAAAGGGTATCCAATCCTTAGTGGTTAAGAAAATTTAATTAGGTACAAGGTCTGTGGCAGGGCGTGTACACTATATTGGGTAACAATATGATTTCATGCATGCTGGTCTGTCGGAAGAAGACTCAATCGGGATGGCGACCACTCGGGGCATATGCAACGAGTGATTGCCATCGCGATTGTATATAAGTAAGGTTTAAGTAGTTTAAGTAGCCTTAACTAGTTGAAGTTAGCTTTAATCTAGATTAGGTTTTCTATATAAAAACATAAAATCGTCACTCCTCAAAGTTTTTTATTTACGTTTTCTTTGAAATTGAAAACATATACTTAAAAATAGAAACAAGATAAAATTAAGCCGAAAAGCTGAATAAAACTGTTAGAGAAAGGCTTCCAGCGCCAGCTTTGGGCCGATATGTTAGATTTAAGCATTTTTGTCTAGAATTAGGTTAACAACGGGTGATCCAAGTAGAGATACTTTTTTCAATAGCCTTTTTTGACAGATCACGTGTGAGTCGTGTCATGCTGTCATGTTATTTTTGTTTAGTATTGTTTGGCATTTCATAATGGAAAGACTTACGCGTGAACAACGTTTACAAATTGTTCAACTTTATTATGAAAATTCACGTTCTGCGAGGAATGTGTTTCGTGCACTTCGCTCAACTTATGGTCAACATAATCGGCCTACTGAGCGTACTATTCGCAACACCATCACCCATTTTGAGACCCAGCATTCATTATTGGATAATATTCGACCGAATAGACCACGTCCAGCACGCTGTGAAGAAAATATAGCGGCCGTAGCTGAGAGTGTACACGAAGACCGTGGAGAGTCGATTCGGCGCCGTTCGCAGCAACTCGGACTGACGTATGGAACGACTTGGCGCATTTTACGTCAAGATCTTAAATTGAAAGCGTACAAAATACAGCTTGTGCAACAACTTAAGCCGCTCGACCTTCCCAAGCGACATCGCTTCGCTCTATGGGCTCTTGAAAAGTTCCAAGAAGATCCGACGTTTTCGAGGCAAATTTTGTTTAGCGATGAGGCCCATTTCTGGCTCAATGGGTATGTAAACAAACAAAATTGCCGCATTTGGGACAAAGAGCAACCTGAAGAGATTGAAGAACTGCCACTTCATCCAGAACAAAACAGCGGTTTGGTGTGGTTTGTGGGCCGGTGGAATCATCGGTCCATATTTCTTTAAAAATTATGCCGGTGCGAACGTAACCGTCAATGGCGACCGTTATCGTGCCATGATAACCGACTATTTGATGCCTGAAATTGAAGCTCGTGATCTCGGCGACATTTGGTTTCAGCAAGACGGCGCCACTTCCCACACATCGCATCAATCAATGGACTTATTGAGAGAACATTTCGGTGAGCACATAATTTCACGTTTTGGGCCGGTCGATTGGCCACCAAGATCGTGTGATATCACACCGTTAGACTTTTTCCTGTGGGGATATGCAAAGTCAAAAGCTAATGCCGACAAACCCGCTTCGATTCAGGCCTTGGAGGAAAACATCACGCATGTCATTCGCCAGTTACCAGTCGAAATGCTCGAACGAGTAATCGAAAATTGGACTCAACGGATGGACCATCTGCGACGTAGCAACGGCCAACATTTGATAGACATAATCTTCAAAAAATAAATGCCAAAGAATGTTCTTTCAAATAATAATAAACATTCTCCATTAAATTTGAATTTTCTGTTTTTTTTTCTTTAAAAAAGTAGGGAACCTCGAAATGGATCACCCTTTATATAAAGAAAATAACAAATTAATTCAAAAGTTAAAGGCTCATAAATATGAAATAATGCACACTATTTGTCACCCTGTATAGCATGTCACTCAACGTTATCAAAACTGAAACTCGAGTGAAACATTATACTACTTACTCACACTCATACTCAACTCGATATCTTTGTTATCTTCCATTTTCTCATTCCGCATTCCGCACATTTCTCTAGAAACCGAACGTATCGCAATCGTAACACCCCTAAATGCACTCTGTGTGCATTTATCAGCTACGTACTAGATTAACTCAATCCAAACAACGCATTCAACTCATTCCACATCGCAAACTCAACTCGACTGACTGAAATCATGCAGCAGTAACCAGCACCAGCCTCACATTGTTCTCACACTCTTACTCAACCTAAAATCGAAATCACACTCCAAGTTTGTCAGCGAATTCCCTTCCCAGCAGTGCAGCAGTTTGAGTTTTGTCGTCGATCGTTGATCGTCTAAAAATAATACACGCATCGCTTTTGCGTATAAAATTTCGTGTCCAAAACGTGAAAATAAATTTCACGAAACAAAATCTTTTTTTTTTAATTAAATTTGTGCGGTGCAAAAGTGCTAGTGCGGGATCTGTTAGTTACTCAAGTGTAAACGACTGAAAACCCCCCCAAATCCTAAGCGTTACCAATGTAGCCCATTCGCGTATCTAACACGAGCAGTTTGTAGTTGTTTCGTGTTGAATAGATTTTTTTTTTGTTGTTTCTTTTAATTTTCTATGTGAATTTGGTTTCCAATTTAATTCAAAACAAAAATTTAAAAAAAAAAAGTTCTTCTCAAAAAAAAAAAAACCATTAACTTGGTGTACGCCGAAAGCAGGTCACAGGTTTTGAGTGAATTTCCGGTAAGTATCCATATTAGTCTGCGTCAGTTCACTGCTGGTACAGATCTGTCAAAAGTTCATAAAACTCATTTCGCAATATTACTCATTTCGAAAAGAGGGTGCGAATGCGAAATCGTCCAAAGGTTACACAGGTAGACGCATGGTCTATCGGTTTAGATGTATCTATTCTATGATCAGGTTGACAAGCAGCTGTTGTCAACTAGAGTTCACGTGGTGGCGTGTGATTCATTCGAAAATTTACAAAAAAATATCTCGAATGCCTTAGAATTGGGTTGTTTGTGTGTTGGGAAAGTTCCTAAAATGTGTTGCGTTGGCGAATTGATTGATGGTCTCCAATTGAACTTTTTGACAGTCGTCTCGTTTCAATTATGTTCTTGTTTTGATGTTTCATTTTGTTATCAAGAGGGCCCGTTGAAGTGAGGGGTGGCGGGAACTAGGCGCCGATAGATTTTAAGTGACTTAATACGACGTTTTCATAATCTCTATGCAGTGTTTTATCAATGAAATACTGACGCTGATAAGGCATGCACATGCTGATGGTGAAGTGTCAACTTTGTGAAGTCTTGTTGCTAGGCGGTCAAGTCACGTAAATTTTGCATACCTACACACGTTAACGTGGAATCGTCTGTCTTAAATATTCAGCACATAGTGAGATGAGCTTGAATATATTTGTAAAAGTAAAACTTAAATGGCTGTCTAGAGTCGAAGTCGATTAGACTTTGTTACCTACAAACAGGCTACTGGAACGTGACGCTAAGATTTAAACAATTCAACATTTTCTTGTAGGTTAGGTTTTTCAGTAATCTGTCAATTTATAAATCACCCAATTATATACCGCTGTTGAAAAATACGCTGTTGCGTTTTACTGCCCTTAATTTCAGGAATTTTTATTGTAGCTATGCTGTCAGTATCAATTTTGTGTTATCAGTTTGCGATACCGGTTTATCGCTGAGCAGGTGATGGATACATGTTTATTTGATTACCGATTAATTAAAAAAAAACCACTCACCAGCAATTTGAAATGCGTGACTGTTATGAATAACTCATGCCGATTGATCGATCCATCAACGGAACGAAGTAAATGATTGGTTTTGCTCATAATTTGACCACTAGGGTATAAAAATAGTGTTCGACTTGAGTTAATGTAATCGATTCGTTGAAAGTTCAAAAACCTCAGCAATATACCGGAAATGTCAATACAAATATAGAAATTTTAAATTTTTTCACCATACATTTTTTTATGATCTCCCACTGTCAAAACATCAGGCCAGGCTTCCCATTTGGGCCCAAATAAAACTTCACGGTGGAACAAATTTCTTTATTAATTGGTAAAAATTATTAATATTATAAAACAATAAAGCAACAAAAAGAAATATGTATGCTTTGTTGAAAAAAAACGATCCTTAAATGGGAACGCTCTGCTTAAGCAGTATGAAAAATTTCGAAAGATTCTCTTTCAACGCATAAGTTTTGCACACACTTTTTGCATTAGGTACCAACTTGCTTTCTTATGTAACATGGTACATCTTAGTTGCTGGGATATTTTTTTTTTTTTGACAGTGACCCCCAATCATATTGGAAACATGGCTCCACAAAAGCTGTTGGACGCAAATGTTTACTTGTCTGGTCTCAAATAGTGACGCTCAATGTAGCGGCAGAATTGTCTAAGTTGTCATCATTAGTTAGAATGTGAAGGCACCATGCGTTTGCCAGGGCTAGTTCTGGAGTCAACATAAACGGGACCGAACATTTTTGGAAGAATTTGAATACGGTCCATGCTTCAGCGGCGTAGAGCAGGGCTGGGATGATCAGGGTCTTTTATAGGCAGGGTCTCCTTAGTAGTTCGAGTGAGGGTATTACTACCAAAATTCCTTCTTAGCAACATAAAAACAGTGGTTGGCAAAAGTCATTCCTCGTTAAATTTCTGACGAGATGTTGTTGTCAGAATTAATAGAGCAGCTGAGGTAGACAAAGTCCCGTAATACCTCAAAATTATATCTGTCAATGGTGACGTTCTGTCCAACTAGTCGATTTTGTGTGTCCTTTCGTTATGACAGCATATACTGGGTCTTACCCTCATTGATTGCTAAACCACGTTTTATGTCTCTTCCTTGTTATTATAGCAAACTCGGCCTAACATCATGTCGAGTCCTACCAATGATTTCAATGTCGTCCGCGCGGCGTGGTTGCACCGATTTTTGGAAAGTTTTACCTCTGGTGTTGGCTCGGGAGTTTTGCACAATCCTCTCAAGAATCAAGTTGAAGAAGTCACATGACAGTGCATCGCCTTGCCTTAATCCTTTTTTGGTATCGAATGTGTCGGTGAGGTCGTTTTTGACCCTGAGCAGCGAGAATTCTCCATCGTCATCCTGCACCGACGGACGAGCTTGGGCGGTATACTTAAACTAGACACGCCTCTGTAAAGTTCGTCTCTATAAATTAATGGATGGTGGGTATCGATTTGGACTTCTTGGGTTTTTTTCATGATGTGCCGAAATGTGAAAATTTGATCGGTTGTAGACTTTCCTGGCATTAAACCACACTGATGAGGGCCGATCAGGTTGTTGGTAAACGCTTTCAATCGTTCACATATTACGGCAGATAGGATCTTGTGGGCGATGTTGAGGAGACATATGCCTCTGTAGTCGGCACAGTTCAGCGGGTCTCCTTTTTTGTGGATCGGGCAAATAATGCTGAGGTTCCATTCTTCTGGCATACTTTCTTCCAATCAGATTTTACTTATGAGTTGGTGGATGTTACTTACTTAGTCAAGGCCCGCTTTATAAAACTCAGTGTAGAGGCCGTCATTAACGGCAGATTTATTAAGCTTGAGTTTAGATATTGGTATCCTCACTTCACTCAGGTTGGGTGGTTGGTAGTTTCCGCTATAATCGCCAATAATAAGTGGGTTGTTCAGCCAGCCAGCGGAATATTGTTCGTCATCGCTGTTTAACAGTCTGTAGAGGTGGTTCTTCCATATCCGCAGCATCGACTGTGTCTTAACTACGATGTTTCCTTATTCATCTCAACAGAATTATGTTCGAGACTTATATCCTAGGCTTTGACGTTTTACAATTTGGAAAAACTTGCGAACATCGTTCCTGGAGTGGCACCTCTCTAAATCCTCCATCGCGCGCTTCTCTTGCTCTTTTTCTTCTTTTTGAAAAGCCGGTGTTCTTCCCTTCTTCTCTGCCTATGTAGAGCTCAATTCGCATTCTTACCTTGGCTGCAACATGGTAGGGGTCCGAGTCGATGTTAGCTCCTCGGAATGTTCGGACATTCAAAATACTGGATGCTAGCTTCTCTTCTATCACAATGTGAACAATGCGTTGATGATGGAGACCGTCAGATATCCCCTTATGGATATCGAGGTGGGGAAACCGTGTGCTGGCTATAGTGGCATTCCGTTCCGTAGCGAAGTCAATTAGCCTAAGTCCGTTACCAGACGCGTTGTCGTGTAGGCTATGTTTTCCAACAATACTGCTTAAGATGTCTTCTCTTCCTACCTCTGCGTTAAAATCACCAAGCACGCTTCTAACATCGTACTTCGGTAGTTGCTCAAAGGTTTTGTCAAGGAGCTCATAGACGCAATCCATAGCTATGCCATCTTCTTCTTCCGTCAGGGAGTGAGTGCATATAAGGCTTATGTTGTCGAATTTGGCCTTGATGCGGATTGTTATACTACGTTCGCTAATGTCTTCGAAACATAAGACTTCTTGCCTAAGTCTGGCACTTATAAAAAATCCGCATCCGAATTGTCGCTGTTTCTGCTCACTGTAACACGGTCCGTGGTAAATGTCACAATTTTTCATCCTCTTTTTGCTCAGCCCATCGTATTGTATTTCCTGGATGGCAGTAATGTCTGTTTGTAGCAGTTTATCGCTTCCACTGCACCTGTTTAATGTTCTAAAATTCCAGGTGCAGATACATATGAACGTCGTGGTCCTTATTTCGTTAAGCAGGGTCTTCAAGAATAACATCAGTCCTTTAATAGGCTATTGGTTGCTTCGTGACATTGTTTTTTCCATGGATGAGTAGTTAACTCAAAACACAACCCCCAACCTGAAGGGCCAGTTCCAATTTATTAGATAAACCTAGGACACGGGGCCTTTAATATCCACTACGGGATTGAGCGCTGCTGTTCATCAGTTCATCCGCCAATATCTCTGTTCAGTGGCCTGACTTACCCTTGAGATTGTTGTCCAAATATGTCGCAGCAGCTTGTCTATGTTCGCCTGGGACAGGAGGCCGGGTATTCATTTCGTGCGGTTCTGACCTGGCTGTTTATAGTGTTGCTGTTTTTCGTCTTGTTATCAACATTTGCTCTTGTCGTTTAGCAAGTCAAATCCGGTTGGATGAGACCAGTACCCGATGGTTCCCACTTGGAGGTTACAACTAAGCACATTTGATGTGTAGTCAGAGTGACAACCACTGGCCATTGCCAAGTTAAAGCCAAACAGAGTCTACCCTCGTTCCACAATATCCAATCATGTCAAACCGCTACTATGTGACCCATAATCACTGGTGGAACCGAAAATACTGAATATCGCCTAAGACAGGAGGAATACCCTCGGTAACACCTGAGAATATGTGGACAGTGTGTGACTAGGACAGAAACCACCAATTGCTCCGAAAAACCTACCTTTTCAGGTTTGCAATTACATACAGGTGTCTCTAAAGGTACTAAATGATTTTCATTGGCCTGATCTGGTAGCTACCATTAGGAACGATATACCTATGTTGCAGAGCAGCAAAGAAAAGCATGGTCCTCATGTTGGGAGTTCAGCCCCCAAGCAAGCTCTTTACTTGTTGTACTCGATTTAAAGGTGAGGAATTTGCCTTATAGACGACTACAATGGCAGATGTTGAAAAAAGTTTTGCGATACCATCTTGAGAGCTGTGACATTCCAAGGACCACAAGCGGCCCTTGCTGCTATTACAGCACATAGCAGTGGAGTGTGGACAAATTTTTGTGAAGGGAAGTAAATGTGGCACCAGTAGCGGGGGGTGAAATTATTATAAGGGGAAGCAAACGTTTAACTTATTTTAATTTTTTATTAAGGCGGGGCAAGCAGAGAACAACTGGCACGAATGAATGCATCAGAGGAATAGGACGTAGATATATGAACTTGTAGTAAAGGGTGATCCATTTCGAGGTTCCCTACTTTTTTAAAGAAAAAAACAAAGAAAATTCGAATTTAATGGAGAATGTTTATTATCATTTGAAAGAACATTCTTTGGCATTTATTTTTTGAAGATTATGTCTATCAAATGTTGGCCGTTGCTACGTCGCAGATGGTCCATCCGTTGAGTCCAATTTTCGATCACTCGTTCGAGCATTTCCAAGGCCTGAATCGAAGCGGGTTTGTCGGCATAAGCTTTTGACTTTACATATCCCCACAGGAAAAAGTCTAACGGTGTGATATCACACGATCTTGGTGGCCGGCCGGCCGACCGGCCCAAAACGTGAAATTATGTGCTCACCGAAATGTTCTCTCAATAAGTCCATTGATTGATGCGATGTGTGGGAAGTGGCGCCGTCTTTCTGAAACCAAATGTCGCCGAGACCACGAGCTTCAATTTCCATTGACGGTTACGTTCGCACCGGCATAATTTTTAAAGAAATATGGACCGATGATTCCACCGGCCTACAAACCACACCGAACCGTTGTTTTTTCTGGATGAAGTGGCAGTTCTTCAATCTCTTCAGGTTGCTCTTCGTCCCAAATGCGGCAATTTTGTTTGTTTACATACCCATTGAGCCAGAAATGGGCCTCATCGCTAAACAAAATTTGCCTCGAAAACGTCGGATCTTCTTGAAACTTTTCAAGAGCCCATAGAGCGAAGCGATGTCGCTTGGGAAGGTCGAGCGGCTTCAGTTGTTGCACAAGCTGTATTCTGTATGCTTTCAATTTAAGATCTTGACGTAAAATGCGCCAAGTCGTTCCATACGTCAGTCCGAGTTGCTGCGAACGGCGCCGAATCGACTCTCTACGGTCTTCGTGTACACTCTCAGCTACGGCCGCTATATTTTCTTCACAGCGTGCTGGACGTGGTCTATTCGGTCGAATATTGTCCAATAATGAATGCTGGGTCTCAAAATGGGTGATGGTGTTGCGAATAGTACGCTCAGTAGGCCGATTATGTTGACCATAAGTTGAGCGAAGTGCACGAAACACATTCCTCACAGAACGTGAATTTTCATAACAAAGTTGAACAATTTGTAAACGTTGTTCACGCGTAAGTCTTTCCATTATAAAATGCCAAACAATACTAAACAAAAATAACATGACAGCATGACACGACTCACACGTGATCTGTCAAAAAAGTCTATTGAAAAAAGTATCTCTACTTGGATCACCCGTTATATCGCTGTAACGTTGGATATAACTAGTAGAAAGGATCTTTGTAAAATAGCTAAAATTTAAAAGTTTTTTGCTAAAAGCGTTCATTCGAAGGAATACCATAAATAGTGAGGTAATGTCACCATGCCAACCAACTGTTGAGAGGAATTTTAAATGGTTTGCAATTATTAATTTCAGCAGGTGATCAGTTTATTCAATTGAAGCTGTTTATCTAAAATACTTAAGTGAAAACCCAAAAACCGGTTTCAAATCTTGTAACTACACACAATCAAGATAAATCATCCACTCGAAACTGTTGATCGCATGAACAGAAAATCAGGTCATTTACTCCCCATAAATTTCCAGTCACAATAAATAAAAAGTCAACACCTGATCTCATAACGATCATCATCACTTATATTGTGAAATACCTACTTACTGTGTCGTCAAGTATTTCAAATGACGTCCGCAATTTTTTTTTGTCGATTGCTGGCTTAGATAGGAACCACCTGACTGGCAAACCCAAGGGAAATCACACATCAGTGATCTTGGCATGATCAACTTTTTTTCGCTAATGATCGCAGTTGTTTGGTTTTTGGCTTGTCATGTAATCCAAGACAGACTTTTACATCAGCTTTTAGTGAAACAACAATATCATCAGTCATGTAGGTGATCCTCCTTTAACTCGATCACCTCCTCCTTTCACTTTCAAATCTTGATTCACCCACAAAGCTGCGGCACCACAAAACCAGTCTCAATTGAAAACAATTCTTGGATGCATTTTTTCTTTTCTGGAACGCATATAAACAGTGTAACCGACGTATTGTGATCTCTCATGCAAGACGCAGATTAAAATGCACGAAGGTCTCTCATCATGAATTGTGCACGCCATCATCACGCATATACGCATGGGAATGGAATATCAATTGGACTGGCGCGCATATCAGGATTGAATATGGCGCCCCGTTTATGATCGAAGTTCAATGATTCGGCGAGAATTTCAATTAGCGAATCCTGGCACACGAGTGCGAATTTACATTTTTCTAAAAAAACAGCAAACACGAATCTAAAATTACAAGTAGACTAGGAGAGGAGGAGAGGTGTGTTTCTTTTCGATTGTTATGACTGTCCAAGCATGGAGGTTCTATAGTGTATCCACCTCTCTAACCAAAGGCCTTTATTCCATTTTAGTCTTTTTTTCTTCCACATTTCTGGACCGCCCAATAAACCATGCGAACAAAGCATAAAAACGAACCGCAAAAACCATTGAGACTGCGCACGCCGGTGATGTTGAGCGAGACGCGTCTAAGGTCAGTGTACCTCCATGAAAGACGCAGACAGAAAGACCGAGTGAAATACCTTTCGGTCTATTATCACGGTTTTGGGTTTCATTTGGGAAATTGTAGGTTTTTGATTGAGGGGGGGACAAGACAAGTGAAGGAATGTCAAGGAACTATATAATAAGGACGAGAACCTCGAGAATGTTGACCTCGTTTATTTAACGGGCAGCAGACGACGAATGGATGGCTGCGCACATGCGCAAAAAAAAATGGGTTCACCGGCATCTTCGCAGACGGCAAAGGCAGGTCGGCTTTCCTGATTTTGTTTTGTTGTTGGATTCTATGATATTGGGAGCATTGCTTTGTCCTTTGCTGGATGGTTTCTGGATGGGATATCTGTTTTTTTTTTTTTATGGTGGTATCAATGAAGTGGAGTGGGATTTCTTCCTGGAATTTATAATTTAGAATTCAATACTTGTGCTGGTTGTGTGTGAAGAAGTTGAGTCTGTGGTCTGGAGGCTTGCAATGAATTATGAGATTATGTAGGATATTGTGAACTTTTGAAGAAAGGAGTGATAGAGTGTGAGAATATAGGGCATGTCGACTTCTGACACCGACTATCACCCTAGGTCAAACAAAGAATAGCTTTGTCCTAACTTGTCCGTAAGAAATCTGTTAAGTAGGGCGTGTTTCACCTTTCTTTGGACAACAAATTATGTTGGATAATAACTTACATAAAAGTTTTGTGTATCAATATATTAGAAAGCACCTTAAAGTACCTGCATTTGGATAGTTAGGGCAAAAGGACATCATATTAAAAGACAACTAAAAATGGAGGAAACAACGGAAATTTATTCCTTAAAACACCTGCATATGGCTTTCTTAAAATAATTTCCTTAACATTAGCAATAAAAATCTACGTACAGATGATCATAATTATTTTTGAAGGATCAAAGACAGGCATTACATATCCCGCCGGAATCAACAGAGATCTTGCGAAAATAGCTATCCAAAGTCCTCTCCTTTTCTATAGTTGATGGAGCCTTACAGAATTTGTGCGGGCAGGTGACAAAAATTCTGTTCTGGCAACGTACATCGCACTTTACCTTTTTACGGTCGCCATAACCGTCGCTCACAAGAACTCGGCCTTTCGCAAACCATAACTTGGAAAATTTTGCGTCGTGACTTGAGGCTGCACTCGTACAAAATTTAACTGACCCAGTAGCTGAAGGTAAACGACTATAGACAACGACGATTGTGTTTGCTGAATGGGCCTTGGAGCAGTTGGAAACTGACCCTGATTTTCATCGAAAAATCATCTACCGCGATGAGGCGCATTTCTGGATGAATGGGTATTTCAACAAACAAAATGGATGATTTCGGGACGATTCCAATCCAAATGAGATATCCGGCAAAGTCGCTGCTTGGTGTGGATTTTTGGCTGGCGGTGTCATAGGTCCATATTTCATTGAGAAAGTGCTACGTAAGTCATAAAGTAATAAATTCCAGGAACATGATATCTAGACGGTTGCTTTAAAATTTTCGGGGTTTTTTTCAAAGCCTATGATGCTTGCAGCCAAGAGCGAGGCCTACAACCCTATGCTGCAGGTGAAGACGAGAGCTGCCATTGAGCTCTATAGGCAAAGAAGAAGCGAAAAACACCCGGCTTTTCAGAAAAAAAAGAAAAAAAATCAAGAAAAACGCGCAGTCGAGGATATAGAGATGTGCCACTTCAGTAACGATGTTCGCAAGTTTTACCAAAGTGTAAAACGTCAAAACCAAGGATACAAGGCTCGAACAGAATCTTGTCGAGATGAACAAGGAAATAACGTAGTTGAGACACGGTCGATGCTGAGGATTTGGAGGAACCACTTCTGCAGACTGTTAAACGGCGATGACGAACAACATTCCGCTGTCAGGCAGAACGAACAATTCAATATTGGCAGCGACAGCGGAAACTGCCAACCACCCGACCTGAGTGAAGTGAGGATGGCTATATCTAAACTCAAGCTTAATAAGGCTTCCGGAAATAATGGCCTTCCCGCTGAGCTTTATTACGCCGGCGGAGATGACTTGGTAAGCGACATCTACCAACTCATTAGTTAAATCAGGTCGGATGAAAGTATTCCTTAAGAATGGAACCTCAGAATCATTTTCTCGATCCACAAAAAAAAAGAGACCCTCTGAACTGCGCCAACTACAGAGGCATAAGTCTCCTCAAAATCGTCTACAAGATCCTCGAACTACAAAGGAGATCCTTTATAAGACTTTGTTCATCCCAGTCCGGTGCAGTGAATTAACCCCCGCAGAAAAAAGCCCCTTGGGGCTTAGTTCCCAACAAAAAGGAAATAGCCCCCGTACTGCTTATTTCTTTTTGGGAATGTACGTAATGTAAGCTGCTGTTAATGGCTTTTGCTTATGGGGTTTATTTCCTTTTACTTCATCTAAACTCGCACGCATCCCAAATCCAACAGTAAGCCCAAAAAGCGGGGTTTTTATGCCCCACCACTCAAATTCAAACTTTGCGTACATCAAACTTGAATAGAATTCCAATTTCAAATGGCATTAACACCTGCGGGGCTTAATGCTTTTTCGTGGCGGGACTTATTTCCTTTGGGGTTGTTTCACTGCACCTCCCAGTCCTGCTCTACAGAGCTGTAGTATGGACCGTATCAAAAGCGGATGACGAAATCCTTGGTCGATTGGAGAGGTAAATTTTTCGAAAATTCTTCGGCCCCGTTTGCGTTGACGGGCTATGGAGACGAATATTCATCCAAAAACTATACGAGCTGTACAGCGATATGCCCCTGGTAGAAAAACTCCGTTTTGGACGTTTATGATGGCTAGGACATGGAGAACGAGTGGAAACCAATACTCCGTCTCGTCCACCAATACTTGTCTTCGATTCCCAGCCAGACGTCGGACGCAGTAGAGGAAGACCTCGCCTTAAGTGGCGCGCACAAGTAGAAACCGACTTCAACCACCTTGGTGTGCGCAACTGGAGGCAGTTAGAGGCATGTGGGTTGAGACCTAGGTTCATTCCGGACTTTACCGCCACTTAAGTAATTAATTAAGTAAATAATGATAAGGTTAACCCTTAGTTTCTATTGCCTAATTTTCAAAGCTTACGATGCTTCTAACCCCTGTTCTAGGAATCTGGCGAAAACTTCTATAATTTTTGAGTGTTTTGTTTAAGGCTTATGATGTTTTATGCCTTAGCTGTATGTATTTACCCATCACTTTTCTAATTCAAGAGGTTTTTTGCAAGCTTATGAAATTTTTAACCCCTATGTTAAAAGCTCATGGTATTTTCAACCCCTGTTGTTGGAATGTATTTTTGCTTTTCCAGATTTTTTTTTCAAAGTTTATGATGTTTCCAACCACTACTGTACTTGAAGATCACTTAACTTGCATCTCCTCATTCCACGTGTCGATGTGTAAGTCGAAAGCCAACACACCACCACACCAGCGCATCATACGCAAATATGAATTAATGAGGCCACCGCACGATCAATGGCCTCGCCATAGAGGATAAATTGAACGTCAAGGCATCGTGTTGTCTGAACCTATTCATGATATTTTTAGGGACTCTTCGATGCATTCCTCTCTGACTAGTGATAACATTAGGATGAGTGTATGATATCGTCATAGTAGTCGCACTTAATGTGATATCATCCGTCAAAACAACAATAAGAACAAACAAACCAGTGTCACACCAACCGAATAAAAAAAAACTATCACGACCCTGACCAACTTCCGCCGAGGGCGACTGATCGCGCAAAAAACCTACACAAAACATCTGTTCACGGTTCCGAATGTGTGTTCTGAAAATCAATTTTTCCACGAACTAGATATTCTAAATATTTAACTCAGGACGTGGTCATTTTCTAGTCGGAATTCAATTAAATGATCATTCAGACGATCATATGATCAGTCTGGGAAAAATTTGCATTTTTTGTCTATCAATGCAATGCAACTTCTGAATAACACATGAATCAGATTCTGATTGATTTCGAGCGATCTCAAGTGATCGACAAAAATGCACGATCGATGGTTGGTTTTTCCTTCACAAATTCACCATAAAAACGCTTCAAAAAAAAAATGCAATCATGTCTACGAATCACCACTTGGTTGCGCACACGTGCCAATTTTCACAATAAAACTGCTTGATAACACTTTAATTGTGATCGTGTGTTCATTGGGTGGGCACTGGCGGCTGCTCAATTTTCTCATTCCACTCCACTCAGGTGGATCACGAAATTGGGTCAACAAACAAAATGGCAAAATAACTCAAAGCAATTGAACATGCGCCGCACAATTGAAGCTTTATGTCGGAGTCCGTGTGGGGCCGGATAACCCCCGAGAACAAACGTGGATTGATGGATTTCATGGTTTTTATAGTTGCGCCCTCAGATACAAAATGTATCTCACCGTGGTATCGCTTCGGTTCTTCGTTTTTGGATATCCGTTGTGAAAAGCATTTTCCGCAAAAAGCGATTTTGGATGTTTTGTTGAGTCGTCTTCGTCGGTGAGATACAAAGTGCACTTTAATACGCGTAAAAACAAAATTTAAAATTAAATTAAATAAAATTTGTGTAAACGGATTGATCGACGAATAGGATGGAGTGATTTATTGACAGCTTTATTGCGTTTTTTGAGTGTTGTGTGCGCTGCTATTGCGAGATCATTCATTCAAAGTGTTACAGGATTTGTAAGCAATAACAAAAAAAAAAAAAAAAAAATAAAAAAATTGAGAGATTGTGATATAATATTTGAAATATTGCACAAAATTTGTTTACAAGTAAAGCAATTAAACATAACGGGAAACAGTTGTTTAGCAAAGTGCAAAAGAAAAATATTTATTTTTGAAGAGGTGCTTCGCGTGGGACTTACGATCGAGAGAAAATAAAATCTGAGTATCTGCTAGATACTGAAAATTTAACAAAGAAAAATAAGAGTGCGGTCCCTTTTGTAGCTGCCTTGATGGAGATCCTCGGATCTTTTTTGTGTAAGTCCTTACATATTTTAAATGTTACACGATCACGGGGGATCATAACATCAAATTTCAATTTTATTCATTTAGATTAGATTAGATTTATTGTTTTCTTGTTTATAATACAAATAATTTATGTTACAAAAATCATTAAGCATGGCTTTGCCGTCTGCCTGATTGACATGAGATTAAACATTTAATAACAAGTTTGTTTTAATGTTATATTATATTCTTGAATTTAAAAAGATTGAAAAAATATATAAAAAGCAAAACATACTAAAAAGTTAAAAGTTCTCAGTTATAATTTTACAACGGTAATTAGTTGCAGCTTTATAGAAATAAAAGAGTTGTTTTACATCGCTTTCGCAGTTTAGGTAGGCTATAATTTATTTATTTATTTATTTATTTATTTCATCTATAAGTACATTTTACTTTCTTAGACTAGAATGGTATAGTAATATTATATATAAAATTAAGTAAAACATAATCTTTATTATTTAATTGCTTCGAAAATCTTAATCTTAAAAGCATTTCTGCTCAAATTAAGGTCGATTGCATTCGCATATTGGTTAAAATAAAGACATGCGTTTGTGACAGGTTCATTACGACCATAATTTGTTTCATGTCTTGGTATGGCAAAATAACACTGCAGCCTAGGTCTAAGTGGACGTGCTGGAACATAAACATTAAACAAAGATAGTAAGGGGATGCAATCAATATGACCCGTAACAACATCTCTTGCAAGTGAAATAAAGAAGAATTTCCTTCTTGTATAAAGAGGTTGTAATTTTATAAGAGCGCATCTATTTACATAAGGTGGCAAAGGCAGAGACCAATTTAACTTACGAAGAACAAACCGAGTAAATCTTTTTTGAATTTTTTCAATACGAATCATGCTATTATTATAGCATGGACACCAAACTACGCAGCAATATTCGAGTATAGGTCTAACAAAACTAATAAAAAGCGATTTCAATGTGTGTGGGCAGCGAAAATCATTTGAATTTCGAAAAAGGAACCCAAGCATAGAATTTCCTTTGGAAATAATGTAATCAAAATTTTGAATCTAAAATTACTCCTAAATCTGTTTGATTAAAAACTCTTTTAAGAGCAGTGTTTGAGATCGTGCAATCAAAGATAATAGGACAATGACACCTTGTGAACGTAAGGACAGAACACTTAGATATATTAAATGGCAATTTGATTATATCACACCAATTTGATAAGTTACTAATATCTTTTTGTAGGGCGATACAATCCGACAAGGAATTTACCATTTTATATATGTTAACATCGTCGGCAAACATTAGACACTTTGAAGAAGTTATTTGTGAGGGCAAGTCATTTATAAAAAGAAGAAATAAGAGAGGTCCCAGGTGGCTACCTTGAGGTACACCGGAAAAATTAAATATTTTTCTAGATTTGCTTGAACCAATTTTAACAAACTGAACTCTATTTGTTAAGTAACATTCAATCCACTCTAATAAATTAGAATAAAAACCTAGCATTTTAAGTTTTTGAACTAAAATTGAGTGGTTTACTCTGTCAAAAGCTTTTGAAAAATCCGTAAATATAACATCTACTTGTTTCCTATTTTCCATGCTATTAGTGCAAAAATTTGTCAACAGGGATAGATTTGTGGAAGTGGATCTTCCACTCATAAACCCATGCTGAAATATTGAAATGTGATTTCGAACCATAATATATAATCTTTTTTTGACAAGTGATTCAAAGACCTTTGGGATCAACTGTAGTTTGGCAATGGGTCTGTAGTTTTCTATACATTGCTTGGATCCTGATTTATGTATGGGCGTTATGAATGAAAACTTCCAACAATCTAAAAATATCCCAGAATCTAGAGACGCATTAAAAATTTGTTCAAGGGGTTTTAATAGATTAAACCTACACATCTTTACGAACATTGCTGGAATGTTATCCGGTGCAATGCTAAGATTGGTGTCTAAGTTACCTAGTTCATTGAGAATTTCATCTTTTGTTAATCTTATTGAACCAATGTCAACAATTTTAGAGACATTCAATGCATTTATCGACTTTAAAGAATCCAAAGTAAACTTTGATTGAAAGAACGATGCAAACATGTTACATATATTAGAAAGATCGCTACTAACTTTAGTTTTATACGACATATTATCAGGAATCCCAAATGATTTCCTTTTAACATTTATATGCTGCCAAAAGGCCTTTGCATCATTTTTAATTCTAGATTCCAATGACCATAGATATTGCTTATGCGTAAAGTTTTTTAAATATACATATTCTTTTCGTAAACGACAATATTCACTACGATAAGTTGAATCAACCTTGCTCTTACCACCTAATCTGGTCATTGCAGTTTTCTTCCTGAGATTTTACGTCGTTTCCTAGAAAATATCTTCTTATTTCTTTAAGGATGGGGCATCTTCCTATAAAATGTAAAACGTCTTCTCTCGCGGATAAGTTGCAAAGACTACAATAAATTGGTAGATCTGGACGATGTGTGATATAATTGAGTCGTATTAGTTCGCCTCTCATCTTAAAGAGAGCCGAAATCAGTTCATTGCTGTTGTCATTGTGGAAGTAATTTTTTTCAGACAGATTGTGTTTTAAAACGCTGTATGTAGCTCGGTGAACGGATGATGAAGCCATATTTACGCAATCCGCCGCTCTGTATTATTCATCTACTTTGGCAATAAGATTGCCAATCACATCCTTATGGTATCTTTCACTTCCATAAGCTAAATTGCATTCGAAACTGCAGTATGTTGCTAGCTCCTCGAGTTTTTTTTATACCAGAGCGTATTTCTTTCTAACGGGTGATTTTTTAAGAGGTTTAGAACTTTAAAAAAAAAAAAACACAAAAAATTCGAAAAAATGAATGAAATATTTATTTGAATCGATAGTTTGAACCGCGGCTGCGTCTCAGGTAGCCCATCCGCTGAGTCCAATTTTGGCATACTCTTTCACACATATCGGCCGGTATCTCACGAATGAATGCATGGATGTTGGCTTCCAGTGCGTCAATCGAATAGGGACGCCTTGACATACCCCCACAAAAAATAACCTAATGGTGTCAAATCGCACGATCTAGGCGGCCAGTTGACCGGCCCGAAACGTGATATTAACTGTTCACCAAACTCGCCTCGCAATTGCGCCATTGTTTCGCGTGCTGTGTGGCATGTGGCACCGTCTTGTGGAAACCACATATCATGCAAGTCAAGAACTTCCATTTCGGGCAAAAAAAAGTTTGTTATCATCGCTCGGTAGCGTTCACCACTGACAGTTACGCTGCGATTCGCATCATCTTTGAAGAAATATGGCCCAATAATGCCGCCGGCCCATAAACCGCACCAAACAGTGGCTTTTTCGGGATACATTGGTAGCTGTTGCAATGCTTCTGGCTGACCTTCACTCCAAATGCGGCAATTTTGCTTATTTACGTACCCATTCAACCAAAAATGAGCCTCATCGCTGAACACAATTTTTCGATAAAAAAGCGGATCCTCGGCCAGCTTTCCAAGAGCCCATTCACCAAAAATTCGGCGTTGTGGTAGGTCGGCTGGCTTTAGTTCTTGCACCAGCTGTATCTTAAAAGGCTTTACGCCCAAATCTTTCCGCAAAATTTTCCACGTAGTGCTGTAACAAAGGCCTAACTGCTGGGAACGGCGCCGAATCGACATTTCGCGGTCTTCTGTCACACTAGCTGATACGGCCGCAATATTTTCTTCACTACGCACAGTACGTAAACGTGTTGGTGGTTTAATGTCCAACAAAGTAAATTTGGTGCGAAATTTGGTCACAATCTTCCGAATAGACTGCTCAGAAGGTCGAGAATGCCCGATCATAAAATGGAAGCAGCGCGCGATGAACATTTCGTACCGAGCACGAATTTTGATAGTAAAATTTAATAATTTGCAAGCGTTGTTCATTTGTAAGACGATCCATGGTTAAATTGCAAACCAAACTGAAGCTGTTTGACAGTGACACAAGGTACTAAACACACGTCAGCTGTCAAAACCAGTGTTGCCAAAACCAAACCAGCTAAAAAATCACCCGTTACTACCTTCTTGGCAATTATTTTTGGAAGTCTATCGTCCGACAGTTCTAAAACTTTAATTACATAATCTACATGCAAATTCAATGATTTAATGAAAAGCGGTGATAGTCCTGTTTCGATTTTAATCATATAGTTTGGTGTTGTGCTTGGTAAGTTAAAGCATCGTTTTATGTTGTATCTAAGGAGTTTCTCTACTGTTTCATATTGACAATATCCCCAAGACTGCGCTGCGTACATCATAACAGATTCTGATACAGCTTGAAAGACCTTGTATTTTACGCTGTGGTCAATTAGTTGATTTGAAAAACATTTTTTCCATGTAGCCGATATGGCACTTTTAGCTTTTATTAGTCTTTCCTTTAGATGTGGTTCCATACTAAGATTACTAGCTATTGTCACCCCGAGATATTTATAGGTTTTCACAATTTCAATGGGCTGTCCGTTGAGATGCCATTTTTCATTTCTGCACTCTCTACCAGCTCCCTTCTTAAAAATCATAATTTTTGATTTTGTAAGGTTAACCGTAAGATTCCATAATTGGCAGTACAAATCAAGTCGGTTAATCATTAATTGTAAGGATTCTGGCGAATATGCAAATAGAACCACATCGTCTGCAAATAGAAGTGCCTTTATTCAATGTCCCGCAATCTCTATTCCTCCAGGTAAAAAGTCGGTGAGGTCATCGATGTACAAAGCAAAAAGATATGGGCTTAGTGTACATCCCTGTCTTACTCCCATAGTTGTTTCAAACGATTCTGATGTTTCGGTCCCGCTCCAGACACTCGATTGGTTGTCCTCGTATATATTTTCGATAACCTTCCCGAACTTTTGGCTCATCCCAGCGTTATAAAGTTTGAATATTAAAGCTTTTCGATCGATATTATCGAAGGCTGCCTTGAAATCGACGAAAAGGGTGAATAGTTTCTTTTTTTGTTCGATGAATGACCCCAGCTATATTTTGCAGTACAAAAATGTTGTCTACGGTTGAATAACCATTCCGAAAACCTGCTTGGAATTCTTTGATCAAATGGTTGTTTTCGATCCAGATCTGACATACGCTCATTTAAAAGTTTTGTGAAAATCTTATAAGATGAGTTTAGGAATGATATTCCACGATAATTTGCGGGATCAGCGATATTACCTTTTTTGTGAATCGGATATATTATGGCTTGTTTGAATTGTTGGGGTAGGTTGCCTGTTTCCAGCATCCCATTGAAAATCACCGCTATTTTGTCGATAAAATTGTTTGTCGCATACTTAAAAAATTCAACGGGTATCCGATCAGCGCCAGGTGCCTTTCCATCTTGAAGTTTTTTTTAGAACGTTACATATTTCTCCCTGTGTAATGGGTGCATCTAGAATTTCATTTTCAATTAATGGGATTGCGTAGTGAAACGGCAGTATGCTACTTTGTGGGTTCGATAGCGTTTGGAAGTGGTTCATCAGTGTCCTTGCGTCTAGCTGAGTGCCAATTTGGGGTGCTCTGTAGTTGAATTTTTTAATTGCACACCAGAACTCCTTTGTATCTTTACAGTTCACCAATTTTAAAGCTTCGTTTATTCATTTTATTTAGAGTTATTTCGAAAAAATTTATCGGTTAATGTTAATAATTAAAAAAAATGTGCTAAATAACCATTTTTCGCGTGAATTTTTAAAAGATTTATTCCTTCAAAACTTAACTATAACTGCGGGTAGTTTTAAGGTTCCAATTTTCGATTACCCGTTCGAGCGTTTCGAGCTGTATTTGGACTATGATGTGAGCTGTGTCGTCTTTTAATTTCTCGGTCGTAGCTGGCTTGTACAGTTTCATATTGGACTTAAAGTAGTCCTACAGAGAATAGTCTCGGGATGTGTAATTTCACATATCCATTGGATCAGTCAAACGGTTACAAGTGAAATATTTTAACAATAATGTTATGGTGTGGGCTCATAGCCACCGCCCATCAATTTAGAAACGGAGCTCATCGTGGCATTAAAAGCAGGCACCACACTGGCAGGTCTTAATGGCTCTTGTAATGCAATGAAAACCATGGGTTCGTAGGCCTCTTCGGGACCCACTCCGAAGGGCCTTAGGTAAAAGTGCCTGTATGCGATGTGGGTGCACACTTAGACCAGAAAAGGACCGTTTCGTTTGCCTAATTGAACCATTCCGAGTTAAATATAAAGCGGAGGAGGTTTCTGTCAACAACATTAGCCAGCTCACCTAGATTTTCAAAGAAGTAGTCTCCGAGAAAAGCGCAGCGAAGTTGAGGAATACACTCCTCCTTGTCCTCGTCCAAGCAGCTTCTGAAGAAGTCACTGCTAAAAAGGCCCGGCATGTAGGAACAGACGGCAGGTCGATTCGAGATGAAAATTCTTCGAAAAATCTTGGGTCCCGTTTGCGTTGACGGGCTATGGAGACGAAGATTCAACAAAGAACTATACTAGCTGTACAGCGACCGCATTGGACGTTTAAGATGACTAGGACATGTCGAACAAATGGACACGAATACTTCCGCTCGCAGAGTCTTCGATTCCGAGCCAGACGTCGAACGCAGTAGAGAAGATCTCGTCTTACGTGGCGCGCCGAGTAGAAACCGACCTCAATCAACTTGGAGTGCGCAACTGGAGGCAGTTAGCTAAGGACCGAGCTAATTGTAGAGGCATGTTGGGTGAGGGCCAGGTTCATTCCGGACTGTAGCGCCACTTAAGTAAGTAAGTAAGTAAGAATAGAGGGCAGTGTTCTGTAAGGACACAGATGACGGTACTGATGTTTGATCTGTTCAGCATTATCAAGCAGGAAGAGGGTTTCTGGTTATTATTTGGCGGGAGTCGCCTGGTTATTAGATACGATGTGCAGGATATACATCTTTGGTTTGCTTTTTTGATCGTCTATAGTTGGATTTGTGATTTACATGTAGCGTTCCTACTAAAAAAATATCTCAAGCTAAACAACAAAAAAAAAAAAACAAAAAAAAAAAAACACGCACCTCCTACTCGCATCTGCCGCAAGAGGGGGTAGTGTACGGAATGAAATTTATTTTCACTCTCAACTGGCAATTGGTGTTTCTAATCGCCCGATAAAATACAAACCAATGGGGCCCCCTCCCAATGTCAAAGGCAATCCCTTAGCCCCGGGTAAACATATACTCTGCACAGACAGACGATCGAATGTAACGATCGTTTAGACGATTACCGTGAATGATGTCTGAATCTGTTTTCTATTCGTTTGTTTGTGTTTTTGTGTGTGGATTTCGAAGCGAAGAACATTTTTGACTCTACCATACCTTACCCTGACTCTACCTTACAGTTCCTTGGTAAATCTATGTGTCCCGGTACCTTGAAGAGGTGAATGGTAAAGTGCTCTGCCATCTTATTAAGAAATAGTCGGCATCTTAGGGTTGATTATGATTTAAGCAGGATGCATCCCAGGAATTTGATTGACGCTTGGCAGTCACTGAAGAAGTTAATATTCTTCGTGGATATTACATTGCTCCTCCTCGCCTGTAAAACGCTACAATGACCGTAAAGCGAAAGGATTTGCTTACGTCAAAGATCTAGGAGCAAACACCTATGCTCTCAGTCTTACAGCTGCATAACCTGCGGTCTGTTTGCCAAACACAAAGAGGGGTACTACATGTAGGATAGCATCTATGCCTACGGAAGGGCGGTTGTTAGAGCCCCGCATATGCAATGAAAGCTATCTATGAACTTTCATAGAAGGTTACGGTTGGAGGCTGTTTCTTGAGAAGTCCAATAGACTAACTTACAGGAGCATGGGTAAATCCAGATAGTGATATGTAGTTGCATACCCCGTTTTGTTTATGTATAAGGACGGGCTCAGTGGCGCGATGAACTGCGGCGCAGGTGGTCTGGGTTCGATTCCCAGCCGTGGCAACACCTAAATGATTTTTCACTGGTCCTCCTCTCGTGGTGATCTGATAAATCATCCGTGTAGTATCGATTGTCAAGAAAAGCTTATCTCAAATTCGCCGTTCGGATTCGGCATAATACAGGAGGTCCCTCCATCGTGCAAAAAGTACACACGCATACATGAATGGTTGTGAGAAAGATCGGCCTTGGGTACTAATAAGCCTGTTTCGCCAAAAATTCGTATTTTTTTTTTATAAGGCTACGGTGGCTAACTATACGCTTTCTTGGATATTGAATTTCCAGTTCAGTTGCTTATCCAAGAACATACCCAGGTACTTCTGCTGAAATTTTCATGGCCCTGGACACTGCTATCTATCTGGTCTGCGCATGGAATTCTTTTTATATGTCCCTCGCAGAGGCCTAGATGGCGAAATTGGGCATTGATCCCAGTTGATTTGGAAGAAGCTGGAGCTAAGTTTCACCTCTAATTTGCTCCATTTGTCCTGTGCTATGATGATATTCTGGTCCTTGCGGTCAACTACTGCGAATTCCAGACGTTCTTTCAACATCTGACTAAACGTTCTGTCAGGGGTTATAACGAGATATTGGTCGATTTTTTTCTTTTTGGCGCTCCTCGAGATGTCCTCCTCACGCCTTTACCTTTTTGGCATGGTGTCATTGGAGAAGCTGGAAAAATGTTGAAACTGTTTCATGGTCAAGTAGAGGGACGAATTTTTCCTTTTCAGTCGTAGTCGGCATCAAACATGAGATCCCGCTACGTGCAAGAAGTACACACGCACACATGAATGGTTGTGAGGCAGTGTCTACATAAATAAAACTTTTTCCAAATTCGTTGTGGTTCAACCAACACCATCCCTATTTTCTGAAAGTAGACATGGGCTTAAATTATTCGGACAAACTAGGGGATAGGGAATAGAAATGCATAGAATACCTGATTTGGCTCATAGTAGATATTTACGATGCGCCCTAAGTTTCGAGCGGAACTGCAGTTCTATTTAAAGACTTACTTTCTTACTTACTTAAGTGGCGCTACAGTCCGGAATGAACCTGGGCCTCAACCAACATGCCTCTCCAATTAGCCCGGTCCTTAGCTTACTACCTCCAGTTGAGCACTTCAAGTTGGTTGAGGTCGGTTTCTACTTATGCGCGCCACTTAAAGCGAGGTCTTCCTTTACTGCGTCCGATGTCTGGCTGGGAATCGAATACGCTGCGAGCCGGAGTATTGGTGTCCACTCGTTCCACATGTCGTAGCCATCTTAAGCATCCAATGCGGAGTTCTTTTACCAGGGGCATGTCGCTGTACAGGTCGTATAGTTCTTGGTTGAATCTTCGTCTCCATAGCCCGTCAACGCAAACGGGACCGAAGATTTTTCAAGAATTTTCCTCTCAAATCGACCAAGGATTTCTTCATATGCTTTTGAGACGGTCCATGCGTTAGCGCCGAAGAGCAGGACCGGGATGTTAAGGGTCTTATATAGGATCTCCTTGGTAGTTCGAGTGAGGGCTTCACTACTGAATTGCCTTCTTAGGCCGAAAAAACAGCGGTTGGCAAGAGTAATTCTTCGTTTAATTTCTGACGAGATGTTGTTGTCAGAGTTAATAGCGGAACCGAGATAGATAAAGTCCCGTACTACCTCAAAGTTATATCTGTCAATGGTGACGTTCTGTCCAATTCGTCGATATTGTGTGTCCTTTCGTGTTGACAGCATATACTTCGTTTTGCCCTCATTTACTGCTAAAACTATTTTTGCTTCTCCCTTCTCTATACTAGCAAACGTGGCAATGACATCACGTTGGGTCCTACCAATGATATCAATATCGTCGGCGTATGCTAGAAAGTTGCACCGATTTTTGGAAAATGTTGCCTCTGGTGTTGGCTCGTGAGTTTTGCACAATCCTCTCAAGAATCAGATTGAAGAAGTCACAAGACAGCGCATCGCCTTGCCTAAATCCTTTTTTGGTATCGAATGTGTCGGTGAGGACGCTTCTGACCCTGATGGAGCAGCAAGAATTCTCCATCGTCATCCTACACAAACGGACGAGTTTGGGCGGTATACCAAAACTAGACATGGCTCTGTATAGTTTGTCTCTATAAATGCTGTCGTATGCGGCTTTGAAATCGATGAATAGGTAGTGGGTATCGATTTGGACTTCTTGGGTTTTTTCCAGGATCTGCCGAAGTGTGAAGATTTGATCGGTTGTGGACTTTCCTGGCCTAAAACCACGATCAGGCCGATCAGGTTGTTGGTAAACGGCTTCAGGCGTTCACATATTACGGCAGATAGGATTTTGTAGGCGATGTTGAGGAGATTTATGCCTCTGCAGTTGGCGCAGTTTAGAGGGCTCCTTTTTTGTCGATCGGGCAAACGATGCTGAGGTTCCATTCTTCAGGCATACTTTCTTCCGACCAGATTTGGGTTATGAGTTGGTGGATGGTTCTTACCAAGTCCGGCAGCCTTATTAAGCTTCAGTTTAGATATTGCTATCCTCACTTCACTCCTGTCGGGTGGTTGGCAGCTTTCGCTGTCGTTGCCAATATTGAATGTTTCGTTCTGCCTGACAGCGGAATGTTGTTCGTCATCGCCGTTTAACAGTCTGCAGAAGTGGTTCCTCCAAATCCTCAGCATCGACCGTGTCTCAACTACGGTATTTCCTTGTTCATCACGACAGGATTCTGTTCGAGCCTTGTATCCTTGGCATTGACGTTCTACACTTTGGTAAAACTTGCGAACATCTTTCCTGGAGTGGCACCTCTCTATATCCTCGATCGCGCGCTTTTCTTCCTCTTTTTTCTTCTTTCTAAAAAGCCGGTGTTCTTCCCTTCTTCTCTGCCTATAGAGCTCAACGGCAGCTCTCGTCTTCACCTGCAGCTTAGCCTTGTAAAAGACCATTCCTGCCTAAAATGTCAATACCAACAAAATCATATATTATCTTGAACTAAATTTAGACGTAATTTTCAAAAATATTCGTTTAATTATAACGAATGTCAAAAAATCACCAATACCTCAATCCTAACATCCTTTAGCCCCAAAAACGAATGGATCTTGTCAAACATGTCAGCCATTCAATTTTTTTCGGATTTATCAACTAGTGCCAAATTCCTGGAATGAGGTAAATTTTAAACGAAATAAATAAAAATCAAGCGCATAAGCTTATAAACAAAATGGAAATGGCAACATGACTCGTGCAAATATATGACGCACATGGTAATTATAACTAATGACAGGGTACCTCTAGGTAACTGTGTGTAACAATTGAACACCTAGAAACTAAACACAAAAAAAAAATAGAAACAATAAAAAACACGCACCTCCTACTCGCATCTGCCGCAAGAGGGGGTAGTGTACGGAATGAAATTTATTTTCACTCTCAATTGGCAATTGGTGCTTCTAATCGCCAGCTAAAATACCAATCAATGTGGCCCCCTCCCAATGTCAAAGGCAATCCTTTAGCCCCGGATAAACATTTACTCTGCACAGACAGACGATCGAATGTAACGATCGTTTAGACGATTACCGTGAATGATGTCTGAATCTGTTTTCTATTCGTTTGTTTGTGTGTGGATTTCGAAGCGAAGAACATTTTCGACTTTTAAGAGATTTACAGATGCGGTTAATTTTATTTATGGTTTCGTTTGATGATATGCGATTAGATTATATTTGATAATCAAATGATTTTATATCCCAAAACTACAAATGTTTGAAACGCAAATCAAACGACTTTGAACCACGAAAAAGGTGGTTTTAGGAAAAAAAAAATATTCCAGCGGGCGATAAAACTTGCAACGATTGTGGCAGGAAAAATATTCCAGATTTATAGTTTTTACAGAATTGCGTTTTCAGATATTTTTCGAGATCAAGGTCAGGTAATGGGATTTACTATAAACTTTATTGGCCGCATATAAACATTGTGGTGGGAAAGATTGAGAGCTACTAGCAAGTGTGTCAAATTTTTTTGAATTTTACACCATTTAATACCACATTTACGGAATAAAGGATAACAGTGTGACAGCTGACAGTTTGGTGTTAGTAAAAATTGGAACGAAAGAACACCGCATTTTCATTGTTGAGCAATATTTTTGAAATAATGAGCTACAGTCAGCAATTTTCATACAAAATATGACCGTCATACAAAAAATACAAATTTTCGGCACAACAGGCTCGCCAACTAAGGCCGAGATTTCTCACGTCCATTAATTTGTGTGTGTGTACTTCTTGCACGATGGTTGGACCACCTGTTTTATGCCGACTCCAAACGGTAAATTTGAGATAAGCTTTTCTTGGAAATTGATACTACTCGGGTGATTTGTCAGACCATCACGAGAGGAGGGCCAGTGAAAAATCATTTACGCTGGGAATTGAGCCCAAACCTTCGCACTTACCATCGAGCCACTGACCGTCATAGTGATTTAAAGTCATTAACTGTGAAGAGAATAATGGAAAAATTCAGGCAAACTGTATCAATTAGTGATCTTCGACACTCTGGATGTCCTGGCACAAGTCATTCAAAAGAAAACATCGAGACAGCTCTCGAGATTATTTCTGACAGTCCCTGAACATTTATTCGGCTCCGTAGTCAAGAATTGTGCATTTTGAGATGCTCTCCACAGCGAATTCTCACGAAAGACTTGAAACTTTGTTCTTACAAAGATCAATTGCTTCATGAATGGAATCGTTGAACGGATTTTGGAACAACAAGTTGATGCTGATGTTTCGTCAAAATTGTCGCATCTGAAGTTCAGAAAACTCACGAGTAATTGTTGACAAATAAATGCATCCGCAACTATTATTCACAAGGTTTTACTGTTTGTTGCGGATTTTGGGTTGGAGGCTGTTCAGGCAGTGACAATTAATGGTTCTCGTTATTGTGACATGATTACTCAGTTTTTAGTGAAAGATATGGATGTTAACTAGATGTGGTTTCAGCAAGACATTGCCACTTGCCATACAGCTGGAGAAACAATTCATTTACTGCATGAGTAATTTCGTAATCGTGTAATCGGCCATTTTTGCGATCAGAATTGGTCATCCAGATCTTTTTTTTGAAGTCAGAGATCTATGCTGTCAACGCCTTGAAAGAGGAAATTGGGCGGTGTATTAATGAAATTCAGTCACATTTTTACGAAACGGTCATACAAAAATTCAATAAAAAATTACACGTACTTACTAGCAAAGCCGTGGCGGCCATTTATCCGATGTGCATAACCCCAATCTTTATATTCTATGAATCAATAAAAAATTTAAATTTTCTATAAAAAACTAGATTTTGCGTAAATTATGGGAAAGCATTTTTTAATAATGCAATAATAATAATTTAAGAATGGCATACACTAATCCACTGGCCTAAATGGAGTCTCCATTATTTTGAAGACGCTTTCCTTCATGCTCGCTAAGCTGCTGGGTATGCTTGGGTAGATAACGATCTTCTCGAGTAGATGACGCCAAAACCATGTCATTTAAATGACGTGTACTGCGGTCGCAAACAATATATGGATGTGACACCACATTATATGTGCGTGTGATACCATGCAACAGCCTTATGGTATGGGACTTCTTCAAATTTGTACCGGCAAGTCACAATGATTTGGAACTATATGCGTTATTTTGTTGAATGACCACCTCAAGAATAAAGAATTTCCCAAAAATGTTGGGTCGATGTTGAAATGAAGCAAAACAAACTATGTGTGAGGTAATAAGGCTTTTTATTTGAAAGACACATGCCCCTATGCCATTGAGTATGGAATGTGACATCGTTTAAGTAAAGGGTGATCCATTTCGAGGTTCCCTACTTTTTTAAAGAAAAAAACAAAGAAAATTCAAATTTAATGGAGAATGTTTATTATCATTTAAAAGAACATTCTTTGGCATTTATTTTTTGAAGATTATGTCTATCAAATGTTGGCCGTTGCTACGTCGCAGATGGTCCATCCGTTGAGTCCAATTTTCGATCACTCGTTCGAGCATTTCGACTGGTAACTGGCGAATGGCACGCGTGATGTTTTCCTCCAAGGCCTGAATCGAAGCGGGTTTGTCGGCATAAGCTTTTGACATTACATATCCCCACAGGAAAAAGTCTAACGGTGTGATATCACACGATCTTGGTGGCCAATCGACCGGCCCAAAACGTGAAATTATGAGCTCACTGAAATGTTGTCCTAATAAGTCCATTGATTGATGCGATGTGTGGGAAGTGGCGCCGTCTTGCTGAAACCAAATGTTGCCGAGATCACGAGCTTCAATTTCAGGCATCAAATAGTCGGTTATCATGGCACGATAACGGTCGCCATTGACGGTTACGTTCGCACCGGCATAATTTTTAAAGAAATATGGACCGATGATTCCACCGGCCCACAAACCACACCAAACCGTTGTTTTTTCTGGATGAAGTGGCAGTTCTTCAATCTCTTCAGGTTGCTCTTCGTCCCAAAGGCGGCCATTTTGTTAGTTTACATACCCATTGAGCCAGAAATGGGCCTCATCGCTAAACAAAATTTGCCTCGAAAACGTCGGATCTTCTTGGAACTTTTCAAGAGCCCATAGAGCGAAGCGATGTCGTTTGGGAAGGTCGAGCGGCTTCAGTTGTTGCACAAGCTGTATTTTGTACGCTTTCAATTTAAGATCTTGACGTAAAATGCGCCAAGTCGTTCCATACGTCAGTCCGAGTTGCTGCGAACGGCGCCGAATCGACTCTTCACGGTCTTCGTGTACACTCTCAGCTACGGCCGCTATATTTTCTTCACAGCGTGCTGGACGTGGTCTATTCGGTCGAATATTATCCAATAATGAATGCTGGGTCTCAAAATGGGTGATGGTGTTGCGAATAGTACGCTCAGTAGGCCGATTATGTTGACCATAAGTTGAGCGCAGTGCACGAAACACATTCCTCACAGAACGTGAATTTTCATAATAAAGTTGAACAATTTGTAAACGTTGTTCACGCGATAGTCTTTCCATTATGAAATGCCAAATAATACTAAACAAAAATAACATGACAGCATGACACGACTCACACGTGATCTGTCAAAAAAGGCTATTGAAAAAAGTATCTCTACTTGGATCACCCAAATGGAAATTCGCCACTTGGAAGTATGCGAAATGGCTAGTTCTTGAGCGACCCTACGTTGTCGATTGTCGTTAACGCTGAGCTCCTGGGTCAGTTGGATAATGTATGGCTGCTGGCCGAAATCTCTATGAAAAATTCGCCAAGTTGACGTCTGCAAAGGTCGAGTTCTTGTGCACGGCGAGGAATTAACTACCTCGTTCACAATTTCACTGATAGCGACGATTGTTCTCAGCTGATATGGCATTTTTTTGACGCTCAAAAGCTGTATGATTTTTGTTACTTACAGATCTGTTCTCAAATTTATCCACCAAACATTGGAGAGTTGACGTAGAAGGACCACTCTATCTTCCACAAAATGGGAAAACCCATTGTTTTCAATTTTCTTCGATAAAGGTGTCTTAAACTGCTTCCTTTTCGTCAAGAATTTCTCGCTTTAGAATATGGAAATAAGGACTTCTTGCGGTGTCTCTAAATGAAAAGCCATTTCAAATGCAATAACCCCTCTCCAATGTCCTATTGGGATATGGTCAAAGCACAATCTACAAGGGTTCGCTTATTTTAGGAGAAGTCATTGAGAATATTTCGGAAATATCAGTCAAAATTTTTTTTTCAATGATAAGGCCATATGCCTAACAATTTTAGGGTTTCTGTATTTTGTAAAACAGAAATAACCCTCACATCAAACAAAGAGGGATTCATTTCAAAGGTACTTTCAAACATGGGCCGGCCTACATACAGCTAAATGACATCCATTCTCCTACCTCCATGAATCTGCAATTTTTTGCTTAGGTTGTATCAGTGTCTGTCAGTGATTCAGTAAATCAGTCCTCAGTCAGGTCAGACTTTTTCAAGCCATTTAGGCATCAATGCATGTAAAGCATGCATGTAATATAAGAACAGATTTTCCATTAAAGCAACGACCGAGTGCTGCTAATGATATTCTGAGAATAAATCCGCGGATACGTTTTTTTTTTTTTTTTCATTTCATATTTCAATGTCACATGATTTATATTTGATTAAGGCGCGCGTGTACGTCTACAGATCTGGTTTCAGAGACAGCCACGTGCGGCTAGTTGGTGTGTTGTTACTCTGTTACAAGATAAGAGACCCGTGGAAATCGTTGTCGTAGAGTTCATGTAAATCTCTGTTTAGCAGATGGATGTGCAAGCTGAAGTTTTCTAGACTAAACATTTCAAATCACTTTGGTGCTGAGTGTTGGTTGATCTCAGTAAATCCTCATCAAATGCAAAAATGTTTTACTTTTGATATAACCGAGATCTATGGATTTGCAAAGCAGCCTCCTAGAACATTCGAATTTTGGAAATGAAATGCACTATCAGATCTATGTCAGCAGAGATTTTCCAAAGCATATCATATGCATCCATATCATGTAGCGAAAGAGTGACATAAGGGTGATTAAAATTTTTTGATCACCTTTTTATAAATCCTAACATAGAATTCGATTTATTGGTGATAACGTTAATTTGTTTATTCAAATTAATTTTAGGATCAAAATTAACACAAAAAGAGTGTCCCGGACGAAGTATTATTTAATGTGGAGTTTGCACTTTTTAGTGAAAATGTCATATGCTGGCAATTTTTAGGGCTCAGATTCAAACTTTTTTTTCAAGACACACCATATGGTATGACTATTTTAATTACTTGCTTACATAAGTGGCGCTGCAGTCCGGAATGAACCTAGGCCTCAACCAACATGCCTCTCCAATTAGCCCGGTCCTTAGCTAACTGTCTCCAGTTGCGCATTCCAAGTTGGTTGAGGTCGGTTTCTACTTGTGCGCGCCACTTAAGGCGAGGTTTTCCTCTACTGAGTCCAACGGCTGGCTGGGAATCTACATGTCCTAGCCATCTTAAACTTCCAATGCGGAGTTTTTGACCAGTCGCTGTACAGCTCGTATAGTTTTTGGATGAATCTTCGTCTCCATAGCCCCTCAACGCAAACGGGAGCGAAGATACTTCCTCTCAAATCGACCAAGGATGTCTTCATCCGCTTTTGAGACGGTCCATGCTTCAGCGCCGTGGAGCAGGACTGGGATGATCGGGGTCTTATATAAGATCTCCTTAGTAGTTCGAGTGTGGGCTTTACTACTGAATTGCCGTCTTAGCCCGAAGAAACAGCGGTTGGCAGGAGTAATTCTTCGTTTAATTTCTGACGAAATGTTGTTGTCAGAGTAAATAGTGGAGCCGAGATAGATAAAGTCCTGTACTACCCGGCTGGTCGACATTCGATAATGGTGGTATGGTGTCAATCGAGAGGTTAAGGGCTACGCGATGCGCGATGCGCGTAGCCCTAAAACTGCGTTTGCAGTCTTTCGACAAAAACATTTTTTCACAGTTTTTCTGGATTTTAGTGGCGTGGTGGATATCTGAGTCGATGTTAGCTACTTGGAATATTCAGACATTCAAAATACTGGATGAATATCTCTTGTCTATCGCAATGTGATCAATTTCGTTGACCGTTCGTTGATCTGGAGACCGCCAGATATCCCCTTATATCGAGGATATCGAGGTTAGGAAACCGTGTGCTGGCTATAGTGGCATTTCGTTCTGTAGCGAAGTCAATGTCCCTAAAACCGTTACCAATCGTGTTGTCGTGTAGGCTATGTTTTTCAACAATTCTGCTAAAGATGTCTTCTATTCCTACCTATGCGGTAAAATCTCCCAGCACGATTTTAACGTCGTACTTCGGTCGTCGCTCATAGGTTTTGTCAAGGAGCTCGTAGAAGCAATCCTTAGCTATCCCAAATTTTTCATCCGTTAGGGCGTGAGTGCTTATAAAACTTATGTTGGCGAATTTGGCCTTTATGCAGATTGTTACAATGCGTTCGCTAATGTCATGGAAAGATAAGACTTCTTGCTTAAGTCTGGCTCTTATAACAAATCCGCATCCGTATATTCGCTCTTTTGGCTCACTATAACACGCTCCGTAGTAGATGTCACAGTTTTTTATCATCTTTTTGCCCGGCAAATCCCAATGCATATCCTGGATGGCAGTAATATTCGAATACCAACTGTCGCTGCTTCTGCTCACTATAACACGGTCCGTAGTAGATGTCACAGTTTTTCATCCTCTCTTTGCCCGTACCATTCGATCGTATTTCCTGGATGGCAGTAATATTCGAATACCAACTGTCGGTGCTTCTGCTCACTATAACACGGTCCGTAGTAGATGTCACAGTTTTTCATCCTCTCTTTGCCCGTACCATTCGATCGTATTTCCTGGATGGCAGTAATATTCGAATACCAACTGTCGGTGCTTCTGCTCACTATAACACGGTCCGTAGTAGATGTCACAGTTTTTCATCCTCTCTTTGCCCGTACCATTCGATCGTATTTCCTGGATGGCAGTAATATTCGAATACCAGCTGTCGCTGCTTCTGCTCACTATAACACGGTCCGTAGTAGATGTCACAGTTTTTCATCCTCTTTTTGCCCGGAAAATTCCAATGTATTTCCTGGATGGCAGTAATATTCGAATACCAACTGTCGCTGCTTCTGCTCACTATAACACGGTCCGTAGTAGATGTCACAGTTTTTCATCCTCTCTTTGCCCGTACCACTCGATCGTATTTCCTGGATGGCAGTAATATTCGAATAGCAACTGCCGGTGCTTTTGCTCACTATAACACGGTCCGTAGTAGATGTCACAGTTTTTCATCCTCTCTTTGCCCGTACCATTCGATCGTATTTCCTGGATGGCAGTAGTATTCGAATACCAACATAACCGATGGCGCTTCTATACAATTCCACGTAATTAAATTTGTTTTACTCAATTTCCAGTTAATTAGAGTCAAGCAAATGTAAATCCCGCGTGTGAAATAGGTGTCTATATAAATGGGTGTGTTCCATAATACTAGTTTTAAGAACTGGAGTAGGAATATTGTACCATTTTGGCAATTATTTTCTTTCAATTTTCTTTCCTTATTTATATGTTAGATGTAAGGTCTGTGTCAAATGGATGACTCAGGACTCTTGTTGTGTAATGGGGGTTACCACCATAGGGTTGTTCACGAAACTATCTTCGTCACAATTTTTTTTGTCTCTTTTTGGAGGAAAACAATGAGAGTTTTATATATTTCATGAGACTTCTCCCTCACATGTGCTTTCTCTTTCATTTAAACGTCAAAATCACTTGGAGGAAAACAATGCGAAAACAATTATATGGCGGAGGTGCTTTTTTATGGTGTTATTGCATTAAAAACATAAAAATATAAGTTGTTTACTGTAAACCTAAAATGATTGCCTTAATAAAATACAAATTGAGTGTGTTAAATAATTAAATTGATAATAAAAGAGGGGAATTCATGCCCAGTATCATTGCAAAGTGTGAAGAGAAATGCAATTTCAATGAGAAATGGGAAAAGTATTCTGTACAAAAGTTAGTGTCAAAGTTTGTTTGTATAAAGATGATGTCAGTTTGTCATTTGACACTGACGTTGTCCAGAACATTTCTATTGTCCATCCTGTGCATTCACATTATGGTTAGAAGAGGAATATTCAACAAGCAAACGAGACAGTCTTCTTCAGTTAGTTTTTTTTTTGTGTTTGACGTCTCGAATTGCGATGACGTTTTTAAAAATACGTGTGATTGAGTTAACACACCATACCATCAAGAAGATGACGTAAGCTTTATGCCGAAAATGTGTCTTTTACCCTTTTTTGAGAAGTATTGTTAGATTTAGACAAGATTTAGACAAGTGAAGTTAGCTGCAGTTATTAAATGCTAATCAACATAAGCATTGCTCGTGTCAATTTTTTCTATTTACTGAACAAATTTTCATGTAATATAACATCACTTCTGACATCCATATAATTACACACTTATAATCACAGAAAAAATGTATTGACACAACAACTTTTTTTGAGAAGTGGTATACATCATTCATACACGACTGAGAACTCAAAACTACTTAATTGCAAACTAACGATTCTGAATAATGACACCTATCGACAGTCAACTAAAAATCCGTGTCTATTTTTGTAGCTCAAACTATTCCTTCACAAGCAATTAAATTCCACATGACAATCATTAACAAGTTTAATGTTTTTCTAATTCCTCCACAAGTTAATTGCTTTATATAACCATTTCTATCACGATAAAATTAGCATATTTGAAAAAAAAGCGCTTGTAAATTGATTCTACCTACGACACCTACACGCAGAAAAGAAAACTAAACCGTCTCGTTATTTAATCGTTGACAAGATGATCTATGATCGCGAATTAAATTCGCAGTAGTCATTTAGTAAATATTTTCGTACACGTTTAAGCCAATAGGTACCATTCCTACAATTGGATGACACGCTTATTGCGATGTTTCTTTCATTAATACCACGCAAGTGACAGCAGAGATGAATGTGACACTTTTTCTCACTGTCAAACGTGTGGGATTTTTCAACCTCATTGTAGGTAGGACGTGACACATAATGTGAGAGTGTGGTTAAATTGAAGGTTAGTAGATCAGATTGCAAAAAAAAAAAAAATATAATTACCATGGGAAATGATTCTGTCACCATATATACTTAATGCTTGATTGAGTTTTTATGGTTATTAATGAAGGTAGTGCAGTTCTTTAGCTACACATGTCATAAAAATGAAAGCAAAAAAAAAAAAAAAAATTATAATGTTGCTTACGTGCCTCGATTTGACATTAATTCAGTTTGTCATTAAGGTGCAACTATTTAAAATAAATAATACTTTGTGACAGTTGGTGCAAAATTAATTATTCAGACGTCAAGCACATTTATTTAAATTTAAGTAGGTATATAATAAATCTGCATTTATGAGAAAGTGAATATAAAATAATAAAACATATGAGAAGGCTACAATCCACTGTGTGGGCCGTTTAATACCCTATTCCATGCCATCGTTAAAACTAATATTTCCAAAATGTTGGCTTTATGACTACTAAATATTGAAAAAGAAATTGTCACAACATATTGGTCTGACAGTTAATTAAAATTTTATATCGTTTACACTTTATTAAAATTTTATATCGTTCGTCAAAAAACAACGTTTTTCTCCTGCATATGGTATGGCTAACAAGTAGTTTTTGTAGGAAAACGCCTCCAAAAAGTCGGCGTGGGTTATCAAAGTCAATAATTTTGCATAAACATTTTATTCGAATATTTTAAACGTTGAGAGAAAAAAGTTTTTTATTAAAATCGCCTCCAAAAAGTGGGAGTGGCAAAATAACTTTGTATAGACGTAATATAGATAATAGGATTGTCTAAATATCTTGTTCACAAGCTTTTTCTTAACGTTTTGCCAAAAAGAATATTTTTTCTGAAAAACGGTCGTGGCAGTAGGCGGATTTCAAAAATTTTTACGTTTGTTCTGCTTCGTCGGGTGGAGAGTCTATAAATAAAATCTCAAAACTCTATTCCTAAACGTTTTGCCAAAAAGAATATTTTTCTGAAAAACGGGCGTGGCAGTAGGCGGATTAAAAAAATTTTAAAGGTTTGTTCTGCTTCGTCGGGTAGAGAGTCTATAAATAAAATTTCAAAATTCTATTCCTAAACGTTTTGCCAAAAATAATGTTTTCTGAAAAGTCGGCGTGGCGGTAGGCGGATTTCAATTTTTTTTTACATTTTTTCTGCTTGGTCGGGTAGAGAGTCTATAAATAAAATTTCAAAATTCTATTCCTAAACGTTTTGCCAAAAAAGAATATTTTTCTGAAAAGTGGGCGTGGCAGTAGGCAGATTTAAAAAAAAATTACATATGTTCTGCTTTGTCGGGTAGAGAGTCTATAAACCAAATTTCAAAACTGTAGCTCAAAACTTAAAGCCTGAAAATCGGTGACACACAGACGGACGGACGGACGAACAGACGTGGCTAGATCGACTCAGCTAGAAATTCGGAATCGATCCAAATACTTTGAGGTATATCTAGCGAAATAATTTCTCAATGTTACAAACTTAATGTCAAAACTAACATACCCCTATGGGAACGGGTATAAAAAGATTTTTCAGCGTAGAAGTTGACATTTGCACGGATGATAATTGCAAAGGGATATGTTCCATAATCCTTATTATGGTCTGCTAATAGACGAATAATATTTGCCGACCTTTTAAATTGTTTTTTTGGTTGTGAGTAACCTTATCGATGGAGGTTTTGAGTACGGTAAATACAAATTGATTATTGTCACGTGGAAATGTATAGCTCGGCAGAAAGACTGTAATATGTTACCCTATCCCATATGAGTATATTAGTTTTGTCATTAAGTTTGTAACATAGAGAAATAATTTCGCTTGTATACTTCTAAAGTATATGGATCAACTCAGAATCGCTAGCTGAGTCGATCTAGCCATGTATGTTTGTCCATCCGTCCGTCTGTATGTCACCGATTTGGGCCTTAAATTTTGAGCTAGATTGATGAAATTAGGACTCTGTTCCCGACGAAGCAGTACAAGTGTAAACATTTTCAAAATCAGCCCACAACCAGTCCTACTTTAAAAATTTTTTTTTTATGAAATTCGGTATAGAGACTCTCTATCCGACAAAGCAGAACAAGTGTAAACATATTCAAAATCCCACCTATATAAAAAAACGTTGTTTTCGGCCAAACGGTAGAAAATTTTGAATACGTTTTTGAACAACATAGTTAGACAAGCCCAATACCCATACTTTGCCCAAACCACATTTTTTCGCCACCCCCAAGGACCTCCAACGTTTTCATTAAAAAAAAAAACATTTTAAGTCCAATTTTTAAATATTCGAAAAAAATATGAAAATATGCAAAATCGTTGTAATACTAACATGAATATTTCCAGCCCACACCCATTTTTTAGAGGCGTTTTATTGATTAAAACTATTTATATACCCTACCCCATAGCACATGCTGGAGAGAAGTGTTGTTTTTCGTCGAACCATAAACGATTTTGATAATCTGCTGAGCAATATATTGTGACAATGACACGCCCACTTTTTGGGGATGTTTAATATGGAAAATGAATGGGATAGGGTATTAAACGGTCCGCACTGCCTTCTCATATGTTTTTGTTTTATAATATGCTGGTTGTTAATGTAGCGATAAAACAAAGTAAAACAGTCGATATTTCGACGATGTTCGAGCGAAACTCAGAAGTTCGCTATACCTATGTCTCCTACAAGTTTTTTATTTCGCATGCTTTTAAATCCTATTTGGGAGATGGAATGTTGTTTTTGGATCACCCGAGCAGACATATTTGTTGAACTCAAGTTTGGGGAGTAAAATAGCTTTAAATATTGTGGTGAAATATTTGTTATATTGGTTTGGAAAACCTAGCGTTTTAGTTACTTCAAAAAAAAGTAGTCATTCCAATGCATTGAACGGTTTTCCGTTTTTTCAACTTAAGTGACATTCATGGCTGTTGAATTTGGTTTCGCTTTACTGACAGAAGACAACCTTGTGTTTTGATTTCACCCCATTTTATAACGCTGTCAAGGACAAAATTTAATGTTCTTAATATATTTTGTCGTTCAAAAATCTTGGTTTCATTATGATGAATTAATTGGTTCCACTCTTTGGTGAGATGTGCCATGTATTGAATCACCAGTGGACCAATTGCTGCGAAAACCATACTGCCGGTCAATGGGAAGTTTTCCTGTTCCGAAATATTTAATTAGCTGACGATTTATCAGCTATTCATGACTTTGGAAAGAAGGGATGAAGGTGCAATTGGTTGGTAGCTGGTAGGCTGAATAAAAATATTTTTCCATCTACTTTGAAAGAATCCTGATCAGTAAGATAGATGGGGTAGAAGATCACCTCAGAATAATTGGGGATATACCATCTGCACCCACCGCTTTATGCAGCTCAGTAAGACTCAATTAGTCAGGATGCTGGAAGACAAGGCCGTATTGGCACAGTAATATCCTGGACTCGTTACCAAGTGGAATGGTCACGTTTCCAGCAGACTACACACAACCTATACTAAACTTCAAGAAAGGCTTCCACGTAGGATTTCGTAACAGAGCTCAGTGGAGGAGAAACGAAGTAACGAGCATTTTCGACACGGTCGTCTACACCGAAGGTTCTAATATGAACTGTAGTGTGGGGTCCGGAGTCTACTTGGAATCACCGAAAATATCAGTTTCATATCGCCTACCGGATTTTGCCAGCGTATTGCAGGCGGAAGTACTGGCTATCCGAGAGTCTTAGACGCTACTGGGACATGACACTACGGAAAAGCAAAATTTTGCTATTCTCATAGATAGCCAAGATGCCAAAAAAGCCATCAACTCGGCAACCATATCCTACAAACTGGTACAGGAATGCCGGAACGAACTTGCCCACCTTGGCGAACGCTTCAGGGTCACAAATCTCCGGGTTCCGGGAAAACAGTGACATTGAAGGCAACGAGCGTGCAGACGAGCTGGCAAGGCAGTGCTCAGCTCTTCACGGCTCACTTGCGGCCGTTAGGCGTGGTTAAACGACAAATGCACTCATACTTCCTGAAGAAGGCCGTCTCCAAATGGAGAAGGCTAACAAATATCGAGAACGATATGGCCCTCCTACGACAAAAACAGAACAATTGATCTATTAAGTGGAACCCGGTCATAAATCGCAAGAATTACGGCGATAGTCACTGGGCACTGGCCGATTGGAGACCATTCGTATAAACTAGGGTTCCCATACAATTCTCAATGCTGCAGTTGCAGCAAATGAGAGAGAAACCCTCTCCCATTTCATCTGCAAATGTCCGGTACTAGCAAGAGCTGCATGCTTTAGACCAACCATTCTTCGACAACCTTAGCGACATTTTGGGTAAAAGGATACAAGATCTTGTCAGTTTCCTAAACCTCACAGGCTGGATATAGAGACCGCTTGTATCACATCCACAACAATAATCCTAATAAAGGTCACAAGAGTCGTGGTAACAAAAAGGCAAATAAGTGCTACTTGGGTTCATGCCGAACCGCCACTTCTACCTACCTACCATCTGCACCAGCAGATTTGTAAATCTCGAAATCAACTAAAACACTCGATAGTGTAGTTACAAGTAACAGGGGTGCAGTGAGGGTTGGAAATAATCCCCATGGAGCTTGATTTCGAACAAAAAGGAAATAGCCCCCGATGAGCTTATTTCTTTTTGGAAATGGAAATAAGTCCGCGGGTGTTAATGCTTTTTGCTTGTGTGGCTTACCTCCTTTTCATGCATCCAAACTCGCACACATCGCAAATCCAACAGTAAGCCAAAGCAGGGGGGTTTAAGGGGAGCAGCATGCACCCCCGCTCACACTCAAACTTTACATACACCAAACTTGAATAGTATTCCAATTTTAAATGCAATAACACCCCCGGGGGTTAATGCTTTTTCGTGCCTGGGCTTGTTTCTATTTCTAATAGGAAATAAGCCACGTGGGGGCTATATTAATTTATTTGGGGGGTTATTTCACTGCACCCAAGTAACAAATGTCAAGCAACCTTTCAGATTGCTGATAAAATCGGAGGTTACGCGTTCGCATGAAAAGTTCTAAGAAAAAGATAAGTCATGGGTCCTAAGAAGTCTGATGTATTATTTGTAACATAGAAATCCCAGTGGCCAAATTTTGACAGCACTTTTGGAAAAAGAAATTCCATTCTGTACTTGTACGGTTCATATTCCGTAAAATTTGGTTCAAATTAACGCCGTAATAGGTTTCGTAATAAAATACCCGCTAGCCTATTAATATGATGATGCGGGTTCTTTATACATCGGCTCTATAACACCAGTATGATCGTTGATCACCAAGTAAAGATCGCCTCTAAACGGTTCAAAAAATATGTCAGCACGTCATAAAAATCACACAAAAAATTCCACTCATGACAATTTTAAGACTTTAAACAGCGAAAAATTGCAAAAAATCTTACATCACTTCACATTCGTATCCAATCAAGTGTTTCTAAATCGCATTTGATCGTCTTTACCACCCAACTTGACCTTGAATTGCTCCTGAGATAATAATAAAGGCCATTTGCACAGCTGGTGTATACAATTATTGCATAAAACCACATCATCAAAGAAGGTGTGTACTGCACCAGACCTTCAAACGACCAGCTCATAGCACAAACAAAAAAACGCACAAAACGCATTCAATTTTATTTTCATTCTCCCTAAAATCTAACATACCGAAAAGAAAGCTAAAAAAAGCTTCTAAATATCTCTATCTGTATCTCATTCTCATTCACAGACTCTCTCTTACCCGGAACTATAAAATTTCGCAAAAAGCCAACCGACTCTCACTCATTTGTGAGTGGAAATTCGCAAATTTACTACTCAAACAGGTGATCTTATCAAGAATGCTTGCGACTGCTCCACATTTGAGTGCAATTTATTTAGCTAGTGGAATTGGGGCTTTCTCTCACTATCCTCAGTTAGTTGTCTTTAGACCGGTAGAGTGATAGAATATACAGCCCCAACGTCTGAAAAAGTGATCGTGGAAAAAAAGCGCGATCGCGATCCAACTATATCAACTTGCATACGTAAGTTTGAAATGAGTTCTTTTTTTTTTGTTTTAAATAATTTATTGATAAACAATTTCGTGCTCTGCTTACAAGATTGTGAAATACAACGACTTGTGATTTTGAATTTAATTTTTAAAAGCGACAAAATGATCACGGATCACTTGAGATAATGCTCGTTAAAGTGGAACCTGGCCTCAGGCCAATTATTAATTCTCGTACTATATTAGCCGCTAATTTGACGAAAACACATGTCCACCTAGGCTCTGGCTAAAATTAAGTTTCTGGTCAATTTTTTGGTTCATATGTACTTAGGTACCACGAGTGCGGTTCATGTAGGCGTATGTGCAATTAATGTAAAGTTCAAGGCCCAGGCTAGGGGACTTTTGATGGAAATGTCTGTTCATCGATATTGATAGTTCACTCGTTTGAGAAATTAAGTGAAACTATTCACTTAGTATGTTGGGAAAGCGATTTTACTGAGCTCCTTTATTGGGGCAATCATTGTGTCATTGTCTACTTTGTTTTAAAGTTTTAGTGATGGTTCGCATGACGAGTTTAAATAAAGACAAAAGGAGATTGTAGTTGAATTTATTAATTGCATTAATTTTGACATAGCCTGCTAACAATGTAATGCAGATTTTTAGTAAAAATTCTGTTTTTAAACCCTCGCGATCCTTGTTAATCCTCGCGAACCCTTATTGTTGACATAATGAGTTGCTTTTAGTTCCTTAAAATATTTATTTATTGCTATGAACTTTCATGCTACGCGATTACAAGCTAACTAACATAATCCTCAATATCCTCATTTCAACAATAAAAAGCCAATGAATGTTTGCATGGCGTGCTTAATAAAGGACAGAACAATATTTCAGTTGAGCTCAGTTTTTTTTATTACCTGCTTTTCAGATCGTTAACAATGTCATCACTTGAGCACGACGCATGTAACCCTCTAGCTACAACGCATAAAGGCCTTTCAGATTTATTTTCGAATGAATACCAATCAATTTTAACGGTATTTAGCTTCCGAGATAATAGACGGTAGCTTTCTGGGTCTTTTACGCAGACTTTCCATGTATTTTTTCTGTGCGAAGTTACTTGGTAGCCCGACATTGGCAATGATTTTATCGAGGTATGTAACTTGTTAAAGTCGTCAATACCGATCACATTTATTGGAGGTGGGGGCCGTTGTTTCAACAGTTTCGCTTTATTAACAATCTCTTTGTCTCGGTTTATTTTTTTACCGGTATTTTTCTTAGAATCCTGTCAGTTTCGCGGCTGAGTTCTTATTCATCCGTATGGTATTCGGAATTCACGGGGCAGTTTGCACATGGTTTTGACTCATTAGGTGTTTTCAATGAACTCTTTAGAGTGATATTTCCTTTCTTAAGATGGAGAATTTCTTTGCAAATCTCTTCGCAGAGCAGTTCGACATTGTGAAGCCTTGTTCGAAGAACGTTGTTTTTGTACTTAAGACTCTTATCTTCCATTGAATATCGTTTTTCGTGGGCCGACACTTCCGGTGCTGTCGAGCTTCTGGAGACACATATATGTTTTTGAGTTCTAGATGTAGGAGACCTCGTTACATTTGAACTTTTCCCGAAAGGGTTACATAAATGAAATAATTGGCTCTCCCCAAAATCCGTAGAGCCGACCTCCGAAGAGGGTGGATCTTCCAGTGATACTAAACCCCCACCTGAGGTATTAAATTTCTTTGTTTTACTCATTGCATTTTGGTTTTTGTGTACGCTTTACACCAGGTATATCCGGGAGTGGAATTTAGTCGCCTTCTACAAGAGGCATGCCATATCTCGGGTATATTCTGGACCCTTACCTGAAGGGGAAGGGGTTGAGTTCAGTGATTTATTACATTTTTAGATAGACTGCTAACGATGTTACGCGAATGCTTATAACAAATTCAATTACAACTCCATCGCTATCGGTTTCAAAAATACAACCCTCGATCACACCTTCCTCATACAACTGAAGGCAAAAATTGTTTCAAATAACCATACAGAGAACTGAACGTTTAATTTGCGTCACTATTAGAAGGAATCTCTGAGGAAACTTGGTAATGTCCGAAGTAGCTATAATTCTAACCAAAACAGTGTTGTCTATACACAAGTTGTTGTTGTAATTTCGATCATTCAATTGATAATCGGCAAAAAAAATTCCATAAGAAATTGCCAAGGGCTGTCCACCTTAGAGTTAGAATCGTTGTTACTCCTAACTCACCCACTTCCAGCAAAGAATGGTTTACATGACGCCGTTAAATCAGAACAAACGAAGATTGTAGTCGAGTCTAAATTGTTTACTCCTACGCGATCGTTTTCAAGAAGACAGCTCTCGATCACCATACCAGATCTTTAAATGCTTATTTCTACAACTGAATTTTAATGACGTGCTTACATAGGGACAGCAGTAGGTTGTTCCCAAGTTAGTGCCCAAAGATTTGAGATCACTAAAAATTTAGCTTAGTAAAATATCACAGCTCTCGATCTTACCAAATTCGCGCTCCATCATATAAGAGCTTTTATTGCTCGTTTTTTTAAATCAAAAACCAAAAAAAAATCACACTCAAACAATAACACCCAAGTCAGCCACACATTAAGATTTAGCAAGTCTGTCATGAAAATTAGCATTCAGCTTCTGAACAAACAGATTCTAATTACAAGTACGCCATATAGCGATTAGTACCTCAAACAAAGTACCTTAAGTTAAGGAACGTTGCCAGATAATTGTGTGAATTTATCAGATAACATGCCTTAAGGTGTGACTCAACTGCAGCTAAAGAGTGAATCACCCACCGGAAGCATTGGGTAACCCTGTGAAATATCTTTTGTGTGTGTCTAGAGAGGAGCTATGTGAACAATAGATAGTTTGGAGGTAGTTACAGCTAAACTGAAATCCCCATACTCACTTATCAGATTATACATTCGAATTCGAATAAAATTCCCCGGTTAACATTAGTTAATTGCCGCGAATTTGCGGTTACTAAGTTGATTATCGCATCGATAGCGTTGGAATTTAAATGCTCGTTTGGAGGCAATTAAATTATTTAAAAACCAAAAAAAAAAATTAAATCTCGTACGTTGTTTCGCATTTACTCGAAAAATTGTTAAATTAAAACAAAACAAACACACCTAGCAAATTTGCTATCAAGACCGACACTGTGCTATTGTGCTAACGTCACTATTGGCGTCAGGGTGAATAAATATTTATTTAACCAATAAAAGTGAAGAAAGGTGTTACATAAAACATTACACCATATAAATTTATAGTGACGCGTATGCAATGAAATTAAAACGATTGGCAACTGTTGATTCTTCAAAACAACGTCTATAACTGTCAAGCTGCACAATTCTGACAGATCAGTTGATCAAACAAATTTAGCTGTAAAATCATGTTTTACGATGACAAAAATGAATATGATTGACGTATCCAGGCAGTGAAATTCGAGGGCAGCTGTACCCTAAAAAACTTCAACGGATTTCAAACATGCGCGGGCAGAGTGACATTCTTTAATGCGAACAACTTATTTGTAAAATTTTAATTTTGAAAAGTTGAGAGTACATCTTGAACTCTATTGTCTCTCTTAAATTAGCCTCAAGAATTTTACTTATAGTGCGCGTTTACAAATTGCAAATGCTAAGGCAATACGTATTTGGATTTTCTTTTGCTCGTAACAGTGCACGTAGGTATTGGTTTCATAAAAAAAATCGAATCAAACCCAACTTTCCCATGATGGAGAGCCCGAAAAAGTGGGACTCCAATTCTGACCGTCGCGTCGCGTCGGTCGGTCTGTTAACGCAGCTGTAGGCTAAAGAACTGGACGGATTTGCTTCGAATTTATTATGTGCTGTGGTCAATATAAAAAAAATACAAATTTTTTGGTGCAATAGGCTCGGTATTACGTGTGTACTTCTTGCACGATGGCGGGACCTCCTGTTTTATGCCGACTCCGGACGGCAAATTTGTGATAAGCTTTTCTTGACAATTGATACTCCTCGGATTATTTGTCAGATCATCACGAGAGGAGGGCCAGTAAAAAATCATTTTAGGTGTTACTATGGCTAGGAATCGATCCCAGACGTTCTGCGAGGAGGTTTATTGCACTAACCATCGCGCCACTGAGCCCGTCGGTCAATATCCACTTGGCATTAAAGGACTAAAATTAATGGCATCCACCATACCATACTTACCATCAAAAATAAATTTAACGATTCTGAGGCTTAGATAGACGTGTGTAAGAATCCTGGCCTCAACCAACACGACTCTCCAATTAGCCTGTTCCTTAGGTTCAAATTGGTTGTGGTACGTTTCAACTTGAGCGCAACACTTTAGGCGAGGTCTTCCTCTACTGCGTCCGACATCTGGCTGGGAATCGAAGACTCTGTGAGCCGGAATATTGGTGTCCATTCGTTCTACATGCCCTAGTCATCTTAAACGTCCAATGCGGATATTTTTTTATTAGGAACTTGCCGCTGTACAGCTCGTATAGGTAGGTAGGTAGCAATGGCGGTTTGTCATGAACCCAAGTAGCACTTATGTGCCTTTTTGTTACCACGACTCGTGTGACCTTTCGTAGGATGGTTTTTGCGGATGTGATATAGGCGGTCTCTAGATCCAGACTGTGAGGTTTAGGAAACTGATAAGGTCTTGTATCCTTTTACCCGAAATGTCGTTAAGGTTGTCGAAGAATGGTTGGTCTAACGCACGCAACCTGGCTCTTGCTAGTCCCGGACACAGTGGGAGAGGGTTTCTCTCTCATTTGTGTCCCCGCAACTGCGGCATTGAGGATTGTATGCGATCCCTAGTTTCGCCGCATGGTCTCCAATTGGCCAGTGCCCCGTGACTATCGCCGTAATTCTTGTAATATCTGGGCGGGTTCTATTTAGTAAATCGTTTGTTCTGTTTTTGTCGTAGAAGGGTCATATCGTCATCGATATGACGCAATTTGTTTACCTTCTCCATTTGGAGTCGGCCTTCTCCAGGAAGTATCAGCAATGGTACGGATCCTTGCCGCAAGTGAGCCGTATAGAGCTGAGCCTTACCTGGCCAGCTCGTCTGCACGCTCGTTTCCTTCAATGTCACGGTGCCCTGGAACCTAGAGAAGTGTGACCATGAAGCGTTCGCCAAGGTGGACAAGTTCGTACCGGCATTCCTGTACCAGTTTAGAGGATAGGTAACCGAGTTTATGGCTTTTATGGCCTCTTGGCTATCTTTAAGAAGTCCCAGTAGTGTGCAAGCCTCTCGGATAGCCATAAGTTCTGCCTGGAATACGATGACAAAGTCCGGTAGGCGGTATGACGCAATTTGTTAACCTTTTCCATTTGGAGTCGGCCTTCTTCAGGAAGTATGAGTGTATTTGTCCCTTAACCGCACCTGTCGTTGAATCTTCGACTCCATAGTCAAGGGAAACCGAAGGCTTTTCAAAGAATTTTGTCTCTCAATACGTCTAAGCATTTCTTCATCCGATTTTGATACCGTCCCTGCTTCAGCGCCGTAAATCAGAGCTGGGATGATCGCGGTCTCCTTAGTAATTCGAGTGAGAGCTTTACTAACAAAATTGCCTTCTTAGCCCGGACTTATAGAACAGCAATTAGCAAGAGTAATTCTAGTCACCGATAGCGCCCTTTTCTTGCTCTTCTTCTGCTTTCTGAAAAGTCGGTGTTCTTTCCTCCTTCTTTGCCTATACATGTCAATGGCAGCTCACGTCTTCCACTGCAGCTTAGACATGATTGCATCGTTTTTGGCTGCGAGCATCTATCTGTTTTCTTCATCAAACCGAGGGTTTCAATTGGAAGCGACTTTTTGACATCATTGCCATTCTTCGTTGTCATTAGATGAGTTCTGCGAAGGACATGTTGATCTCTTGCGGTTTCATTTTTTCAATATAAAATTTTCTGAAAGTATGCAGTACTGCAACAAGGTAGTGATCCGAGTCGATGTTAGCGCCTGGGAATGTTCGGACATCCAAATTAGACGCGTGCCTCTTCTCTTGTGACAAAGGTCATAAAGTCATGCAGATGACACACTGCATACAAGAAAAATCGTTATATGGCGGGTCGTGCTGTCACAGCCCGCCATATGTTTGGATCTCATTTCTCAAGTATGCAGGTCCATACCGCCTGTCCATACCATGAAGCTGGTTATTAAAAGTTACTGTTTTTTGTTTTCCATGCGTCATCTGTATGACTTTATAAGATTTGCTTGTGATCAATGTGATCGGACACTCCCATGTCCCTTTATGAATATCGTGATGAGGAAACCATGTGTGACCTAGTCGCATTTCCTTCCACAGTGAAGTCAATTAGCCCAAGTCCGTTGATAGATGTGATGCCTGGTAGGCTGTATCTTTACTGCTAAAGATGTCTTCTCTTCCTGCTTTTTCGTTAAAATCTCCCAGCACGGTAGTCGCTCATAAGTTTTGTCAAGGGGCTCGTAGAAGTCTTTCGCTTTGTTATCTTTTTCCTCCGTCGGAGCATGAGTCCGTTTTGGGCTTAGTTACATACTTAAGCGGCGCTACAGTCCGAAGTGAACCTTTTTTTTTATAATTTACACGTACTCAAGGGGTTATGAATACCCTTTATATGTTACAATAGTACGAGCGTTAGAGAAGGGGAAGAAAGAGAGGATAGGAACGATTTTGGATGTAGTGGAGACTTAAACTCCATGGGTGGTGTCCGAACTAGCTTCAGGGAGTCACTTTTTCTTGTGTTCGTTAAATTTGAAGAAATTCAAGATGGTGTGCATACTTTTAGGTATTACACCGACCTTTTTATTTCTTTTAAATAAAAGTGAAATGGATTTTGGTTGGGATTGAACGCGCAACCATCCACTCAACAGACGAACAACAGTCCGAAGTGAACCTGGTCCTCAACCAACATGCCTCTCCAATTATCCCGGTCCTTAGCTAACTGCCTCCAGTCGCGCACTCCAAATTGGTTGAGGTCGGCGTTTTGGGCTTATGTTGGCGGATTTGACCTTGATGCGGATTGTTGTCTGAGGACTTAAAAATATTTAAGACTTCCTGCTTAAGTCCAAAACTTATAAAATCCCCATCCGAGTTGTCGACGTTTTCTTCAGTTCTTCATCCTCCTAATGCACGGCCCATTCCGTCGTATTTCCTGGACTACAGTAATGTCTGCTTCGAAGCATCTTAAAGCTTACGCTTGTTGTTCAGAAATTGACTTTATTCCAATGAGATTGTTTTGTGTGTGGCCACGTAGTTTTTTGGAATGAAAGCCGTTGGAATGAACGTTTAGCCAGACACTCAGAGTATGATCGCATATAGGTCTGATGTTGTCATCGAAGCATAAGACTTCTTGATTAATTAAGACCACTGATTCCCTGATTCTGTTAACTAAATAACTCGGAAAGTATTAAATTTCACAGTTTTTCCATATTGTTTTGAAAATTCTTTTTCACCATTTTTCTTAAATGGCAGTAATGCGTTTTTAAGGCTCCAGCTCTTAAGTGGTTTAACATTCTCGGTATATAAACAAACGTCGTTGTCCTTCTTTTTTAAATTTTAACGCACATAAAAGCCTCGAAATTTATTGATCTTACACTTGATGAAAAAGCCAGTAAGATCAATAATTTTCAAAGCCTATTTTTATTATATATCCCTTTGACACTACTTGATGAACCACCTTTGTTGGCCTTTGTCCGCCACCATCCCAACTCAAGAGACCTTACCAAATTTTTGTACGACCGGTTGTCCAAATATGTGAGCAGCTCAGGTTGGTTACCAATATTTTCATGTTTTTCACGCAAACATTAACTCCATCATAAGAATTCTTTAATTGTCATCTGGAAAAATCTTTATGAGGCAAATGAAACGAATTATTTCACTGTATTTTACCCAAACGGGTTTTTTGTACTTTTTCTTAAATTTATAAATTTACCTCGATTCAAAGAAATTTAAGATTTTTTTATGGGCTGGTAATCACAGATACTTCATGTTTATTTCTAATTTAAAGCAGTACGGGAACATACCTGTTATAACTTTTACAAAAGCTTAGTATGCCTTAAATCTTCAATAAATCAAAATATCCAGAAATAGCTTGTTCCATTCAAATTGATCTGGATAACCTCCATCTATTTACAGTGATAAGATAAGATCCTATGTCTGCCAACCTTCTCGATTCGAAATACATTCTCTAATCAGCAAGCATACGTGTGAGTCGTTCAATTACATTGAGAACGCGTGAAACAGTTATTTACACAAAACCAAATAAATAATGGTTCACCTAAGTATTTGAAAACTTTTAGAATTCAGAGCAAGTTTAACCTCTAAAATAAATTCAAAGAAAAAAGATACAAAAACCATTCAAACTGAACAACAGACAGGTACGAGTAGATACCATGAGTGTATTCTAAACAATTTTTTATGTGTAAATTGTCTTAAAATTGAATAAAAACCCGAAAGTAAACATTTTAAATCCAAACCGCATCTCATGGTAATTGTTGTTTATTCATTGTGAACAATAAATTTTTAAATGTCCGACAAAATGATTTAAAAAAAAAAAAGAATTCCAGAACTAGCACTAGTTACATTGGCATCTGGGTTCATTACCAGGTATAGGGGATACAATCACAGAATGGATTGAAAACATGCTGTCGGATACACTTTTGTCGAATTTTGATTGCCAGCTGTTTTGGGTCATCTATTTTCATCCCTCTTTAAATTTTCATCCCTTTTAAAATGTTCATCCCTATTCACGAAGGTAGACAAAATGTTGCATTTTAGTTGTATGTATCTTCTGGTATATCCTTTATAAGTCACATTCACTTTAAACAAAAAATACTACTACACAGACGTCCTTAGAAGAGAAAAGCATACTTACCTGGCGTAGGGGCTACCGTGATCATGAAGGCGGTTCCCCCGGAGCGAGGCTTGGCCATTGCACAATCGGCTGAGTTGACCTTTGCGATTATTCCTAATGCGAATAACTCGTGCGTGTAATTTTTGGTAGCCGGGGATGGCGTTCGCGCCGCCCCGACGTTAATAATAGAAAAACAGCAAATCAAGGACATGTTTTCCTGTTCTCTGTTTCGATGACACATTTCTTCTCAGAGAGGGTGCACTTTTTCGAATTCGAATTCTTTTTGTATCGTTTTTTTAATACAAAGAAACAACGAAAATAAAGACGATTCAGCCCCAGCGAGTTATTTGCCGGAGCGGACAATTTTCCGCAAAACCTTCCGTCGGAGGTTTAAATTCCATTCGAGGTATGTGCTATCGGGAAAAATGACTACGCATATGCGACGCCTTCTGAAAAAGAATTGCAATTAGCTGTCAAAAATTGACTTGAACGAATTCCAACACAATTCGCCGGGATGCGTTACAAAATGTCGGAGAAATATTCCCAACAGCTTTTCGGAAGAATAGCTCGAACCAAAAATCCTCCGAGCAGGTGGCCATGGCTCAGAGGAATGCGTAGTTGACTCCTAAGCCAAGCGCTGCGGGTTCAAGCCCCAGCTTCGGCAGCATTTGTTTTCTACGAAAATTGCCAGCTTATCTGAGGCCACCTGTGCGATAACATGAGGCAATATAAATCGATGTCTCCTCCTCTGTGCCACGTAGGTTTATGTTATATGTCTTTCCTTCTTTGTATCTATCTGTCTCTCTCTCTGTTGTATTAATGTCTTGATCTGTCCCAGCCGATGGCCTCAGTCGCCAGTGCTGTTATGTGTCTGTAGTTCGTTGCATTCATGTGCGAAGTACTGTGATGTCAATGTCAAAAATCCTCCGAATCGTACGTAATGCTTAGAGATGTTTTCCTTTAAATGTTGTCCACGACTAACCCTCAAATGGTCCTTTCTATGGGCTCAATTTTCGAGCACTCTTTGAGGCATATCGGTCAGTATTCTATGAATAACACGGCTAATGTTAGCTTATATAGCTTTAATCGTTTCGGGTTTATCAATGTATTCAAGAGATTTTACATATCCTACCTACTCAACGGACTCAGTGGTGCGATGAACTGCAGCGCAGAACGTCTGGGTTCGATTCCCAGCCGTAGCAATACCTAAATGATTTTTCACTGGCCCTCCTCTCGAAATGATCTTACAAATCACCCAAGTAGTATCAATTGTCACGAAAAAGTTGCCTCAACTTAGGCGTTCGGATTCGGCATAAGACAGGAGGTCCCGACATCGTGAGAAAAAAAGCTAGGCCCTGTGTACTAACCAGCCTGTAGCGCTAAAAAAAAAAAACAAAAAAAAAAATCTTGCTTACTCACTTGATCTCCTCCAACATGCCTCTTCAATTAGCCCGGTCCTTGGCTAACTACCTCCAGTTGCACACTCCAAGTTGGTTGAGGTCGGTTTCAACTTGTGCGCGCCACTGAAGGTGAGGCCTTCCTCTACTGCGTTCGATGTCTGGCTGGGAGTCGAAGACTCTGCGAGCCGGAATATTGGTGTCCATTCGTTCTACATGTCCTAGCCATCTTAAACGTCCAATACGGAGTTTTTTTTTTGACCAGGAGCATGTCGCTGTACAGCTCGTATAGTTCTTGGTTGAATCTTCATTTCCATAGCCCTACAACGCAAACGGGACCGAAGATTTTTTCGAAGAATTTTCCTCTCAAATCGACCAAGGATTTCTTCATCCGCTTTTGAGACGGTCCATGTTTCAGCGCAGTAGAGCAGTACTTGGATGATCAGGGTCCTATATATGATCTCCTAAGTAGTTCGAGTAAGGGCTTTACTACTAAATTCCCTTCTTAGCCCGAAAAAAAAAAACAGCAGGAGGCAAAAGTAATTCTTCGTTTAATTTCTTACGAGATGTTGTTGTCAGTGTTATTAGCAAATCCGAGGTAGACAAAGTCCGGTACAACCTCAATGTTATGTCTGTCAATATTGACGATTTATCCAATTCGTCGATGTTGTGTGTCCTTTCGTGTTGACTGCATATACTTAGTCTTACCCTCTTTTACTGCTTAACCAATTTTTGCCGCTTCCTTCTCTATACCAAACGTGGCTATGACATCCCGTTGAGTCCTGCCAATGATGTCAATATCGTCGGTGTATGATAGTAGTTGCACCGATTTTTGGAAAATTGTGGCTCTGGTGTTTGCTCGGGAGTTTTGTACAGTCCTTTCAACAATGAGATTGAAGAAGTCACATGACATCGCATCACCTTGCCTAAATCCTTTTTTGGTATCGAATGTGTCTCACCGTCGTTTCCGATCTTTTTATGGAGCAGCTAGAGTTCTCCATCGTCATCCTACACAAACGGACGAGTTTGGGCGGTATACCAAAACTAGACATGGCTCTGTATAGTTCGTCTCTATAAATGCTGTCGTATGCGGCTTTGAAATCGAGGAATAGGTGGTGGGTAATGATTTGGACATCTTGGGTTTTTCCAGGATCTACCAAAGTGTGGGAATTCGATCGGTTGTGGACTTTCCTGGCCTAAAACCACACTGAAAAGGGCCGATCAGGTTACTGGTGAACTTTTTTAGGGGTTCAGGTTTTTCGGCAGATAGCATCTTGTCGGCGATGTTGAGGAGACTTATGCCTCTGTAGTTGGCGCAGTACAAAGAGTCTCCTTTTTTGTGGATCGGACAAACGATGCTGAGGTTCCATTTTTCAGGCATACGTTCTTCCGACCAGATTTGGCTTATTAGTTGGTGGATGTTACTAACCAAGTCATCTCCGCCGGCTTTATAAGCTCAGCGGGACTGCCGATATTTGCGGCAGCCTTAGTAAACTTAAGTTTAGATATTGCCATCCGCACTTCACTGAGGTCGGGTGGATGACAGTTTTCGCTGTCGTTGTCAATGTGGAATGGTTCGTTCTGCCTGACAGCAGAATGTCGTTAACCAGTCTGCAGAAGTGGTTCTTCCATATACTCAGCATCGACTGTGTTTCAACTATGATATTTCCTTGTTCATTTCGACAGGATTCTGTTCGAGCCTTGTATCCTTGGCTTTGACGTTTTACACTTTGGTAGAACTTGCGAACACCGTTCCTGGAGTAGCACCTCTCAGTGTTCTCGATCGCGGGCTTTTCTTGCTCTTTTTTCTTCCTTCTGAAAAGCCGGTGTTCTTCCCTTCTTCTCTGTCTATGGAGCTCAATGGCCGCTCTCGACTTCACCTGCAGCATAGAATTGCAGGCCTCGTTCTTGGTTGCGAGCATATGCCGGCATTCCTCATCAAACCAGGGTTTTCTTGCTAGTGAGCATGAGTAACCTAGCACATCAGTTGCGGTGGATTTAATGGCTTGCTGGCATCGTTGCCACTGTTCTTGGACTTTCGATGCTCATGGTATGGTGCTAATCGAATGGTGCGTTACTTGAATGGTGCGTTACTCGAATGTTGCGTTACTCGAATGCCTTGCCGGTCTCTTGCCATTGCAGTCTTTCGACATTAAATTTCTCCACAGCATTTCCAGTTTGTTTTGGCGTGGTGGAAATCCGCATTCTTGGCTCCAATAATATTGGGTCCGGGTCGATGTCAGCTCGGAATCCAAAATACTGGATGCTTACCTCTCTTCTCTTGCAATGTGATCAATTTGATTGCTCGTTCGTTGAAGTGAAGACCGCCAGTTTTCCCCTTATGGATATCGAGGTGAGGAAACCGTGTGCTGGCTATAGTGGCATTTCGTTCCGTAACGAAGTCAATTAGCCTAAGTCCGTTACCAGACATGTTTTCTGCTGGCTGTGTATACTGCTAAAGATGTATTCTCTTCCTACCTCTGCCGTAACATCTCCCAGCAAGATTTTATCATCGTACTTCGGTAGTCACTTATAGGTTTTGTCAAGGAGCTTGTAGAAGCAATCTTTCGCTATATCATCTTTTTCCTACGTCGTCATGAGCGCATAAAAGGCTTTGCGAACTTAGCCTTGCGGATTGTTACAATGCTTTCGCTCATGTCTTGGAAACATAGGACTTCTTGCCTAAGTCTGGCACTTATAACAAATCCGCATCCGAATAGTAGTAGCCGAATATTCACTATAACAAGGTCCTTAGTAGATGTCACAGTTTTTCATCCTCTTTTTGCCCGGCCCATCCCATCGTATTTCCTGGATGGCAGTTATGTCTGCTTTGTAACAGTTTAGAGCTTCTGCTAGTTGTTCGCTTGCATCTCTTCTGTCTTATGTTCTCACATTCCAGGTGCAGATACGAACGTCGTTGTCCGTTTTTCGTTTAGCAGGGCCGTCAACAATAAAATCAGTCCTTTCCGAGGATATTAGTTGCTTCGTAACATATGGTTTTTTCCATGGATGGTAAGTTAACCCATAGCACAACCCCTAACCTGGAGGGTCAGTCCCAATTTACTAGAAACTCCTAGGACACGGGGCCAGCAGCATCCACTACGGGATTGAGCGCTGCTGTTGGCCTTTCGGTTCATCCTCCACTATCACTTTTCAAGCGGTCTGTCTTAACCTTAAGATTCCTAAATACCTTGTTGTCCGAATATATCGAAGCAGCTCATCTAGGTTGGCTTGTAACAGCATGCCCGGTATTCCCTGCCAGTCTGACCTGGCTGTTTATAGTGTTGTTGTATTTCGTCTTGTTATTTCGTCTTGCACTTTATGTTTAGCAAGTCACAACCGGTTGAATGAGACCAGTATCGGATGGTTACTCCTTTGAGGTACTATTGGGGCACATTGATGTGTAGTCAGAGTTACAACCACTGGGCACTGCCAAGTTAAAGAAAGTCAGATTCTACACTCGCTCTACAGCACCCAACCAAAAGGTCTGTAATAGAAATTCCAAATCCAAATTATTGCTCCTACGGACCCTAATCCTACCAGTCCAGCTTTACTTTTCCGAGTGCTGGTCACGAAACAGGAAATCGGTCAAATATTTTTCACGAAAACCTCTTTGTCTATTTTTTTGGTATTTTAAGTTTTATTAGCAAATGAAGGAGAGCTCTAGCTAAAAACCACATCGACTGCATTTCCTCCTTCACAATAAATGAATAAACCGCAATGGGAATCTTTAAATCCCAGCCATCAGGTTCGAGACGATAAGGAAGACGGAACCTCGGTAAGAAAAAATTACTCACGGATGCCAGGGCACTTGAATTGAACAACTTGAAGTCCAGTATTGATCTTCAATAATACAGACATAATAATTCTAAATAAACATATGTCTCGCCAGAAACGAAATAAATTTTTTTTAACGAGTCAGCATTCCCATAACCCCAAAGTCTGCCTCATGACCATATAACGAATAAAATCCTCCCCTCCCGTCAACACACAAATCATTAACCATCCCGAAAACCAATTCACTCCACGAACTCGTAAACTTGATCGTTTCACTCGTCATTACATTATCTGTCAACTCATCAAAGTCATTGGCCCGACAAGATCGTCGGTGTCGGGCTGTCGGCGTATTAGATCTTCTTTTGCTTCTTTTGCAGAAAAAAAAAAAAAAAAACACGAAACAGACTAGCCCTCCAGTTGTTTACAAAAAAAAGTCCAAAGTCCGATTTGTTTAGCTCATCTTGAATTTGATATCCCATTCTCCATGACACACGTGCCAGGGCTACGGGATGTCTGGAGAACTGCAAGATGGTTTACATATAGAACGAGCCACGACAATGGCTTTCGCGTGCCCCATTAAGTAAACAGTTCAGAACTGTTTATAAAACTTGGGTGGTTTACTTTTGTTATCATTCGCCGATATCGTATTTTAATGAATGCAGAGCAGACGATTGTCTGCTCCAGACTTCACTTGAACTACTTTTCCAATGGCAAGGGATTACATTACATCTAGATAGGATCTGTTGACTTTAAAATATTTAACTCTGACTGTTTGCAATTAAATTAAAGTGAAATATTTTTTTTTTTTTTTTAGAATTTCAATGGGGTGACTTGTGGAACTTTATTTCCTGAGCCCGGGATCAAAAGGTGAGTTGGAGAATATTAGTGGACAGTTTTGGGTCACTTTTTGGAGCTTTTACTTTTGAATACTAAGGAAATGATTTTCTTGGGCAGTTATGTTTTTTTTAAAACTTTGCCTCAAATTCATGAAATAAGTACCTACCAAGTGATCTGGAGTTGAAGGTTCTACAACTAAAAGATTTCTTCATGTCATTAACACTCATAATTCTGAACAAAAGTCTCTGGATCTGTGATCCTATGAAAAGCATATCAGAGACTTTAAAACATCCGTCTTATGAGATCATCGACCTGGATATTTATGGTATAATAAGAAACCATTTTCTGGGTTTCTCAACGGCGTTGTTTAGGGAGGAATCGAGATGTTTGAGGTAATACAAGACTCTTGCTGTCCCTACAAAAAAATCTAAGTTTCATCCATAACAATAAGAACGTAACATTCTGTTGGTGCTCATGCATGCATCCTACCGATTGCACCAACCACCCAAGTTCAAATCCGAACACATTCAGAACCCTTATTAGTTTCGAAAATGGCTGCGATGACATTCGATTGCCGCGCAACAGGCCGGAATCGAACCTGGACCTAAACCAACATGCCTCACCAACTAGCCCGATTCTTAGCTAACTGCCTCCAGTTGCACACGTCAGGTTGGTTAAGGTCGGTTTATACTTGTGCGAGATGTCATCTTAAACGTCCAATGCGGAGTTTTCTGACTAGGGGTATGTTGCTCTATACAGCTCATATAGATCTTGGCTGAATCTTCGTCTCCATGGACCGTCAACAAAGTTTTTTTTGTAGATTTTTTGATGCAGTCCATGCTTTAGCGCCGTACAGCAGGACTGGGATGATCAGGTCGTTGATTATGATCGCCTTAGTAGTTCAAGTGAGAGTTTTACTTTTAAATTTGCTCTTTAGCCCGAAAAAAACAGCAGTTGGCAAGATTGCTTCTTCGTTTAATTTCTGACGAGATGTCGTTGTTGAAGTCCCGTACTACCTCAAAGTTACATCTGTCAATGGTGACGTCAAATTCGTCGATGTTGTGTGTGCCTTCGTGTTGACAGCATATACTTAGTCTTACTCTCATTTACAGCTAAACCCATTTTTGGCACTTCATTGTCTTTATTCGCAAACGTGGTTATGACAGCACGTTAAGTCCCTACCAATGCTAGTAGTTGCACCGATGTATGGAAGATTGTACCTCTGGTGTTGGCTAGGGAGTTTTGCATAATCCTGTCAAGAATGGGATCAAAGAAGCCACATGAGAGTGCTGGCTTTGCCTAAGCCTGGCCCTGATGGGTCCCTTCTCCTTCTTCATACTGCACAGACGGACAAGTTTGAGCGGTATATCAAAACTGGACATGGCTCTGTAGAGTTCGTCTCTATAAATACTGTCGTATGCTCCTTTGGCCTAAAACTATACTGTAAAGGCCCATCAGGATGTTGATAAATGGTTTCAGACGTTCACATATGACGACAGATAGGATCTTCAAGGCGATTTTGAGAAGACTTATGCGTCTGTGGTTGGCGCAGCTCAGCTGGTCCTCATTTCTATAGATCGGGTAAACGAGATTCCATTCTTCAATTTTATCCGACCAAATTTTTCTTATGAGTTGGGGAAGGAATGCTACTTATAGCTGCTTAATGGGCATCATTGGAGAGAGTGATAGGGCAAGAAGAGAACCCATGTCCAGTCAATGAAGAACTACCTAATACAGAAGAAGTTGGCCTAGCTATAAGAAAATCTTAAGAACAACAAGGCCGCAGGCTCTGATGGCTTACCAGCGGAGCTTTTTAAATACGGTGGTGATGTTTTGGTAGGGAGCATGCACCGAATCATCAACCAAATATGGGTGGAAGAAAACATACCCGATGACTGGACTATCAGCTCCATATGCGCCATCTACATAAAAGCGATCGTATGTCTTTGAAGAACTATCGAGGCATAGCCCTGCTAAATGTCGCATACAAAATCCTATCCTACGTACTGTGTGAACATCAAAAACCGTCTGGAGCACACCAATCGTCATGTACCAGTACTGCTTCCGGCCCGACTATAGACCAAATTTTCACACTGAGGGGAATCCAAGAAAAGACCAAACGAATTTCAAGTCAAAACCCACCAGCTATTCATCGACTTTAAGGCCGCATATGATAGCATACATCGTCAGGAGCTCTATATGGCGATGGCCAAATTCAGCTGTGTCGCGTGACGCTGGAAAAGTAACTCCTCCGAACTATTCCACACATGCACCGGATTTTGGCAAGCAGACGCGCTATCATGTGACTTCTTCAATCTCGTACTGGAGTAGATAGTACGAAGGGCAGGTGTCAACACTGAAGGCACTTTTTCAACAGGTCTGTCTAGCTGTTGGGCTATGGATGATATTGACATCATCGGTCGCTCCCAGCGTGCCGTGATAGAAGCGTTCACGTTGGCTTTGAAGTTGGCCTTAAAGTCACTATTGATAGGAGCAGTTTCGAGATATTTAAAGAGTTCACCTACCTCGGAGTAAACATGGACACAGCGACTGACAATCTAGTGGAGATCCTGCGAAGAATCACCCTAGAAATTCGTTAGGTACCAGTGGCGTGAGGTAAATTTTGTACCAAAGAGATCCAAAGTAAGGGTCTAGTTATAGCTATCCTTGAACAACTTCATTGGAACACAAAACATGATAGAATTGCAATTTTACCTCTATATCTGGTTATGGGAATCATTTGACAATTCTGTTTCATTTGGGTGGAATGAAAGACAAAACTTCAGAAACATGAATCTCGATCATTTGAAAACAAAAAGCGATTTTATGCCAAAACTTTACATAAATATTAAAATATTTTTGGATAATCTTGTTTTTAAATTCACATGCTCCGTTTTGACACCAACTCGCCATTGATTGAATTTATAAAAATAAGCCGCAAGAAGCAATAAAAAAATTCCAATGAGGCTTTTCAATGATAGCTATAAATGGACCCTAAACTTTTGTTATTTGCCACTTTCATGGGAAATATTTAATATGGGTTTTTAGCATCTGTCTTTGTTTTAAATTTGATTTCCATATTGTTTGGCTTTACTTATTAAATGTCATGTGGCAGTCATGTGGCCCGTCACATGCAAACATGAATAAAAAGATTGTGCGGCTTCGAACTAAGGACAACTCCAACAAAATTTGTCCACCATTTATCAGTTACCACGTATACAAATAGTTTACGAATAATTTTCCAATTTGATAATCAAATATATTTGCAAGGTAGTTGTTCAATAGGTACGACAGTAGGAATCGTCTCATATGAACGCCACGCCACTGTTATGTACCACTTGAATTTCAATCAACGAATCGCATTCCCCGCCAAAGGAAGGAAGCATCATCATCATCATCATTGACATGTACAAATTAAAAATTGATTGTGAAAAATTGTAAAAAAAAAATGTCAACAAATTTATTATGTTTGATGATTGTTGCGCACTGGAATTGAATTCTTGCACAAACCAGTGTAAACAAAATGTGATGGAAAAACTTCATTTATTGCAATCACTTGTGTTAAAAACCCGTTAATACTGGTTTTAATTTGACATATAGAGTTTTTAAAACAAAGACCGGCAGCCATCTTCTAATAACTTTCTTTTAATGGCGTCCTAGGAGCCTCGAATCGCATGACATCTTCTCCTCTCATTGCGTCAACTCAATTGGATCGTGAAATTTGTAATGAAACTCAATTGCATAGCATCACAATTTATTAAACGATGTACGTAGATACGATATAAGTAAATCCATAATAATTCCCAAGAATTGTTCCGCAAGTAATGAAACATTTAATGTGAGCTTATGCTTGGCAGTTCAATTAATTTTGATTGAATATGGGAACTAAGTCATTGCTGACTTTTGATCTCATTACTTAGATGATAGTTACTGAGTGGGAGACTTTGTGGGACACAAACGTCATGTCAACGTTCATGAACACGTGATTGATCTGTCAAGCTATAGGTTGACGCAAGCGTGGAAAAATCAAATGCGAAGATGTCATCTAAGAAATCTAGTACAAATGTTTATTTTTTTTATTTTTCGGGGGATTATTGAGGGCTCAAATATTCTTCATGACAAATTACGGTTTATATCTGCTGATAGCTAGAATTGTAGAGAGAATAGAGAATTGTAATAAACGAGTGAAGATGGCTTCAACAAAAAGCGTTTGTCATGTTCTTAAGTGCTTTGTATCCCTGACGAAAGTTTGGTAAATACTTTCATACTTATTTGACGCTTCAGTCCGGAATGAAAATGGACCACAATTTCGATTTGGACTTCTTAGTTTTTTTTTCAAGGATCTCCCAAAGTGTGCAAATTTGATCAGTTGTTGACTTTCCTGGTCCAAAACCACAAGGATTAGGGACGATCTCCTTGTTTGTTAAACGGATTCAGGCTTTCAAATATTACGGCAGATGGAAACTCATACGCGATGCTAAAGAGCATAAGTCTCCTTAATATCGCCTATGAGTTTCCATCTGCGTAATATGTAAACGCTGGTGCTGTTCATAGGGTCTCAATGGCGTCTCAATTTTTGTAAATCGCGTAATCGATTCTGAGGTTCCATTCGGTAATTCAAGCATAGTTTCATCAGACCAAAATTTTCGTATGAGGTTAGCACTACTTACCAAGTTATATTCGCTGGATTTAAAAAGCTTTATAAAAATGGCAGGCCGTCATTTCCGACAACCTTGTAAGATTACTTACTGACTCAAGTAATTCTACAGTTCGGAATGAAACTGGGCCTCAACCAAAATGCCTCTCCAATTAGCCCGGTCCTTAGCTAACTGCTTTCAGTTGCGCTCTCCAAGTTGGTTGAGGTTGGTTTCTACTTATGCGCGCCACTTATGGCGAGGTCTTCCTCTACACCGTCCGACGTCTAGCTGGGGATCGAAGACTCTGCGAGCCGGAGTATTGGTGTCCAATCGTTCTACATTTTCTAGCCATCTTAACTTCCAATGCGGAGTTTTTTGGCCAGCGCTATGTCGCTGTACAGCTCGTATAGTTCTTGGTTTAATCTTCGTCTCCATAGCCCGTCAACGGGAACGGGATCGAAGATTTTTCGAAGAATTTTCCTCTCAAATCGACCAAGGATTTCTTCATCAACTTTTGAGACGGTCCATGCTTCAGCGCCGTAGAGCAGGATTTCGGTGATCAAGGTCTTATATAGGATCTCCTTAAAAGTTCGAGTGAGGGCTTTTCTACTGAATTGCCTTCTATTCAATTCTTCGTTTAACTTCTGACGAGATGTTGTTGTCAGAGTTAATGGCGGAGCTAATGGCGGAGCCGAGATAGACAAAATCCCGTACTACCTCAAAGTTATATCTGTCAATGGTGGCATTCTGTCCAATTCGTCGATGTTGTGTGTCCTTTCGTGTTGAAATCCCATAGGGGCGTGGTAAGCAGAGCAGGAGATATTAGTTTCGAGATTAAGTTTGTAACATAGTGAAATAATTTCGCTAGATATACCTCAATGTATATGGATCGACTCGGTATCGCCAGCTGTCCGTCCGTCCGTCTGTATGTCACCGATTTTTGGGCCTTAAATTTTGAGCTAGAGTTGTGAAATCAGGTATACAGACTCTCTATTCGACGACGCAGAATAAGTGTAAACATTTTTGAAATACGCCCACTGCCATGCAACCTTTTTAGAAAAACGTAGTTTTAGGACAAACCATTAGAGATTTTTAAACTTCGTCTTGCCCTTATTTACTGCTAAAACCATTTTTGCCGCTTCCTTTTCTATACGAGCAAACGTGGCTATGACATCACGTTGAGTCCTGCCAATGGTGTCTATATCGTCGGTTTATGCTTGAAGTTGCACCGATTTTTGGAAAATTGTGCCTCTGGTGTTGGCTCGTTAGTTTTGCACAATCCTCTTAAGAACCAAATTGACGAAGTCACATGACAGTGTATAGCCCTGCCTAAACCCTAGGTGTCGAATGTTTCGGTGAGGGCACTTCAGACCCGAATGGAGCAGCGGGAATTTTCCATCGAGTTTGGGCGGCATACCAAAACTAGACATGGCTTTGTATAGTTCGTCTCTATAAATTCTTTCGTATGCGGATTTGAAATCGATGAATAGGTGGTGGGTATCGATTTGGACTTCATAGATTTCTTACAGGATCTGCCGAAGTGTGAAAATTTGATCGTTTGTGGACTTTCGTGGCCTAAAACCACACTGATAAGGGCCGATTAGGTTGTTTTCAATCGGATACTACGTTCACATATTACAGCAGATAGGAATTTATAGGCAAAGCTAAAGAGACTAATGCATCTTGGTGCAGTTCATATGGCCTCCATTTTTGTAGATAGGGCATTCGATGCTGAGGTTCCATTCTTCATTTATTCTTCCATTCTTTGCTTATGAGGTGTTTAACGCTACTTACCAAATTATATTCGCAGGATTTATAAAGTTTTTTAAAGAGGGAACGCCTTCGTTTTCGACAGCCTTTAAAGCTTGGGTTCAAATATTGCTATCCTCACTTCACTTTGGTCGAGTGGTTGACAGATTTCGATGTCGATTGAATGGTTCGTTCTGCCTGACAGAGGCATCGCCATTTGACAGTCTGCAGAAGTGGTTCTGTCATATCCTCAGCACCGACCGTGTCTCAACTAAGTTATTTCCTTATCCATCTCGACAGTATTCTGTTCGAGCCTTGTAACCTTGGCTTTGACGTTTTTCACTTTGGTAAAACTTGCGGACATCGTTTCTGGAATAGCACCTCTCTATATCCTCGATCGCTCGCTTTTCTAGCTATTTGTTCTTTTTTAAAGTAGGTATTGCCTTCTTCTCTGCCTATTAAGCTCAATGGCTGCTTTCGTCTTGACTTGCAGCTTAGCCTTGTAGGCCTCATTCTCGGCTGCGGACATATTTCGGCATTCCTCATCAAACCAGGCACATCCTTTCACGCTGATGTAATGGCTTGTTGGCATCGTTGCCATTGTTCTTCGATATTCGATGCTGGTGGTATGGTGTTAATCGAGAGGTTAAGAGATACGCGTTACGCGAAGTTCTTGGCGGTCTCTTGCGATTGCAGTCTTTCGACATTGAATTTCTTCACAGTATTTCTGGATTGTTGTTGAGTGGTGGATATCCGCATTCTTACCTTGGTTAGTGGTCCGATTAGATGTTGGCTCCTCGGAATGTTCGGACATCCAAAATGCTGGATTCGTGCCTCTTGTCTATCGCAATGTTCAATTTGGTTGACCATTCGTTGATCTGGAGACCGCCATGTGTCTTTTTTAATGTCGAGGTGAGGGAACCGTGTGCTGGTTATAGTGGCATTTCGCTCCGTAGCGAAGTCAATTAGCCTCAGTCCATTGCCAGACGTGTAGTCGTTTAGGCTATGATTTCCGACAATACTGCTAAAGATGTCTTCTCTTCCTACCTTTGCGTTAAAATCTGCCAGCACCATTTCAACATCGTACTTCTACAATCGCTCATAGGTTTTGTCAAGGAGCTTGTAGAAGCAATCTTAAGCTGTATCATCATTTTGGTCTTACGGAGCGTGAGCGGTTTAAGGCTCCTTGCCTTAGTCTGGCACTTATACAAAATCCACATTCGAAAAGTCGCTGTTTCTGATCACTAAATCACGGTCACAGTTTTTCATTCTCTTTTTGCCCGGCAGATCTCATCGTATTTCCTGGATCGCAGTAATGTCTGCTTTAAAGTAGTTTAGGGCTTCCGCTAGTTGTTCGCCTGCACCTCTCCTGTTTAATGTTCTCACATCGCAGGTGCAGAAACGAACGTCGTTGTCCGTTTTTCGTTTAGCATAGTCGACGACAATAAAATCAGTCCTTTACGAGGCCCTTGTTGAAAAATTAGCCAATGAAACCGAATGGCTAAATCCATTCTAAATACAAATTTCTGCCGCTATAAACTAAATTTCAAATAACCTCAACAGCTGTTTATAAAAAGTTTTTCATCCTCTTTTTGCCCGGCAGATCTCATCGTATTTCCTGGATCGCAGTAATGTCTGCTTTGAAGTAGTTTAGGGCTTCCGCTAGTTGTTCGCCTGCACCTCTCCTGTTTAATGTTCTCACATCGCAGGTGCAGAAACGAACGTCGTTGTCCGTTTTTCGTTTAGCATAGTCGACGACAATAAAATCAGTCCTTTACGAGGCCCTTGTTGAAAAATTAGCCAATGAAACCGAATGGCTAAATCCATTCTAAATACAAATTTCTGCCGCTTTAAACTAAATTTCAAAAAACCTCAACAGCTGTTTATAAAAAAAAGTAAATAAAAACGTTCTAATTTCTGCGAACGAAAAAAAAAACAAAGTACGAATATTTTTGCACTCGAAAAATGTATTTCATAATCAAAAATTTTTGAAATTCCCCCCAAATCCTAAGAAATCTTCCCACACTCACTACATATTCCTAGCTTAATTGGAGGTATACGAGTAGGTACTTGACGGACCGGCCTCTCAATCAGAATGTATCCTCTATACACGTTCGCGGATAATCGTATCTGCCACATAAATATAATTTTATTGTATCTAAAAGCCATTCATAAACTATCTTAAATAAATGTGTGGATTTCGAAAAAAATACAATTTAAAAAAAAAAGTATATCGACCACCGGATACAAAGGAGATAATAGATGGGGCATCTGTTTGGTCGTTCTCCATAGGAGGTAGACAAACAATAATGAAAAAAAAATCCAAAAAATATGTTTTCAATCGAAACGATAAGTTAAATTAATTTCAATTTTTTTTTTACAAAATCCAAAAAATCAATTATTTTATCATTTTTTTGCGAAAATTTTAAATTAATGATTTAATGAACGGGGGGCTGGTTTGTTTATTTGAATTTCTCATTGTTCCGAGTCGTAGGTATTTTGTTTTGGGGCCAAATGGAAATATTTTGAAAATATGTTCAAAAATTTTTTTGGATTTTTTTTAAAATTTCAAATGGTGTCTATTTTAAGAACAAACCATTGGTAACCGTTTCGATAATTGCCTTTGTATGGAGTTGTATTTAATTTTCATAACAAAATTTGGAAAAAAGCGCAACTTAAGTGAATTTTACTTTTTTTTTTGCAAAAAATTGTAAACAACACAAATCAATGGCTAGGCACTCGTTTTTATTAAGTTAAGCATTCACTTTTGTTTAATAGCTTTTGGTTGCGTGCGCCAGAAAAGATAAATTTGAAAAAAAAAACATTTTTTTTTAAAAATATTCGCAAGCTGATAAATTGTTAAAAAATAAATACCAAACAATATTGAAAATAAAAAAAATTTCCACCATTTAGATAACGACGTATACAGGAAACGAGACGTAGTTTGAAGAAAAAATGTAAGCCTTTTCAAGTTTTGTTTACTAAAAGGAATTTATTTTTGATTAATAGGGAAATTCCATTTCCCACTCTCAAACGCACTGATTAGGTGTTGAACTTCTAGACGATTGATGATGACGAGAAACGTCATCAGTTGTTGAACCATTAACTTGTCGGATTGCTATTTTTACCAGCACGTCGAATTGATTAGAATCAGTTCTTAGGAAAACAAATAAAGCGGTGGGAGATAAGAAAAACAGTGATAGGAAATACCAAGAGGGGATTTTTTTTAATGCTGCGAGGAGAGCTGATGAAATAATTTGTGTTTTAGAAATCATTCTATACCGATGTATAGCGGGCTGTGAGTGAACTTTTTTTTTGTTGTGCGTATAACTTAACTTGTCATACGGGCATAACACCTGCGACAAGTTATTTTAGACAACCAACGCGAACCTTCACTTCTCAGCCAAGCTTAGTCTGTCGTCGGTATTGTGTTTTTTAATGTATGTGTTTTAATGGAAAGAAAATTTAGAGTGGACGTTTGCAATGTTCGTGGTTTAAAATCGAATCTTTTTTCTGCATACGCCCACATTTGTAAATACAAACCAGCTGTTTTGGCACTAAGTGAAACACAGGTGGGGGTGAATACTGACTTATCAGAATTAACCCTACCTGGATATAATTTAGTGCCTTTATTCTTTTCTCACCGCGGTCTCGCCATATATATACGTAGTGACGTAGCCTACCAAATCCAACATCAATACGGCCAATGTTCCAATCCGGAATTTAATTTTATATGGCTGAAATTCCATGTCCGTAGGCATTGAATCCACTACTGTATCATTTATAGAAGCCCAAACCTTGACAGTAATTCAACCCTTAACGAGTTTGATGCACTGTCCGACTCCATCTCTAGAATTGTATCCCTGCATCCTCACACTGAAATCGTCATTGCGGGCGATTTCAATGTACACAATTCTACGTGGCTTCAACATTCTGGACAGACAACACCCGAAGGAAGGTATGTTGAGATCTTTGCTGAGGTAAACAACCTAACCCAGCTTGTAAGTGAGCCGATACGCATACCGGATATTAACAGTCAAGCCGCCAACACCCTGGACTTGTTTCTTACCTCTCACCCTGATAAATACATCATCAATGTATTATCGCCTCTAGGTTCGTCGGACCACTGTATCATATCAACAAATTTCTCGTACTCCAACCACACAGTTAAAGAGCAAATTCCCAAAAAAACCGTATGGCAATACGAGAAAGCCAATTGGGAAGCATTAAACAGTTTTTTTAGGAATTTTAACTGGTCACTATGTTTCCTCGATAGTGACGTGGATGCTGCTGCTGATATGATTTCAAATATCATTCTCTTTGGTATGAGATCTTTTATTCCCAACAGAATTAAGAGTATCAGACCAAAGGCAAAAGGGTGGTATGACTTGAGCTGCAAAGAAGCTATCAGGTTGAGAGAGACAAACTTTCGGTTGTACAAGACCAACCCAACAGAGGAAAACCGAGCAAAATTCAAACAAGCCAGAAACGACTGTAATGCCCATTTAAAGCGTGTCAAATTCCTCTATGACCGAACGTTGAGGCAAAAAATTCTACAATGTCCCAGAGGTAGTAAAAACTTTTGGTCATTTGTTAAAAACATAAAAAATTCGGCATCAACATCAATTCCGACGCTCATTCACAATGACATTCCAGCTGTCAGCTCTTTAGACAAAGCCAATCTGCTTGCTGCCCATTTCGCAGCCAACTCTACATTGCCAGATTGTGTTCAGTCTCCTCCTGTACTTGAGAACGTAGATCATTCTATGGGACAAATTCACTTTCGTACTCGTACAGTTGCAAGAGTTTTATCTGATCTTGACATACATAAATCCGCTGGTCCAGATGGTATATCCCCCATCATTCTGAAGAGGTGTTCTTCTACGCTAGCAAAACCACTGCGTAAGCTTTTCTATCTATCCTACTCATCAGGACTCTTTCCGAGTAGATGGAAAACAGCATTTGTCCAGCCTGTACCAAAAAAAAGCGAATCTTCTTCTCTCTCCAACTACCGTCCAATTGCACTTACGTCCCTTCTTTCCAAGGTCATGGAAACGCTGATAAATCGTCAGCTTATGAAATATCTCGAAACACGAAAACTTTTCAATGACCGGCAGTATGGTTTTCGCAGCAACAGGTCTACTGGTGATTTGATGACATATCTCACCGAAAAGTGGAACCAATCAATCCACCATGGTGGCGAAAGCAAGATTGTTGCGCTTGATATTTCAAAGGCATTTGACAGGGTTTGGCATCAAGCCCTTTTGTCGAAAATGCGTGCATTTGGAATCGACGAAAAACTTCTTCTATGGATTAGACATTATCTTTCGAAACGTTCAATTCAAGTTGTTTTGGATGGTTTCAAGTCTGTAACTCACCAACTAAATGCTGGTGTCCCTCAAGGCTCAGTTTTGTCTCCGACTCTCTTTCTCATTTTTATAAATGATCTCCTGTCTGTAACTTCTAATCCAATTCATTCCTTCGCTGATGACAGTACCCTCAGCTTCTCATATTCGTTTACAGGTCCTCGTCCCTCACCTTCGAACGTGGACTCTAAACGTCAAAATATGTTAAGCTCATTGAATTCCGACCTTGACAGCATTATCAAATGGGGTAAATCTAATAGAGTGGAATTCAATGCTTCCAAAACACAATGCTGTCTTCTGTCATTAAAGCGTAACCAAAATCTAGAGCCATTATCCATGAATGGCACTTACGTCGAAGAAACCGAAAAGCTTTCCATGCTAGGTATGTGTGTTAGTAACGACTTACGTTGGAACGATCACATATTCGAAGTCGCTAAAAACGCAGCGAAATGTCTAGGTTTCCTAAATCGATGTAAGAAATATTTCACCCCCTCTGATCTGGCCACAATATATAAAGCGTTTATACGCCCAAAACTTGAATTCAACGCCCATGTCTGGTCAGGTGCACCAAAATCAACATTGCACCTACTAGATAGGATTCAAACACGTGCGAAAAAACTTATAGGAGACATAAGAATAGCGAACTCCTTAGTTTCGCTCGAACACCGTCGAAACATCTCCTGCCTTACCTTGTTTTATCGCTATTTTAACAACCAATGTTCAAATGAAATAGCCAGCTGCATTCCTCCCATTCAACAATTCAGCCGCAATACTCGTTACGCAATGAATGCAAATCAGTTTACCCTCAAGCCTATCTTCGGACGTACGCTGAAATATAGAGATTCATACATAAACCGAACAACACGAATGTGGAATGCTCTACCAAACTCTGTTTTTCCTCTCCATTATAACTTACAGACATTTAAAACCAATGTGCATCGGTATCTCCTTTCTTCTTATCCCTAATTTCCTTAACGCCCGCACTGTGCTAAAACATATAAAGGGTATTCATAACCCCTTGAGTGCGCGCAAATTATAAAAAAAAAAAAAACTTATTTGAGGTTAGGCTTTATCAACAACAGATGGCACTGACATTGAGCTTGAATGTTCATTTTCAGTACAGAGATTGTTTAGGTGTGAGTCTGCAATGTAATTTTGTTATTATTTCAAACGAAATATTTTGTATTAACACCCTATATGGCCAACTTATTCAATTTCAAAGAGTGGAATAAAAACTGATGTGTTAGGTTTCTCGCACCTTACCATCAAGGGAACATTGATTTGAAGAAGATTGCTGACAGATGCTCGCAACAAAGAACGCGGTCTACAAGTATAAGCTGCGGGAGACGAGAGATACCATTGAGCTCATTATTTCTTTTCTGAAAAGTAAGACAATCAAGGATAAAGGAGGGTGCCACTCCAGGAATCATGTTTGCAAGTATAACCAAAGTCTAACCAGTCAAAGCCAAGGATACAAGGTCCGAACAGAATACTGTCGAGATGAACAAGGAGATATCGTAGCTGAGACAAAGTCGATGGTGAAAACATGGAAGAACCACTTTTGAAGACTGTTAAACGGCGAAGGCGAACAACATTCTGCTGTCACGCAGAGCGAACCATTCAATATTGGCAACGACAGCAAAAACTGCCAACCACACGAGCTGAATGAAGTGAGGATAGCAATATCTAAACTCAAGCTTAATAAGGCTCCCGAAAATTACGGCCTCCCCACAGAGCTATGTAAAGTCGGCGGAGATGAATTGGTAAGTAACATCCATCAACTCATAAGCCAAATCTGGTTGCAAGAAAGTATGCCTGAAGAATGGAACATCAACATCGTTTGCAGGATCCGCAAAAAAGAGACCTTCTGAACTGTGCTACCTACAGAGGCATATGTATCCTCAACATCGCTAACAAGATCATATCTGCCGTAATATGTGAACGCCTGAAACTGTTTACCAGCAAGCCGATCGGCCTTTACCAGTGTGGTTTTACAATAGGAAAGTCCAGAACTCATCAAATTTTTACACTTCGGTAGATGGAAAAAAGCCAAGAAGTCCAAATCGATACCAACCACCTATCCATCGATTTCAAAGCCGCATACGACAGCATGAATAGAGACGAACTATACAGAGCCATGTCTAGTTTTGGAATCCCTCCGAAACTAGTCGGTTTCTGTAGGATAACGATTGAGAATTCTCACTGCTCCACCAGATTCGGAAACGACCTCAATGACACATTCGATACCAAAAAATGATTTAAACAAGGCGATGCGCTATCATGTGACTTCTTCAACTTGATTCTTGAGAGCATTATGCAAAACTCCCGAGCCAACACCAGAAGCACAATTTTCCAAACGGACGTTTAAGACGGCTAGGACACGTAGAGCGAATGAACACCAATACTCCGGCTGGCAGAGTCTTCGATTCCCAGCCAGACGTCGGACTCAGTAGAGGAAAACCTTACCTTAAGTGGCGCGCACAAGTAGAAACCGACCTCAACCAACTTGAAGTGTTCAACTGGAGGCAGTAAGCTAAGAACTGGGCTATTGGAGAGGCATGTTAGTTAAGGTCCATATTCTTTCCGGATTGTAGCGCTGCTTAAGTAAGTAAGTAAGAATTGCACCTCCTGTTAAACGCCGGTTCCGAACGGTATATTTTTATAGTTTGTCACACTTTGGAAAAAAGTTGAAGAAGTGAAAAAACTTAGATGTTTGGTGCTTTCGGGATTTGAATTAGGGACCCTGAACTTAGTACATTCACTAATCAAACCCCTAGACCTCTGCACAACTGCCGAACAATTGCACTTACGTCCCTTCTTTCCAAGGTCAAGGAAAACCTGATAAATTATCAGCTTATGAATTATATCTCGAAACACGAAAACTTCTCAATGACCGGCAGTATGGTTTTCGCAGCAACAGGTCCACTGGTGATTTGATGACATATCTCATCGAAAAGTGGAACCAATCAATCCACCATGGTGGAGAAAGTAAGATTGTTGGACTTGATATTTCATAGGCATTTTACAGGGTTTGGCATCAAGCGCTATTGTCATGCATTTGGAATCGATGCAAAAACTTCTTCTATGGATTAGAAATTATCTTTCGAAACGTTCAATTCAAGTTGTTTTGGACGGTTTCAAGGCTGCAACTTACCAAACAAATGCTGGTGTCCCTCAAGGCTCAGTTTTGTCTCCGACTCTCTTTTTCATTTTTATAAAAATAATCTCCTATCTGCAAGTTCTAATCCAAATCATTCCTTCGCTGGTGACAGTACTTTCAGCTTTTCGTGTTCGTTTTCAGGTCCACGTCCCTCATCTTCGAAAGTGGACTCTAAACGACAACATATGTTAAGCTCATTGAATTCCGACCTTTATAGCATCATCAAATGGGGTAAATCCAACAGAATAGAATTCAATGCTTCCAAACCACAATGATTGTCTTCTGTCGTTATCCATGAATGCCACTTATGTCGAAGAAACTGAAAAACCTTCCATGCTAGGTATGTGTGTTAGTAACGACTTACGTTGGAACGACCACATATTCCAAGTTGCTTAAAACGGAGCGAAATGTCTAGGTTTCCTCAATCAATGTAAGAAATATTACACCCCCTCTGATCTGGATACAATTTGTAAAGCGTTCATACCCCTTATCTGGTCGGCTGCACCAAAAACTACATTGCACCTTCTAGAAAGGATTCAAACGCGTGCGAAAAAACACTTATAGGAGACATTAAAATAGCGAACTCTTAAGTTTCGCTCGAACATCGTCGAAATATCTCCCTCTTTACATTGTTTTACCGATATTTTGTCATCCAATGCTCAAATGAAATGGCCAGCTGCATTGCTCTTATTCAACAATTCAGCCGCAATACTCGTTACACTATGAATGCAAATCAGTTTACCCTCAAGCCTATCTTCGGAAGAACGCAGATACGCCCTATCTGGTCGGCTGCACCAAAAACTACATTGCACCTTCTAGAAAGGATTCAAACTTATAGGAGACATTAAAATAGCGAACTCTTAAGTTTCGGTCGAACATCGTCGAAATATCTCCCTCTTAATATTGTTTTACCGATATTTTGTCATCCAATGCTCAAATGAAATGGCCAGCTGCATTCCTCTTATTCAACACTTCAGCCGCAATACTCGTTACACTATGAATGCAAATCAGTTTACCCTCAAGCCTATCTTCGAAAGAACGCTGAAATATAGAGATTCGTACATAAACCGAACAACACGAATATGGAATGTTCTTCCAAACTTTGTTTATCCTCTCCATTTTAACTTACAGGCATTTAAAGCCAATGTGAATCGGTATCTCCTTTCTTCTTACCCCGAATTTCCTTAATGGCCACACTATGCTTAAACATGTAAGGAGTATTCATAACCCCTTGAGTGCGCGCAAATTATAAAAAAAACAACAACATGGGATATGGTCTTTATTACGCAGGGGATAATGACCCTATCTGAAATCCCGATGACTACACATCCAAACCTTTAGTACGGTCCAAAATTTTGGGCATATTACTTCAGATCACCTTGACAAATAGCGTTCGGGGAGAATTTTATGGCAACTAAGTGTAGGGAACCGGGCTAATTGGAGAGGCATGTTGCTTGAGGCCCAGGTTCATTGCGGACTGTAGCGCCACTTAACTACAACTACGACTAAGTGGACAAAAAACCTTTTGAAAATGCAACTTTTTGCAAACGCCAGATTTAAACAGTTTCCGCGAATCTGTGTCAATTTTGTATTCCAATCAAAACAAACAACAAAATGAACTCTCATCGCCTCTTCCGATCAATTTAATTGCTTCCACGTGGGCAATTTCACGAGATTAATCGACCTGTCAAAAACCATATTGCTCTCCAAGGTGAACGTCCGCTGGAATTGCCATATCAATGATAATTTTACGAAAAACACATCTGATGTTTTTATTTACCCATCCAAACAGATGGGTGGCTTCATATTAGCTTCCTGAAAAAGCAGCAGCAATGTAAAAATAATAATCTCCCATATGGAGATGCCCATCATCCGAGATCAGGAATATAATTATTATGGAAAAATTCACTACCGTACCCATGTACTTGAACCACTCAATCTGTTCAAAATAGCCCTGAGGAATTCCTCATCGAAAATATGCGCGTTCTTTAAAGCTTTCCAATGAAGCACATAAAGTTAGGTTCATGATAAAACTCAAGGGTGGTCTTCTGGGGTGTATAACTGCACTAAAAAAAACGCTATAAAATTGTAAACAAAAAAAAAAACTTTCGCTGAATTTTTTCTGAAATCGGTATTTTTGACGTGCGTGATTTTTTTTAAACACAAAATTTATTTTTCCTCCACACGATATTGATTTGTGAGGGTTTTTCAATATTTTCCCCAAATGAGTACAATGTCTGAGGTTAAGTTTGTTTATATATCCCTCCTGTCTTGAGAGACATCAGTCGATTGAAGTTACACCTTCAAGAGTTTGAAGGATGCGAGAAGGTACTTAAATAAAAAAAAAATAATTTCATTCATGTTTCATTAATGTATTTTTGACGTTTACTTTCGACATTACACACTTGAAGGCCGAAAGTATTCGATAAAGCCTTGTACTGAATGAGAGATAAACTCTGACTGATCGTAAAATGATCAGTCCTCGTGAATAGTGCTGGTGAACTGAAAGTTTTAAGACAAATGTCAAGGTCGTTTCTAGTAGAAGCCATTTTGAAAAAAAAAAAAAAATTCTTGTTCATTTCAATTGCTTTTTAGAAATCGTTTGGGAAGAGATTTATCATCCATCCCACACACGTAAGAAGTGTGATTAAGCATAAGAATGAAGAATCTTCCCACCATCAATCAGGCAACATGGAAATTTATAAAACCAAATCCCAAATCGATTGTCTAGAGCTAGACAAAACAAAGATCCGAATAGTCTATTGGAATTCAATGTTTTTTTTCATCATTTTGCTGAACAACTTGAAGTTAAGAGCACCGCATGATATTGTTTTCCTAAACAACAAGGTGGTGGACTCTTGCTCTTTTCTGGTAGTCAGTATATGCTCCATGCCTTGAAAGTGAAACATATCCACCCGCAAGAACTGTACATAGACAGGCATGCAGCTCAAAAATAATAAACAATTAATTTTATGGCTTTTTGTGATGAAAGGAAGGCGATTTCAAGTGTGTAGATCGATTTGAAATTAAAATTCGCTATAACGGTGTTTTATGTGTTTACGTTTAAGGAGAATTATTACTTTTTTGGCTAACGGGTTCAATGCGATTTCATGCGTTCAAAGATCAAGTTTACGTTGAATGTTTTGATTGGTGTTACATAAATTGATTCGAGATGGTTTTTCTTAGACTCGTAAACGCCTTGATTACGCGGCTTTGGCTGTAACGCTACTTCGTGACGCTTGCCTTTTTTTTAGCTTTTAAGGGTTACCACGTGTGCTCACTCTAACGCATATATTGCTTTTCCAATACGGAAGCTTACTTATTTACTTACACAAGTGGCGCTACAGTTCGGAATGAACCTGGGCCTCAACCAACGTGCTCCTCCAATTAACCCGGTCCTTAGCTTATTACCTCCAGTTGCGCACTACAAGTTGGTAAAGGTCGGTTTCTACTTGTGCGCACCACTTCTGGCCGACGTCTGGCTGGGAAACGAAGACTCTGCGAGCCAGAGTATTATTGTCTATTCGTTCTACATGTCCTAGCCATCTTAAACGTCCAATGCGTAGTTTTTTTTTAACCAGTGGCATGTCACTACAGCTCATATAGTTCTTGGTTGAATCTTAGTCTCCATAGCCCGTCAACGCAAAAATCTTCGATCCCGTTAGCATTGACCAATACGGAAGCTATTCCATCCTATATGGTCCGTCGTCCCATATAGAATGGAAAAAGAGAACAACTTACATGAGCTTATCCGACATATTCCGGTAAGTTAGACTCCTTGAACATGGCAGATAAGCCGAAAGGCCTACGGCAGCTCACATTCTCGTGATAGATAGTGATGGTCCCGTGCCCTAGGCGAATTAAGCAAATTGGAACTGGGCTTTCAGGTTTGGGTTAGTGCCGCGACAAAGAAACTTCCTTGTGTTGTTATGTTCAGTTTGCTAAGCGGCGCTACAGTCCGGAAAAAACCTGTGCCTCAACCAACATGCTTCCCCAATCAGTCCGGTCCTTAGCAAACTGCCTCCAGTTGAACACTTCAATATGGCTGAGGTCGGTCCTACTTGTGCGAGGTATTCCTCTAATTCGTTTGACGTCTGGCGGAGAATCGAAGTCTGCGATCCGGAGTATTGGTCTCCATTCACTCTACATGTCCTTTCCATCTTTAATAATAATGCGGAGTTTTTTTTTTAATGGGGTTATGTCGCTGTTCAGCTCGTGTAGTTCTTTGTTGAATATTCGTCTCCACAGCCCGTCAACTCAAACGGGACCGAAATTTTTTCGACCAAGGACTTTTTTTTATCCACTTTTGATACGGTCCATGCATCAGCGCTACCAACTAACAACTATTCCTCCATAAGGCAACAAAACTTAATTTCTACAAGCAATTATTTCTGTAGGCCTTATATACTACTTGTACGCGGTGGTTGAGCATTTTTGCAGTCAATTATTTGGGTAGAAGCCTATTTAAAACATTTTGCGAATTCACAAGCATAACCGAAGTTATGATAGTATTACCTCTGTAAGGTTGTTTTTAAGCTTCCGGAGATGTGTGTTCATGTAACATTCGTTAAGATGTTAAGATGTAGAACTTCGCAAGAAGTTGATCCGAAGCAAAGCATGTATAGAGCTTACGAATGAAGCAATGACTATAAACAGAAAATAGAAACTTTTGCTCACCAGCTTCACGGTAAGGGCGGTGTGCACGTGCACACATGAGAAACGAGATCCAAATTATGTGGGGGGCTGTGCCGGTAAGACCCGCCATAGAACAATTTTTCTTGTATGCAGTGCGTCATCTGTATGGCTTTATATTCTTTGGAATGAAGGCTTAAAAAAGCTAAGGTTAAAAGATTGGGAAAAAGGTTAAAAGATCGGGAAAAGGTGAAAGGAACGAAAAAAAACGTGAAATTATTGGGAACTTACAGGAGAATAAGTCAACACAATTCAAGTATTTCGCAGTACCATTTGTTCTTTCATCTTCCAGGGTACAGCTTAGTGGATAACGTGTTGAATTACCGTGCGAGAGAACGTTAGAACAAAGTCCCGTACTACCTCATAATTATATCTTATGATGGTGAAGTTTTGTCAATTTCGTCGATGTTGTGTGTCGTTTCGTGTTGACAGCATTTACATGGTCTTACCTTCATTTACAGCTTAATCCACTTTTGTCTCTTCCTTGTTAGTATAGCAGACGTGTCCGACCAATGATGTCAATATCGTCAGCATGTGCTAGTAGTGGCACCGATTTATGGACAATTTTTCCTCTGGTGTTGGTTCGGTAATTTTGCACAATCCTCTCAAGAATCAGATTAAAGAAGTCACATGGCAGTGCATCGGCCTTGCCTAAATAATATTTTGGTATCGAATATGTCGGTGAGATCATATCCGACCCTAATGGAGCAGCGACAATTCTCCATCGTCATCGTACGTCGACGGACGAGTTTCAATGGTATACTAAAACTAGACATAGCTCTGTATAGTTCGTCTCTATAAATGCTGTCGTATGCGGCTTTGAAATCGATGAATAGGTGGTGGATATCGATTTGGACATCTTGGGTTTTTTCCAGGATCTGCCGAAGTGTGAAAATTTGATCGGTTGTGGACTTTCCTGGCCTAAAACCACACTGATAAGGGCCGATCAGGTTGTTGGTAAACGGTTTCAGGCGTTAACATATTACGGCAGATAGGATCTTGTAGGCGATGTTGAGAAGACTTAAGTTGGCGCAGTTAAGAGGGTACTCCTTTTTTTTTTTGTGGATCGGGCAAACGATGCTGAAGTTCCATTTTTCAGGCATACTTTTATCCAGCCAAATTTGGCTTATGAGTTGGTGAATGTTCATTACCAAGTCATCTCTGTCGTATTTATAAAGCTCGCCGGGAAGGCTGTAATTTCCGGCAGCTTTTTTAAGCTTAAGTTTAGATATTCTCGGGTGGTTAGTAGTTTTCGCTATTGTCGCCAATATTGAATGGTTGTTTCTGCCTGACAGTTATGCCAACAGTCTGCAGAAATGGTCTCCCAATACCGTCACCATCGACTTTTTCTCAACAACGGTATTTCTTTGTTCATCTTGGCAGGATTGCGGTGAGCATTGTATCCTGGGTTACACGTTTTAAAGTTTGGTAAAACTTATGAAAATCCTTCCTAGAGTGATGCCTCTTTATGTTTGCAGTAACGAGCTTTTCTTCCTTTTTACAAGCCAGTGTTGTTCTCTTGCTCTTTGCCTATAAAGCACGATGATAGCTCTTTTCTTCACCTGCGATTTAGTCTTGTATGCCTCGTTCTTGCCTGCGAGCATCATTCTCGGTGGTAGGCGCGAGAAACCTAGCACAGGTCCATTTCTTAGTGGCAAAAATAAAACTTTGCACATACATACCTATACCTATGTGCACACGCCCCTTTTGATAAGACTTAACAATCTTTCAAGGATCTTCCCAGGATGGTACGAAATTAAATTCGTACATGGGGACTTCAATGCGAAAATCGGTAAGGAAAATATTTTCGGCGGATTGGTTGGAAAGCACATCCTCTACAAAACGAGAACAGATAATAACTTCCGACTAAAAGACTATGCAGCCGCTGTAATGCTGTGACCAGCAGCTTTAGGTTTTCACAGACACGTACTCAAGGGGTTATGAATACCCTTTATATGTTACCATAGTACGAGCGTTAGAGAAGGGGAAGAAAGAGAGGATAGGAAAGATTTTGGATGTAGTGGAGACTTAAACTCCATGGGTGGTGTCCGCACTTGCTTCATGGAGTCACTTTTACTTGTGTTCGTTAAATTTGAAGAAATTCAAGATGGTGTGCATACTTTTAGGTATTGCACCGACCTTTTTTCTTTTAAATAAAAGTGAAATAGATTTTGGTTGGGATTGAACGCGCAACCTTCCACTCAACAGACGAACACATTACCACTACACCGCGGCCACCCACAATGCAACTAGATAGTTGAAACGTCATCCAATTCGTGCGTGTGGTCATAGATGCCAAGCATGCATCAAAAATCCTAGATGTACATATATTCAGAGTGGCAAACGTCGACTCTGAGCAACTTCTTGCCTTTCAAGAGATTCAGAGTTAAACTAACCAACGAGAAGAAGCTACGAATGGTGCAAAAAAGAGACTTCACGTTGGTCACCCGGATATAGCCAGAGTCTACTAGGAACAACGGAATAAAAAAAAATCCCCGCTGTGTCCTTATCATCCACCAATATCGCAAAGTCACCAAAGAAGTAGCAGAAACCACCTTATGCTACCAGTCACTCCCGGAAAGGTTATGGTATTTCCAAGCCCCCCAAAAAATAGGTGACAGAAGACGCTCATACCATGACATACCAAGTAAAACAAATGACAGTTTAACACAATTTAAGCGTTACCTGTCATAATCCCGACTTACTTTTACCGATTTTGAGCAGCTTTTCAGCGGAAATTTTGTTTTTGCAAATTGAATTCCAAGTTAACCCAGCAACTTTAAAGACTTAACTCAAGATGTATCGATCAAATTAAACTTAGACTCAGAGTCAACTCAGCACCGAAAAACCGAACCTTTAGAAATCTCCTATAAGATGATATAACTCATCAATTGCATTGCAGAACATCCATAGATCCTAAAATTTTTCTTAACCTTTTACAATCTAGCTCGAGGGACCTAATTTTTCTAATTAATGACAGACCACATTAAATTGGTTTCTTCTCTTTTTTACAGGGAAATCTTGACAGATCACCAGTAACACCAACAAAAACAACTAAAAGACAAAACCAAGGAACAACATCAAGGAACAATAGGCAAACCTCTACCATCCGATCAAAATTACAAAACCAAAGAACCGCTTCCAATTGTTTTCATCTATCCCTTTTTCGGAACTCATCAAGTATCTGTCATAGAAGATATTCGAAACGGGCTTTTGTGATTATAAACAAATCCTTGAACCTGATAACAACACACCACACCAAGTAACACCAACTCCGATGACCAACAAGGTCGTTTCGCCAAAACAATTGGCATTGGTCACACCAACGGTCAGAGCAGTCAACCACGTTATCCACCATCCATTGGCAGCAGCTGCATTCTGCCATCAGCATTGCCAAGGACATTCGTACGCTGTGCGAGCTGATCTAAATTACCCGTGAGGCGTTAAAAATAAAAGATTCCCCTCCAACAAGCTACCAAAGCGTCCTCAAATCCATCATCCAGTTAATTTCCGTTTCGTGTTCCCTCGTCAAACTTAAAACGGCCGAGACAATGTTGAAAGTAGTCGGTGCATCGATGCAAAAAACCCGGATAGGGACCTACATCTTAGTGGGTGCAGGTCTTCTGGTGATTGGTGCTTTCTTCATTGCCGAAATGGAACGTCCCGAGTATGACGGTACCTATTGTGCGACGGCGCTATGGACAGAAAAGGTGGGCTTCCAAATCGAATACTGGAAGCAGCAAAATGATCTCGTAAACATTCCAAAAGGTGCAGCTAGGATATGCTATAAGGATTCGATTTATCAAAATGGGTAAGCCTTCACTATGACAGTCTTATTGTACATCTGCTAAAGAGTGCATTTTTCTTGTTTTTTTTTGCAGGTGGGCGCAAATCGAGATCGAGACACAGCGATCGTATCCCGATTGGGTGCAGGCCTATGGCGCTGGGGTCCTTGAGGGATCTCTCACATGGAATAACATCTACAATCAGTGGCTGAAGTAAGTTTTAACTCAAATGATCTCGATTAGAACCCTAACAATATCCCTTGTCTTTGCAGTACAATTGGCTCGGCATGTGATAAAGATGAAAATGCTCAGAACTTCTGTACCTGGTTAAGGGACACACTCTCAGTAAACTATTTGGCGACTAAAAAGCGGGCTCTTGAACGAGCTCCACACGATCAGTATTGGCATCAAATTGCTTTGTACTTCTTCCAGTTGGAAGGCTTGGAGACAGGCTATGTACGCGGTGCAACTCGTGCTCGATCGGACCTTGAAGGAGAGATCTCTCTAGTGGACTTTCTTCTGATGAATGCAGCTGCTGACATCCAGGACTTAAAGATCTACTACGAGAACTACGTTTTAAAGGAAGGTGGTCCAGCTCAAAAGAACTTTTTCCTGCCCAGTGCAACAATGTTCACAAAAATCTTCCAAACTCAAGCCACTGATGGCTGGCAGCTTCTTTTTGGCCACAGTTCCGCCGGAAGTTATTCATCAATGTTGCGCATTCAAAAAAGATACAAATTTCGCTACCACTTTTCACCAGATCGACGTTCAAACAGTGTCCCGGGAGTGGATATCAGTTTTACGGGATATCCAGGCATCCTTGGATCCACTGATGACTTTTACATAGTCAAGGGGCGTCAAGTGCACTCTATAGTCGCAGGGGTAGCTATGAAGAATGAGAATCTTGAGCTGTGGAAGAACGTCGACCTGGCTGAGGCGATCCCTCTGACAGCTCGCGTAATGGCAGCCAATCGTATCGCTCAAAACCGTCGAACTTGGGCGAAGTCTATGTCACGCCATCCCACCACCGGCAACAAACAGTGGGTATCAGTGGACTTAAACAAGCTAAACGCTCTTGAGGGTTTGACACATTCCAATGATGAAAACGAACTGGATTCTACGATTAAGCCTGATATGTCGACCAACGGACTTATCTGGATTGTAGAACAACTACCGGGACGACTTCATGCCGAAGATGTCAGCGATGACTTCTTATCCGGCAACACTACCTGGGTAGCAAATGGAGTCTCATACTTTGACGAAATCCTCGAAGCGAGTGGAGTGCCTGCCGAGAACTTCAGCATGGACCTGCCCGAAAAAGAAGATCTCACCACCCTCGAATCTGTGGACAAATACCTCCGACTAAGTGGCTTCCGTGGAGATCTGCTGGGTGATGATTCAGTACCCTATGGCAACATTGACATCAAACTTTTCTCATACAACGCTCAAATCGGCCTTAGCGACTATCATGCCTTTGCCGGACCGATTTTCATGAAATTTCAATACCAACGGGATGATGTTATGACCTCAGAGTCACATGTGCTTGTCGACTTGGAGCATGAGTTGGAAGTGATCACCGAAAGAAGGCCGGTGCGGAATGACATGAGAGCGATAGCTATGCGACATAATAGTGGGCCGTTCAAGTGGTCCAAGGTAGCCGAACGTATTCCAGGAATCGAACACGAAGGCCACCCAGATGTGTGGGACTTTGAGCATGTGTCACCAAAGTGGGCGTGGTAGATAGGTACATGTACTTAGCAAATTTTTTTTATTTCAGACCATTGTCTGGTAGCCAATTTTTGTTTCCATTTTCAAAACGTACAGTAAAATTGTTTTAATTTGTTTTTTTAATTTATTTGCATTTGTTTATACAGCTTTTTTCCGTAACAAAAAAAAAAAACAAATTGTACAGCACTGATATTAGGTAATTTTTTGATTGTAATAGAATAATAAATGTAGATCTGTGTTTTCCAATGTAAATGATTATTGTAAAGCGCGAGGTATTAAAGGCCGCGAACCTAGACAAATTTTTTTGATACACAATAGTTTTTTTTTTGTAATTATTTTTGTACAAAACGAATTAAATGAATCCAATGGAGAAGAGAAAAAAAAAAAGAATATGGAAAAGGTGTTTTTATTTATTTGAGGTCGACACCATGCAGAAACGGGTGGACCATAGGGGCGTTAAGATCATCTCAAAACTCTGGCCCTATTTAAATAATGCGAAACAAGCGGACTTGCAACTATATCTACTGAAGCTAACAAAACAGCGACTATGGGAAAACGAGCAAACAAAATGTTGCCAAACGAAACCGAAACAAATTTTTTTTTTTAGAAACCAAATCAACTTTACCAACGGCTGGGTGTTGTAGAACGAGGGTAGACTCTGATTAGCGTTAACTTAGCAATGCCGAGTGGTTGTGACTGGAAATACACATCTGGTGCTTATTTTCGACCTCCAAGTGGTAACCATTGGGTACTGGTCTCATCCAACTGGATTTGGCTTGCTAAACGATTAGCGCGAGTGTTGATAGCACGACGAAAAACAGCAACACTATAAACGGGCAAGTCAGAATGGCACTGATTGAATACCCGGCCTGCTGTCCCAGGCGAACCTAGACAAGCTGCTTCGACATATTCGGAAAACAGGTTGTCTAGGAATTTCAAGGGTAGGTCAGGCTGTTTGAACAGAGATGGTGGCGGACGAACCGACAGGCAAACGGCAGCGCTCAATCCCGTAGTGTATACTGATGGCCCCGTGTCCTAGGGGTATCTAATAAATCGGAACTCGCCCTCCAGGTTGGAAGTTGTGCTTTGGGTTATTTACCCACCTATTGAAAAGAACTTGATGTTGCGAAGCATACAATATCTTCGGAAAGGACTGATTTTATTGTTGACGACACGGCTAAACGAAAAAAGGACAACGACGTTCGTATCTGCACCTGGAATGTGAGAACATTAAACAGGCAAGGTGTAAGCGAACAACTAGCGAAAACTGCTAAAAAGCAGACATTAGTGCCATCCAAGAATAACGATGGGATGGGCGGCAAAAAGGGGATGAAAAACTGTGACATCTACTAAGGACCGTGTTATAGTGAGCAGAAATAGCGACTATGCGGATCTGTTATAAATGCCAGACTTAGGCAAGAAGTTTCATGTTTCCAAGACATTAGCGAACGCATTGTTACAATCCGCATCAAGGTTAAATTCACCAACATAAGCCTTATATGCGCTCAGCAAAGGTAGGAAGAGAAGACATCTTTAGCAGTATTGTCGGAAAACAAAGCCCACACGACAACACGTCTGCTAACGGACTTAAGCTAATTGACTTCGCTACGGAACGAATACCTTCGCGCAACGCGTATGCCTAAACCTCATTAACACCACACCATCAGCATCGAATGTCGAAGAACAATGGCAACGATGCCAACAAGCCATTAGATCAGCTACAACTGCTGTACTAGATTTCTCGCACATCAGAACGAGGCCTACAAGGCTAAGCTGCAAGTGAAGATGAGAGCTGCAAGTGAAGATGAGAGCTTACTGAGGCTGCTGGAAATGGCCAACATAATTTGTTAAGAAACATCCACTAACTCATAAGCCAAAGCTGGTCGGAAGAAAGTATGCCTGAAGAATGGAATCTAAGCATCGTTTGTCCAATCCACAAAAAAGAAGACTCTCTAAACTGTGCCAACTACAGAGGCATAAGTCTCCTCAACATCGCCTACAAGATCCTATCTGCCGTAATATGTGGACGCCTGAGCTTACCAACAACCCGATCGGACCTTATCAGGGTGGTTTTAGGCCAGGAAAGTCCACAACCAAGAAGTTTAAATCGGTACCCACCACCTATTCGTCGATTTCAAAGCCGCATACGACAGCATTTATAGAGAAGAACTATACAGAGCCATGACGATGGAGAACTCTCGCTGCTCCATCAAAAAAGGATTTCGGTAAGGCGATGCGCTGTCATGTAACTTCTACAATCTGATTCTTAAGAGGATTGTACAAAACTCCCGAGCCAACACCAGAGCCACAATTTCCAAAAATCGGTTCAACTACTAGAATACGACGACGATATTGACATCATTGGTACAGGACACAACGTGATGTCATAGCCACGTTTGCTAGTATAGAGAAGGAAGCAGCAGAAATGTGTGTGAAAGTATTACGTTGGCAAAACACAAATTCATTCCGTGCCATAAGTTCCGAAACATTCCGAAATTATATATGTTTCCGTAGAATTGAGTGCGTAGTCTGTCCCGAATTCCGATGGACACGCGAATACATACACGCCAACATACGCCTGAAGTGACTGCCGATGTGTGCCAGTTACAGACTCACAGACGGTTGTCTGGAAGTCAACGTGCCCGACTTAGCACAAGTAACTGTGTCTAGCTCATATCAACCATACCAGTTCCGCCAATCGCTGAAGCACCATCGCCGCTTTCGGAGGAAGACGCAGAGGACACGTTGTTGGAACGGCAGCTGACACGTCTAGAACGTCGTTGAATAATTGCGATGTTAGAGGTGGAGCTAGCGCAGTTAACCGAGAGAAGTCTGGAAACCAAGAATCATCGACATATATTTGCGGATATCGGACACTGGATCGCCCCTTTCACAGGGATGACATTTATCCGGTAAGAAAATGGATCTCGGACTACGAGTGTACTGTGGCGTCACTAAATGACGAATTTGCATTTATCAATGCACACCTCGATTGCGTGAAATTGGTTGGATCTGAAGGCAGAACTGATCCAAGACTTTGGCAGTGTCGGCAGCGTATCGGAAAAAACAAACTAGCGAAAATCGACCCTCTAACATCTACCATCTACCACATCTACCATCTACCATCTACCATCTACCATCTACCATCTACCATCTACCATCTACCATCTACCATCTACCATCTACCATCTACCATCTACCATCTACCATCTACCATCTACCATCTACCATCTACCATCTACCACAACCATCTACCATCTACCATCTACCATCTACCATCTACCATCTACCATCTACCATCTACCATCTACCACTACCATCTACCATCTACCATCTACCATCTACCATCTACCATCTACCATCTACCATCTACCATCTACCATCTACCATCTACCATCTACCATCTACCATCTACCATCTACCATCTACCATCTACCATCTACCATCTACCATCTACCATCTACCATCTACCATCTACCATCTACCATCTACCATCTACCATCTACCATCTACCATCTACCATCTACCATCTACCATCTACCATCTACCATCTACCATCTACCATCTACCATCTACCATCTACCATCTACCATCTACCATCTACCATCTACCATCTACCATCACCATCTACCATCTACCATCTACCATCTACCATCTACCATCTACCATCTACCATCTACCATCTACCATCTACCATCTACCATCTACCATCTACCATCTACCATCTACCATCTACCATCTACCATCTACCATCTACCATCTACCATCTACCATCTACATCTACCATCTACCATCTACCATCTACCATCTACCATCTACCATCTACCATCTACCATCTACCATCTACCATCTACCATCTACCATCTACCATCTACCATCTACCATCTACCATCTACCATCTACCATCTACCATCTACCATCTACCATCTACCATCTACCATCTACCATCTACCATCTACCATCACCATCACCATCTACCATCTACCATCTACCATCTACCATCTACCATCTACCATCTACCATCTACCATCTACCATCTACCAACTACCATCTACCATCTACCATCTACCATCTACCATCTACCATCTACCATCTACCATCTACCATCTACCATCTACCATCTACCATCTACCAACTACCATCTACCATCTACCATCTACCATCTACCATCTACCATCTACCATCTACCATCTACCATCTACCATCTACCATCTACCATCTACCATCTACCATCTACCATCTACCATCTACCATCTACCATCTACCATCTACCATCTACCATCTACCATCTACCATCTACCATCTACCATCTACCATCTACCATCTACCATCTACCATCTACCATCTACCATCTACCATCTACCATCTACCATCTACCATCTACCATCTACCATCTACCATCTACCATCTACCACTACCATCTACCATCTACCATCTACCATCTACCATCAACCATCTACCATCTACCATCTACCATCTACCATCTACCATCTACCATCTACCACTACCATCTACCACACCATCTACCATCTACCATCTACCACAACCATCTACCATCTACCATCTACCATCTACCATCTACCATCACCATCTACCATCTACCATCTACCATCATCCGACATCTACCATCATCTACCATCTACCATCAACCACCATTACCATCATATACCATCTACCATCATCCACCATCTACCATCATCCAACATCTCCATCCACTATCTACCATCTACCATCATCAACCATTACCATCATCCATCATCCATCATCTATCATCCATCATCCATCATCCATCATCCATCATCCATCATCCATCATCCATCATCCATCATCCATCATCCATCATCCATCATCCATCATCCATCATCCATCATCCATCATCCATCATCCATCATCCATCATCCATCATCCATCATCCATCATCCATCATCCATCATCCATCATCCATCATCCATCATCCATCATCCATCATCCATCATCCATCATCCATCATCCATCATCACCATCATCCATCATCCATCATCCATCATCCATCATCCATCATCCATCATCCATCATCCATCATCCATCATCCATCATCCATCATCCATCATCCATCATCCATCATCCATCATCCATCATCCATCATCCATCATCCATCATCCATCATCCATCATCCATCATCCATCATCCATCATCCATCATCCATCATCCATCATCCATCATCCATCATCCATCATCCATCATCCATCATCCATCATCCATCATCCATCATCCATCATCCATCATCCATCATCCATCATCCATCATCCATCATCCATCATCCATCATCCATCATCCATCATCCATCATCCATCATCCATCATCCATCATCCATCATCCATCATCCATCATCCATCATCCATCATCCATCATCCATCATCCATCATCCATCATCCATCATCCATCATCCATCATCCATCATCCATCATCCATCATCCATCATCCATCATCCATCATCCATCATCCATCATCCATCATCCATCATCCATCATCCATCATCCATCATCCATCATCCATCATCCATCATCCATCATCCATCATCCATCATCCATCATCCATCATCCATCATCCATCATCCATCATCCATCATCCATCATCCATCATCCATCATCCATCATCCATCATCCATCATCCATCATCCATCATCCATCATCCATCATCCATCATCCATCATCCATCATCCATCATCCATCATCCATCATCCATCATCCATCATCCATCATCCATCATCCATCATCCATCATCCATCATCCATCATCCATCATCCATCATCCATCATCCATCATCCATCATCCATCATCCATCATCCATCATCCATCATCCATCATCCATCATCCATCATCCATCATCCATCATCCATCATCCATCATCCATCATCCATCATCCATCATCCATCATCCATCATCCATCATCCATCATCCATCATCCATCATCCATCATCCATCATCCATCATCCATCATCCATCATCCATCATCCATCATCCATCATCCATCATCCATCATCCATCATCCATCATCCATCATCCATCATCCATCATCCATCATCCATCATCCATCATCCATCATCCATCATCCATCATCCATCATCCATCATCCATCATCCATCATCCATCATCCATCATCCATCATCCATCATCCATCATCCATCATCCATCATCCATCATCCATCATCCATCATCCATCATCCATCATCCATCATCCATCATCCATCATCCATCATCCATCATCCATCATCCATCATCCATCATCCATCATCCATCATCCATCATCCATCATCCATCATCCATCATCCATCATCCATCATCCATCATCCATCATCCATCATCCATCATCCATCATCCATCATCCATCATCCATCATCCATCATCCATCATCCATCATCCATCATCCATCATCCATCATCCATCATCCATCATCCATCATCCATCATCCATCATCCATCATCCATCATCCATCATCCATCATCCATCATCCATCATCCATCATCCATCATCCATCATCCATCATCCATCATCCATCATCCATCATCCATCATCCATCATCCATCATCCATCATCCATCATCCATCATCCATCATCCATCATCCATCATCCATCATCCATCATCCATCATCCATCATCCATCATCCATCATCCATCATCCATCATCCATCATCCATCATCCATCATCCATCATCCATCATCCATCATCCATCATCCATCATCCATCATCCATCATCCATCATCCATCATCCATCATCCATCATCCATCATCCATCATCCATCATCCATCATCCATCATCCATCATCCATCATCCATCATCCATCATCCATCATCCATCATCCATCATCCATCATCCATCATCCATCATCCATCATCCATCATCCATCATCCATCATCCATCATCCATCATCCATCATCCATCATCATCATCCATCATCCATCATCCATCATCCATCATCCATCATCCATCATCCATCATCCATCATCCATCTTCCATCATCCATCATCCATCATCCATCATCCATCATCCATCATCCATCATCCATCATCCATCATCCATCATCCATCATCCATCATCCATCATCCATCATCCATCATCCATCATCCATCATCCATCATCCATCATCCATCATCCATCATCCATCATCCATCATCCATCATCCATCATCCATCACCATCATCCATCATCCATCATCCATCCATCATCCATCATCCATCATCCATCATCCATCATCCATCATCCATCATCCATCATCCATCATCCATCATCCATC